>WBMW01003582.1:0-136500 GCA_013396635.1 Penelope pileata
TCTATGATTCTATGATTATTCACCCACTATGAGCGGGGTGAGAATCACATAAAGCGGAGGAAAAACAAAATACCAAATCAACAGTACTTCAGTGGAACTACAGTATCAACAGAGAACTTCTGCATGAAGTCAGAGCCTCTGTGATGTTTAGTCAAAATAAGACAGGCCCACACCCAGAAAAAACAAGAGGGAGGCACAAACCAAGGGGTGGCATCTCTGCATGGGAAAGGATGTCTGTTCAGCTCTTCGGTGTCTTACAGGATTATCTCTCACTCAGCAGCTGGGCAGTGGGAGTGATGCCACTCTGCAGCATCCCAGAGATGTAGTTTGTGGAAAAGACAAGAACAGACTCTGAGAGGCACTGCCATCACACCGTGCAGTAAGGAAGACAGACAAAAGGAAAACTGAATGAAGGAGTCTTTGAAGTATTTAAAGAGCAGGGGAAACGTTTAAACCTTTTCCAAGTAACTGTAACCCAATGAGAGAAGATAAGGAAAGACTAATATTGATACAGGCCTTCACTCTGGGATTCAGATGAAAGAAAATCTGATGATATTGCTCTGTAGCATGGCTTTCCCATGCTGTCTCAAGTTACAAACAAACATCCTCACCTCTGCTCCTCAGATGCCAACATATTGTCAAAACTTGCCAGGCACGGAGTAGTTTGGCCATGTTGTCCAGATATGAACATCATTATAGCTCTCCTAGATAGTTTCAAAAAAACAGAACCAGTAAACATTACAAAGACACACGTTACAGAGAGTGCAGGTGTCTGTGTGTACGGTGCTTCAGGAGCACTCAGAGCATTTTAAGATTTACCATGTACGTCAACCAAAAACATATTCTGATGAAATGACAGGGCAGCCAGGTCCAGTGCAGGAAAGGTAAATGCAATTAAGATTAGATTTTGGCAACTTAAAGTCACCCAAAGGAAGTTTCAGGAATAATAACTGCATAGCTTTCCAAGGCACTCTGGAACACATTTTCTGTTATGATGCATATGGATTTTACAACACTTACAAATCCCATTAGCAGCAATGAGAAGTCTAGGACTTAATCCACACGACACATTATTATTGAAATGTTCCCTATTTAATTAATAAAGAAAATGCAAACACTCTTTTCAGTTGATTTTTACATTAAATACCTTACAAATTGTTCCACAGATGCTTTTAGTGTTGCACATAGGCTCCAACGCTTAAGCAAAATCATTCCTTCACCTCAGCTGAAATCTGGGCCCTTAATTATCAGCAACTGGTAAAAACTGACATGCCTTCCTCTGTATTAACAGTGTACCTTCTCCACAAAGACTATCACAATTCTTTGGGGGTTTCAGATCTTCACTTAAGAAACTATGCAATTACAGCTTGTTCATGTTCTATTTTGTGGTTACAGCAGTTTTCTTAACCTTGAGAAAATTTTGCATCATTATTCTAATTACAAGAAGTGGGAGTACGTGAAATGCTTCTAACAAAGAAAAGAAACTGAGATGGCAGATAGATGAAATTTTACGCTGCAAAATGACACAAAGTGAAGTAACAAATTACTGCCACCATGACTTACCCAGGTACCAGTCAGGTGCTCTCAGTAAAAGGCTACCTTATTTTAATCCTATTCTGGTGCTGTTAAGTTGATCCCAGGCATCACACTGTTACAAATCAAAGCTATGGAAACTGATTGCTTATTTTTAAAAATCACTGTTGCTATAGAACAAAGACAAGCAGAACGTATGCATTTGTGACACTGCAAATCCAGCAAAGGAGACTTCCCATCCTGACACACAGCTGTGATGCAAAATGCATGCAGTTTCCTATGTGACTTACGCATTAGCTAATAAGAGCAATGGTGCATTTCAATACTAAGGTATCCACGAGGGAACCTGGAAGGTGGGCTGCCTATGGAGCCAGCTGCGGGACCCAGCGTGCAGAAAGCCTCCACACCATGATGTTTCACCAGTCACCTGTTTAAGCCCTCAAAGATATTGCGGTGTCTGTGCTAGAAAAACTGGAAAGTTTTTATTAAAAACATATAATTATACAGGATTTCCTTGAGTATAGGGAGCTTCAGTGAAACCCAACACGAACCTTATGTGCATACCTGTTTCTAAAGGGCAGAAGTGAGACATCACTGTGATCTCTTCCACAGAAGAAACCTTTAGATACATATGCAACTGGAGACGTCTTGGCACACATTTAAAATATAGCATAAATCCATGCTTCAATCTGTCTTTTCTTCTAGAAGCAGAGATTTATCTATGCTGTACTTGGCTAACCCCTTATATAATCCCAGGACTTCTTTATTTTAAAATACATACAAAATATTCCAAGTTTGAGTACAGAGATAACCATGTAGTCAAACAAATCTGAACGCTTCTTCAGCCTACTTTTCTCTTTTTACAACTGTCTGAGGACAGAGAGTGCAGGGAGGTGCTCCTCCTGCGGATTTAGCCTCAGCCTCTGTGGCAGCCCCTTCCTGCAAACCAACACTGCAGCCTGGCCTTTCCCTGCAAGGGGAAAGAGACAGTGAATGCGGTCTGGATGACCCATCCTCATAATTATTAGCTTCAGAGCTACATGGAAGTCATAGAAAGGAATAACCGGGCGCACTTCCAAACAGAGAACACACCACCAATGTCACTGATGTCTAGGACTAGAAGGAATTTCTATCCACACCAGTGCTTCTCCCCAGAAACAGGCGCGGCAGCCCCCCTACATTTCACAGCACTCCTGCGGAGCCGAGAGGCAGCAGGCACTGGTACCACCCCAGGCAGCTGCGATGCCCTCAGAGTCCACGTGAGGCTCCGGGGTTGCTCATGTATCTGGTTGACATGGGATTTTTCTGAAATTAGAACATTGCCCCATTTTCAAGAAAGCCTACAAAATTCCAGGGTTGTCCCTGTTAGCAAGGACACTCCTTGAAAAATAGGACATCCGATAACCTGAAAGAAGGAGGGTAATTAGTCACATCCTTGCAACCTTTTCTCCTAAAGAAACGGCGATAAAAGTAAACTCCTATTACAATATCTTAAAATGCATTATTATGCAATGCTCATTACATAACCATGCTTTATCAACTTGGGGTATTTTCAGGCAGAATGCAGTTTCGCAGACTTGCCCACATACAAGTGCTTTTAAAAGTATGGATCGTCTCTCTCAGAGGGGATGAAAAAGCTTTGGTCTTAGACACATTCCCAGCTAAACTGATAAACGGCAGATTGCCTGCCTGTGTTTCAGATGTAACTTGAAGCCTTAAAAAAATAAAGTATTTTTGAAAATCCCTTTTCAGCTAAATCTTTTCAGAGAAGTTACAGAATTCATCTAGGCATTTGCAAATCCAAATATATCAGCCTATCCAGACATTCTGTACCATTTGCATTTCAGCTAAAACTGCATTGTGAATCTATTCAAAATTCAAGTACAAGCAGAATCTGACGACATAAAACATGACAACTTGCAAAATGGTGCTGTATTTTATCAAAAATAATTCTATCTTCTTTCCTCTATCCCTACTTCCAATTAGGAGCAGAAAAGTGATGCATTTCATGTTGCCTTAACACACACAGTCTAATTTTATTCATTTAGCAGGTTTGGTTAGTTCAGGCTGAAATACAACCCCCCAGAATAAATATCTGAGTATTGTGCTTAACAGTGCCTAAGCTCAAGTTAAAGACAAATAAAATTCACAGATACTATATGGGTCTGAATGTAAGAAAAGAATGAAACAACGGTGTATGTGAAATTCTGACTAGGCAAAATCTGGTCCTGAATGCATTTTGAAAAGATTACGCTCAGATTTAAAGCAGGTACATTTTCAATACATAACTCTATGCAAGTACAGTCATTATTTGATAACATTCATTATTCAGCTGGTTTTTTTTTTTACTTCCCAGATATTTTCTTCCAATGTCATGTAATATTGAACATTTACTTTCAGCTATGGACTTCAGAAAAAAAAATTCACACGTAATAAGCAAAAATATATGCTCTCTGACAATAGTGACAGCACAAGCAGTTTCTTAATATTTCAGGTAGAAATCACTAGGTAATAAATCCTGCAAAACCAGAAATGGTTGAGTTTTTCTTTTGCATACACGGTTCTATTGTATCAAACCTTTTCTATTCTCATGCTTTCTAAAATTAAAATGTAGGGGACGTTTTCAAAGCAATTATCACTTGCCTTCTGGCTGTGCAAACCAATTCCCTCTCTCAAGCCCACAGACCTGCCTCATGACTTAACAGCAACTCAAGTTACCACTCGCTGCACACGCCGCTTGTGTACCCTCCCCCAGAACACAAAATATTGTTTAGACAGCATAAAATTATCCTGAGGGATAGCAAAGTGCAGCAAGAAAGTTACCATTAGAAGCATTAGGCTCCCGTACCTGAAATTCTCCGACCGCTGGGATTGTATTACCGAGCGAGGAGATAAATTATGCAGGTGAGGCACAGCTACCCATTACAGCAGGAAGGCACCAGTGACCATAATATGATGTTCTTACCTACGGCGGACTCCGGAGTGCTCTGACCATGTGTCAGGAGAGACACACCTTTCCTGCAAGGGGGGCACGCTCTCTCCACCCCCTGCAGGTTTCCCCCTCCCTCCTCTCCTGCCTGCTCGCTGCCTGGAGGAGCAGAGGCAGGAGAAGCTCTGCGCTCCCGAGTGCAACACACAGCACGGAGGAGGAAGCAAGAGAAGGTAATTGCTTTCTTTTATTAACAAATCCCGAAAAATAAAGTGACATTTCTACAGTTTTCCA
The DNA here is from genome assembly GCA_013396635.1 of Penelope pileata. Classification (NCBI taxonomy): domain Eukaryota; kingdom Metazoa; phylum Chordata; class Aves; order Galliformes; family Cracidae; genus Penelope; species Penelope pileata. The sequence goes on from WBMW01003582.1 coordinate 4,757, forward strand.
CTGTAGATCATTTAAACTTTCTTGCAGAATTCACTAGCTTGTAACAGAGGACAGCACAGAAGTGGCTACCGCGCTCCTTGGCCCTGGCAGCTCCCATTTTCCTGAGGTTTTCACGCACCGTGCCTGCTCACAAGAACAGAGTCTGGGCTCTGTGCACACCTCAGGCTACTGAGCCAGGGAGAAGGCAGTTTTCATCACAAAAAAAATACAAGCACATTCAAAATTAAGCAAAGCACCTACTGAAGCTAGAAGCACTCTAACCAGAAATAGCAGCTTCTCAGAGCCACTCTCAGGATGGCACGGAACAGCCAGGAAGCTAACACAGCTCCAGGCACTGCCTCAGACTTATTTTAAAATATTTTCTATGAAAAGAGGGACAAGTAGCAAAGAGTCTCCACACCAACACCAGGATACCTTGCACGTTATCTGTTAATGGAAATATTGAGGAAAATAAGGTGAACAGAAGGTGGGCCGAGCAGAGGCTGAATGTGAAGCTGGGCTCCCCCTGAGTCCCTGACACATGGCTCTGACACCATGTGCAAGGCTCTCTGTCCACTTTTGTAAAACCTGCCTAAAATTAGACTGTAACTGCTTGTTTTCCATGATGAACACAAACATGTTGAACCAACAATCTCAGCTTAAAGCTTGGAGGAAAGAAGGTAAAAGAGAAACGGGAAAGAAAGTTCTTAACAGCACCGATTTTAAAACACGTCCACACAAAAATAAGGGAACCAAGTAGACGTAATCCACCTTTTTTTCAAAAAATCTATATTTGATATTTTCATATATATACTTCCTGATGGGAGAGAGGCTACACAGCCGTGTACGTACACCTTTACTCACGCACACCCAGCCTCCACGTTGGCTGGTCCCTGCTCTGCACACCCACCGCTCCCTCCCGGGTTTGCACCTGAGCAGCAGAGTGCAGGATCCCAGGAGAGGTGCAGCCCTACAGGACAACCGCCTCGTACCATTTTAACATAAGGCCTTTCATTTCCCACAGATAAACATTCTATCCCATCATTAAAAGACAGAACTGTGTCTAGAAAAAAAAAAAAAAAAAGGATTATAAAATATCCAAAGGAAAGAAGGCTTCTCGTGAAGCTTTTTTTTTTAATTATCCTCAAATTATCTCAGTAAAAGTTATTACATTTTACTGGATGCAAGCTATATTTGTCAGTCACGCTATGGAGGAGTGACGAAATGAATTGCTGATACCTTAAGTGACAATTCTTTGCATCTGCACAGCTGAACATATTCTCCTATGTGCCTAATATAAATTTTGCAATATGGTCCAGAAGAATGATGCTGCTGTATAGAAGGATAAGCAGCGCTGGACTTCAGAATTAGAAGATCAAATTCTACAAGGTAGTGGGTTCTTCACTGATCTGAATTGAATCCAGTATTTCACAGGCAGATACACTTAACAACACCGTTAAAGCAAAGAACACTGCAAGACTCTTACTTTTGTAAACAAAAACAAACAAAACACTCCAAAAATAGTAGATAGCTTTAAATATTTTTTAATATATATATATATAAAACTTTAAAATGTTCCAGTAACAAAATATGGCACTATATAACCAGTCACATTCCACAAATGCAAATGATGCAAAATAAAATTAAATTATACTTCAAGAAGAAAGCAGTACGTGCAACATCCATAAAGTATTTTCAAGTACTGAGAAGAAATTGCTGTAAGATGACTCATTTCTTGAGTCAAAGTGATAAACAAGATAAAGATTCATGTTTAGAATCAATCTAAGTATTTAACATTACATTCTTTTATTCAAATTTCATGTCAATAGAAGAACTTGAGCAAGAAAGCACTGCAACCATAGTAAATGGCTAGTGTTCGTGTTCTCGTACATCCAGAATGTAATGGCAAGTCTGCCTGTGGAATAACAGAAATAAAATACACATTTTAGCACATTTTACTGGTGTCCTGCAAGCATTCTTTGCTGATTTGACTAAGCATTACAAACACAGCTGTATCTGAAATGTACTCACAATTCCGCCCCATAGCCACTTGCACTTCAACCCAATTTCTAAGATTACAGCATCTGCAGTTTGCTCTGTCACTCACTGCCACACGCCCAGAAGTTCCATTCCCTCCAGTGATGCACAAGCAAACTCCTACAGTTCATTTCCTGCTGGTTTTGCTGAAAAGAAACTTTCCTTCTCAAGGATTTGCCCATACTGTGCAGCAAACTACAGAGCTTAGAGAAGACAAAAAGTAACCAATAAATATCCTACACAATCATTCCAAGCCCAAATGGCACCGTGACCTGCGAAAGCACAGAGAGAACTCGGGGCAGGCAGCCAAGCCGCGGCCGTGCCCTGGGGCTGTGAACAATGCGTGCCCGTGCCCAGGGGCGAGGAGCACACGGGACAGGGCAGCGTCGCTTCTAGGCAAACAGACGGGCACTTACATCTATCCCAATAAATGCTTTTTAGGGTAATTCCCATTTTCAAGAAGATGGGAAGCATATTCTTCAGAACCTGACCAGTGGAGTCTAAATTTAAGAATTCTCTTATTAACAATGAAGGTTGTTCACCTTCGTAATACTCCCCACTCTGAATAACTCTGAAGTTGTTTTTATCTACACTCAAGGAAACAAATATGTCAACAGGGGCAGAGCTTAAAACATTAAGAAAATGACAGAAGCCTGGCTCCCAGTGTACACAATGGGCTTTCAAGATCAGTCCAAGATATTGCTTTTGGAAAGTTATTTTTGCCACTGCTCTTGCATGAAGCTCAGAGTAACTGAATGTTACACTGTATTATACCAATAATCTGTGCTAGCCATATATGTGCAAGTTCTCCTTTTTTGGACCCATTAAGGACTAAGGCCCCCAAATGTGATCCTTCATTATGTTTTAGTGATCACTTATGCAGGAAAACATGCAGGAAAAATAAGAACCAAATGAGTCATGCACTACAGAACTGGGAAGTAATGAATTTGGCAAAGGGCAACCAAAAATGGAGGGCATCTTTACTTGTATTTCCATAAGTTTACCTGTATTTCCATAAATTTAGCAATATGGTTTCAAATTTAAGAGTAAAACAGCTCATTTAAAAAAGCATTTAGAAGAAATTAGGATTTTTAGAGGAAAGCTGTCTACCCAAAGCCTGAAATAAAAAAGCAACTTTGATTAAATCAATACGGCTGTATTCCTTACAGTTCCAGAGGCGACCTTTACATCCCATCTTCCATTTCTCACCTTCTGAGCAATTTTCCTTACACCAATTCTTTTTGCATGAGGATTTGAAAGAGCAGTAAGAACCATGGATTTTGAGAACAGCTAGTGGGTAGGCACAGCAAAAGCTAGTGACCTGAAAATCACCTCCGAGTTCTGTGTTCAGTTATCGAGGGTCCGCTGTACCCCAGCATTTCTCAGATATTTGTCCTAAACGATGCAATGCAAAATCTGCACATACAAAGGAATTTTAGCCTTACCTATAGGAAGGTTAAAAACAAACTCATCCCTACAGATTTGTTGTGCTATTGCAGCACTATTCAAGACACACCACTTGAGCACGTTTTTAGACACATAGATAGCAAGCGAGCAGTAATATTTTATGAAGGTGTCAAGTTGCTGCCCCCAAAGGTAACTGATAAGCACAAGGCAGCCATTATCTCTCCAGAATTTAACAACAAGTGCAAAAACCTCTAACACAGTGCTGACTATGATTATAGAGAAGTAACATACAAACGTTAGAAACCCTACCTCCTTCTGCAGGTCAAATCTATCTCCTATCCTGAGCATGAAGTTCGGTGGCATTCACTAGTACTCACTGACTGGTCTCCATCAGCAAGAACAACACTTTGCCATAGTTTGAAAACATGCCAAAAGCCCAGGTAGCCAAATTATGCCCTGAGGTGCCCATCAGGAACCAATCCACTATATTTTATGCAGAAATATGGCATAGTAAATTTTATTTCTTTTGCTATAAACTTAGGTCCATAAGCAAAACAAAAGTGTCTTCTACTGACTTCTAGAGATACATCAGTTTGAACCCATGAAGGATCAAGAACCCAAAATGTGATCCAATTTCCTTCATTATGTTTTATTAATGACTTCCTATTAGCAATTTTCAAGCCAGAATAGCATACAGGAATAACACGCAAACCGAATCTATTTCAGCCTCTGTAACCTGCACATTTTTTTTAGCCATCGGATTGTCCAATGTCCATAACACAGTTTAATTGGTATTAAGTCAAACGTTCTCTCAAGCAACTTCATTGGTCTCAATTCATCCAAATGCATGTGCCGCAACAACATTTTCTGTAACAGAAGAAGAGATTTTCTGCTTGCAGGGAAAGTTTCAAAAATATGTCTGCTACTTTTTAAGGCTCTGTAAATTACCTTTTTCAGGAGGACCACGTTGAAGGCCTAAGTACTACTTTAATTGCTTTTTAGGTAGATACAGCAATGAAAGCCTAAGCTGCAAAACTCCTTTCAGCCTCAGCAAAGTTATCATTTAATTGCATGGCTGTGTTAGATCTCCTAAATCAAAAGAACTGGATTTAAATATTGTGTCTGTGTCCTTCTGTGCTCGGACTGTTCTCACTCCCCACCATTCTTATTCCATAATTATGACCAGGAAAATATACAAACTATAACAACAATGTCCCAAATGTTTGAGCAGAATGAACACAGCTTTTAAAAAGTGCTCCTCTGGTTTACTAAACCTAATAAGAAGCCTTCTCCAAAAAGAGTTAAGTAGGGAATCTCCATAACTTACACATTAAGGCTGTTATACTCTGATCCCAGGAACAGAATCAGCACAATATGTACAGGCATACATAATATACCTGTACACCAGAAAATTCCACGTGAGGCATGAACACGAGCTGGGCTCATCCTGGCTGCACTCGCAAGGACCTGAGATGGGCAAGGAACCTGACAAATGCCCCTGGACCAGCCCCAGCCAGGTCCAAAAGCCAGCACACCACACACAGCTCATCCAAATGGGACTTACAAGATTAGATTTCTGGAACTGTGCAAGCCATTGAAAGTTTTCAGATTCCTCTCAAAGCTTTTAGTGGCAGTAGAAGACATTCAGCTTCCAAAGCTTATAAACCTGTAATGATGACTTGCAAACAAATCTCCTAGAAACTTAAACAGTAGCTCCTCACTGAGCAATTACACGCTCAGCTCAGTTAAACGAACACAGAGAGCCTGACTGTGTTCATTAACATCTGCTTTGCTTTTGTTATAAAGTGCCTGTTGCATTATAAGAAAGAAATACTGACCCTTTCCTAATGGGTAAAAGAAAAAAAAGACTGTGGCAGTTTAAACAAAAGAGAATTCATGACTGTTTATAGGACTAGGAATTACAAATCTCAACATATGTAATTCCTGGAGAAGAAAGCTTTGTAGTGAATGGAGCAGTACAACTGTTCTATTTAAAATATTTATATTTAATTGATCGCAGAGTCTAATGACTGCTTACCCTTCAGCAAGTGCAGTACAGCTCTTCTCCAAATGCACTGCTGAAGTTTGCTCCGGTCTTTGCATGAAGTTCTGGGACATTCAGCACTCGTGTTGCCAAGTCAGGTGGAGCCAAAACTGGCAGCATCCCTGCTGTGGTCCTTCATATTTTACAGATTCAGAGCGACTGCTTTTTAATAAATTCTTGTATTTCTTCGAAATTCAGGTACATTATTGAAATCGCTAAATGTAAGTCATCAAAACAGAGGACCAAGAGCCAGGGAGATCACAAAGACCGCACTATTTCTGCAGAAAGTTCATCTCAATCCATGTACAAGTCATCCTGGAAGCATAAGAAGAACTGGAAGGAGCTTGCATGACTGCTATCAGTGCAAAACATTTTCTATGGCTAAATGTAATCTTCTGAACTCCCCTTTCAGAATATTAAAACACACACAAGGATTCTTTAGAAGATGAGGTAGGAAAATTAAGAAACAGATCATTTGCACTTACCCATAAGACAAAACCTCTCAGGTTAAATAAATATATATATACTGATACAGGCATTACTTAATAATTTTCTGGTTTTTTCCACACTGGAAAGAGTCATTCAAGTACTTATTTATCGTGGTTGCACTATTTAACAAATATCAAAATCCTGAACGCTTTCCTCAAGAGCCACTTTCCAAACCATTTCCTGTGTACAAGTGACCTGAGAAAAAGGTAATGGTTGGGGAAAAACTTTCTGCCCAGTGTCACAGTAATGAAAATGAGCAGCGGGAGAACTTTATTCTTCATTGCTCCCCAGTGTCTTGTTTTGCACCAAATCATTGGCTTTAGTGGAGAGCGAAGCCCTTCAGCACCCTGAAAGTTGGCCTATTATTGGTCCAGCAGAACTTAAGTGATATATATTTAACAGAGAATTAAAACATTATCTCTTTTAAACATGAAGAACTGCAAAGAAATATCATTTTTATAGTTGCAGATTGCTTCTAGGAAAATGTACATGTATGAAGCTAAGAAACCATTGAACATCTTTAAAATCCCACCAATGTCTTCTCAGAGCATTGGTTCCTCAGTGCAAGAACAAGCAGTGTGTAATAAGGTTTTGGTGACTGCACTCTGAACAGCTGGGCTAACTTTCAGTTCACCAGGCAGAATTCAGAAATGCACAAGATGATCATTTCTTGCTGAGATTTGAGATTAATGTGAAGCCAACCATTCCGCTTTAATGACTAAAAATTGAGCATATTAACAATATGGTTTATTTTCCTCCTGGTTTTCCCTCCTAGCTTAAGTTTATCCATGTTTGTATTAGTTGCATGAGCATCTTAGTAAAATTTATATATAGAAAAGGAAATTCTGACCAATATTACTTAAAACAAGGTTGAAAAACCTCCTGAATCAGTCTCCAGTAAAAAGAGAAAATCTTAGGACTACTTAAAAAAAAATATCTAATTACAAGATAGCATTCCTCAAAAAAAATCACTTTTTGTACAGCATTTTGTACAGCTGTGTCAATGATCTGTAGAATAGGTTATATAGCATAAGGCTGAAATGATACATTTCACTTGTACACAATGGAAAGTAATATTGTAAAGTAGAAGCTTCATCATTACCAAGAACACTTAAGCATAAAACATTTATAATGTCTTTAAATTTATTTATAAATAGTGAGTGAGTGACTTTGACAGGGAGAATTTCTGCAGTCCTTGAGGAACTGTATTAATGGCTTTTTATATTTATTTTTAAGCACAAAATGGAGAAAAATAAGAAAAGATAGCGTAGAACAGGAGAAGCTATTTCTAAAGATACTCTCATCTTTGAATCACAAGTTCAGCATGAGAGGCTGCTCAAGGCAAGTCATGCAGGCGCACAGCACTTCCACAATGACAAACTGACATAAATGTTTCCACGATGGCCTGAAGGCATTCCCTTCATCCTTCTAATGTACATCGGAATGGATTTTTCTTCATGGAAAGAACATTTTAGCAGAGAGAAAACAGATCTTTTTAGCACATTTTTTATCTTTATTTACTCTGTGACAGAAACGTATTATTTTGCAAGCTATTGAGCTTGCCCAGGTAAAAATTGTCTTTACCAAAAAAAAGTATTAATGCATGACTTGAAAATCACTTACGTTGGTTGTGGGACAAATTTTTTGTTCTGGTCATTGGATTCAGATTTTTTCCTACTTAGGCTATTGTCCAGTAATTTGCTTCTAATTTAGATGGAGGAAAAACAAAACAAAACAAAACAAACTGTTCTCTGGTGCAGCCTCAGCAAACTCAGAACACATTCACATGGTAAGCTTTCACGCTGAGACTGAATCACAGAACTGCAGCACTGATACATGACAATTTAACAGTGGATTTGTTTTTTTCCCAATGCTGAACTTGTGCCTACATTGTTTTAAAAACAGACACCAAGAAATGCTGTAGTTAGCCCTTCTTGTTCTTCGCTACCAGGAAAAAAATAGACAGCAAATGTGAAACCCTCCCTTTCCATCTCAATATGGAAAATCACATTTTGACCATCTGAAAAAAATACTGGGTGCTCTTTCAGTATCATGCTATATCATACTTGCGTATTTCAGGAAGATAAAAATAACCTTAAAAAGTAATGAGTGTGACAAACCATCAAAGAAAGGTTAAACATCGAGTCACACCATTTGTACCTCTTAAACACACACACACACACCAAGCATGGAAATTTTGGTATAGGTTTCAAGAGGGTTAGCAATTCATTGCTATTTATCATTTTTTATTATGTTACGTTGTGAATTGTAAGGACACGGCCTCCACAGACAGAACTATAAACTGTGTTCTCCTCTATAAATTACCTAAAATGCCAAACTTCACAAATTCTTCCTGTTGCAGATTTTAAACCAGCAAAGATGCTCGCTGGAATCATGGGCAAGAACACTGCAGAGAGGTGTGCCAGAGAGATGGGTGTGAAGTTCCTTCGCTGTAGTGCTTTGACTGACTGCCTTTATACTGGTCCCAGCAAATACTGGGAGCCCAGAACCACAGGAAGACTCACAGTGTCCCACCGTAGCGTCAGAGCCCCTTTCGAACGCACCCTGACCCGTGCACAACACAAGGACAGGAGCAGAGGGAGGGCAGGCTCCTGCTCTCGCAGGCAGGACACGAAGGTACATCCCACCAAACAGGAACGGATGGGCCGACACGTCCCCTGCCTCCCCCAGATCATTTGTTTCACACCTCCTGGAGCAGAACGCGAGGCACAGCACCAATCTTCACATGCTTCTCTGCCTAGATGGGCAGAGCGCTCTGCAAGCACAGCTTATTAATAGAGCAGGGCTCAGAATGTGAGGAAAACTACAAAATAAAGGATGCTATCTATGCAAATTTACTGCAAAAACATTGATGATTGACACAAAGCTTGAAATTTTTCTATTTCTACTTAATTATAGCAACAGTGCAAACTCCCCCAATACCTCAGTCAACCTGAAAAGTTGTCCTGTGATACAGGAGCAGCTGCAGTCTTCCAGACAACCTCAATTGCCAGGTTCGGGGGGAAGGAGTTTTTTGGTTTGGTCGTTTTTTGCAGAACTGGAACAAGATTCTCCTCAAACATTGACATTTGGACACTTTGAGTGTCAGCTGCTCCAAAGGTACTCACAGGGGCAAAAACGTTCCTGCTGACTTTATTATCCAAGCTCTCACGCACAGCATGGATGGGTTACAGTATTCTAACCATGCACCTCCTTGGCTATACAAAATGGTATATTAATGCAGATTTAAAAACCAATCAATTCCTTGACAACTCACGTGAAAGAAGGTCAAAATTTGTTATCTGACAAACAGGCATCCCAGGAAGTGGCAGTTCCTGGTAATAATCTAGTGCTTCCCTATTTGTTCCATCCACCTGTTACGTCCGAGCCTTAGCTTGGGAGCAGCAGCCTCCAGAACTGCCCCTTCTCACCACGTGGGAAGTGGCTGGGGCTTACTGCTCCACAATTACCCTTCCTGAATAACAGCAATGCCTCAGATTTGTTCCACGATACAAATGCCTAGTTCATCTTCAGCTCAACGTTATTTGTAAGAATAGCTGTCTTCATTTAGGTTTGTTCTTTACATGAATTGGAATGATTTTTCATTTTATTTGATTTTAAATATTTTCATAACATTTCTCTCTGCTGGTTACGCCCAGTTTCTTGATGAAAATCTGCAGACATGCCAGACACTATGACTTCACTGCAGAAATTTCAAGGTCTTCTATGTCCTTGAAGCACGACAAACATGAGGATTTCTCGGTCCCTTTTTAAACACCATAGACACCAGCCCAGTCTTGCTTCTGTGTTGATAAGCAGTCAGTGGGCTTTTATCAGATAAAAAGGATGCAATCTACCACATTCTTACCGCAGAAGTTAAAATGATTTGTGTTTCTCTGGAAAGAAACAGTGCAAATTCATAAGGAAAAAGTTGCCCTTGCCACTGAGACAAGAAATAACGTTACACAGAACCAGCAAAAGGACAGGCCCCTGGAAGGGCTCCCAGACAGCGTGCTCAGCCCACCCTTCCCACTGAGCAGACCTCAGCAGCCCCTTCTGTGAGGCCATGTCGGCTGCCAACCAGGTCCACACCTTCACACACCAAAGCCCAGGCCATGGGGGAGCACAAGGCTTCCAACAGAAGGCTGTGGTGTAAAGCTGAGCTTTCTCTTCAGCTAGCAGCACTTCAAGCAGGTGGTGATGAACGGACAGATTGTCTACAGCCTGCGTGGCACCCAGGGATGAGTCCCTGGGGTTTGAGGGTGCTGACCCCCTGGTCTTGCTCAGAGCCCAGGGCTGACCTCATGGGCACAGGGAGCAGGGGCTGGTGGGAGGCTGCTATTTAAAGCTCATTACAATATCAATGTCAGGCTCAAAGGAACTGCCAAATCCACTTAAGTCTTTGTGCTGAAAACATACCTTCCGAGCTGAAAGCGTATTTATCTCAATCTTACTTAAGCAAAGCTGGCTGTTGTTTCCTTCTCCTTAGAGAAATCTCTGGAGTTCTTGCACAATTAACTTGAAAACTGTTCAATGCTGCACAGCACCTCTTCATTTTACCCTATTTATACACCACTTAATGGTTCCTTTACTTCCCACATCAGAATAAATTACCAATAAACATTGCTGTAATCTGTTTACTACATCCTGTTCATCCTATTTAAATTGGGCAAAACATCCATAAGAGCTTAGACGTTCTTTATGCCAAAGGGCTGGGAGAGCAACACTTACCATGCCAAGGCTAAAACCAGCATTCCACAATTCACAACTCACATCGTACTTCAGCTTCATCTATATTTTCTATTAAGAAAGAGATACTTCAATTCCCATACATAAGAGACATATATTCCATGGGGTTTCCATCGAGAGCATAATTCTTATAGGAAGAAACATAAAACAGAGCTTTTACCTCTATTTTTGCAACGTTAACATAGCATCGAGTTTCAATTTTTCTTTGAAACAGCCTTATTAATACAAAAAGGAGTGCAAAGCAATGTATCTTGTTCCTGGCTGGAGAAGCCATCCAGCCACCACCGCTTATTGTTCCAAGGAAATTGTAGCCACCGACATGGTAACTTCAAGGAACCGTCGCCAAAAACGAGGATATAGTGAAAAAATATGCAAACAGATTTAATGCACTTCTCTTCTACACAATATTTAGCTAATTTACAAAGTCCACATGAAGTATATTAATCAGTACAGTACGAAGACATTGTGATGCCTGTGCTGTCCCACACTATGAGACAGAATGCATACATTTTTTAAATTAACTTTTTTCCAGTGAATAACACTTCTGCCCTTCAAACAAGCAGAATATCCGCTATGTCCTGTATGAACTTTGTGATGAGACTTTCATACTGCTCCAGAAAAAAAGCAGAACAAAACAAAAACGTTGAACAAAAAAAAAAAAAAAAACAAATGAATTTTGGAAAAAAAACAAAGCATGAAGTCACTGCTAAATCAAGGCTATTGCATTCAGAACCCAAAAGAAACAAAATGAGAGCTGTACACCACATAACTAAATGCATCGTTGTACATCTATAGGTGCATAACAGTAAATTAGAGCAAAAATTATGCTGCTCCCCTGTCAGGAATCCCTCACTTCAGGAATCTTCAGAAATCATTTGAGAAGAGAACAGAAATCACTCAGGGGTTCCAAATGATTGTAAGCCCTCATAAATGATGTCCATCTTTGCAAATAAATAACTGCACCAATAAGCTTGCAAAGACAATGCCAGCAGATAGGCTTTATTAGGGAAAGGTCAGTAATTCCAAATCTAATCATACTGATCTGGTAGTCAGTTCTATTTCTGAATACTTAAAATAAATAAATAAATATGCTGTACACTGCAGCAATTCAAGAGCCTTTGATGAAAAGCCAGGTGACTAATTTACTTCCTCTTGCTATCTTCCTTCCTGCTATGCTCTCTATCAATCTGAAAAGTAAAAAATTTAAACTCAGTCCAATTGCATCTCAATAAAATCTAATCTGTTCTATTCAGTCCCATTCTTTACACAAAAACTGTATTGAGTTCCCTGTTTTTAATCTTTTTAATAGATCATCAGACAGATGTTCCTAAAAAAAAATATCTAGAAGTCTGTTACTACTAATTCCATTACCACCAGATAATCTGGGATGAAATTTGGAAGCAGTGATCTTTGACCTGCAGGTGAAACTCAGAACAGAAGATGGCAAGAGAAGCTAGCTAGCTAAACAGAAAAATAATGCATCATCTTGTCAGGAATTGAACTCTTTCAAACAAATACTGCGGAATGGAACCAGGAGATAAGAGCACAACTACCAAGGAAAACACTAACTAGAAGAAGGGCACCCATCTTTCACCCCCTGCTGGCTCCAGTGGAACAATTACACAAACAAAACATCGGGAAGAGCATGTTCCCCTCCATTCAGGTTTCTCACCAAAATCCAAGAAGTTATTCAAAGACATCTTCCCAATCCTGCCCACTCAGCTGCACTGACCATATCTGGTTATCAGGCCAACAGAGACTTGAGATCAATCCAGATCAAACGCAAACCTCAGGAGTCTGCAAATGGGGATGGTTTCTTTCCTTAAGACAAGGTCTCTCAAGAGAAAACTTTGGTACACCCTGAAGAAAAAGTATGATAATTTTTATGTCTGCTACACACCTGCAGCAAGTGGCAAGAGCCAAGAGCCAAGATAAGAAGGCAGATAGGAGGTGTCTGTCTCCACAATACCAATCTAATCAGCAACTCCACGTGCCCAGGAAAAAAATGAGGTCCTTCAGGCACGGCCATCTTCTGCGTTTCCTGTGTTGCTGTCAAACACCCATGTTTGCTTTGAAGTACCTGATCAGCTGCTTTGCAGAAGTCCAGAATAAATTTTCTGAGAGGCTGCAGTAGTCACAGGGTCTTGTCTTCCTCACAGTGTCACTCACACTGTTTATTTTCCCTACATAACTGCTGTGTCTGTGGGTGTGATGTAGCTGCTATAGGCAGCAAGTTTTGGAGAAGAGCACACTGACGTTTCCTCCTCCTGCTATCTGGCAGTTAAAGCAAGGTGCAGTCTTCCATTTGCAGAGTCAAGGGAGATGGCAAGCATGCAGAAAATAAGAGTTTTCATCCCAAGCCAAGCTGCCCATGTCTGACCTTACTCTGAGAGACACTGGAACCCAAAGCACTCACAAGTCAACACAGCAGTATCAGGCTGGTCTGAAAGCCAGATATGCAGTACAAGCTTTCCCACGAAAAACTGTGTGACTCGGCCCACCGAAGCCTACATGGAGTTACAAGCCTGCCCCTGAAGCCTTATTTTTGGGTGCTATATTGTTCATCCATTCTTTGAATGTATTTGAAAAGAAAAATAGTCTAAAGTAGAAAGATGTGTAAGGAAAAATATACAATGCTTGATGGCACTGCAAGTCATTTGGCCCTTACAACAATTCCCCAAAACTGCCATTGTCAAAAAGTTTAATTACCAGCCCCATTCTTAAGGCTTTCCTTTCCCACAGCCAGATGATGCATGTTTCTCCAAGTGCCTCAAAACAGACACCCTGCCAGATAACTTTGCCTCCATGATTGCTTTTCCAATTGGACCCACGCTGAAGCTATAATTCATTATTACAGATCTGAGAAAAAATTTCCAACATCCCTCTAGGTGAATGCTGACAAAGAAAAATAAAAAAGATTCCTAAAGATTCCTACATCTCACTCACAGCTTATTGCTGGCATATTTGCCAGCAATATATAGATAGGTAAAACTGAACATATAGATAGGTAAAACTGGTAAACTATATAGATAGGTATAACTGAATATATAGATAGGTAAAACTGAAATAAGTGTTCCTGTGTTAGTGCAGTGAACTTTCCACTGGTTCAATTGGAAAGAACACAGTGCTCCAGTGACTAACACTGGGACTGAATTCAGAGGCTTGAAACAGCAGCTGCACCCTGATTTCAGAGCTGAACCTGCACTGACAGAGAATATGCTACTGGAAAAAACTCAAAAAGTGGTATATTAGACAAGGGATTTATGAAACGTTATGTAATGCTCTCTTTTACACATGCGAACTTTTCATTTTTCATACTAAGATTTTACAAAATCACTCTTCACTTGATGAATAGGACCATGTAAGCCCAGAACTGCAATCTGCTGAAAAATAGCAGTCTCACAGTTGCCATCTCTATTTCTAAACCAAGCATATTCATCTAAGCAACACCCAGCTAGGTCTCACTGGTATATTGATGAACACACGCAGCCACAGAGAAAATTCTGTACAAAATATTAGGTAATGGCAAATCTTAAGAGTTGCTTATTTCTCATAAAGCCCAAGGTTAATGGCACCAAGTGGATATTTACAGAAATCATATCATTCTTTCAGGGGCTTTCAGAACTCATTACCCAGCTGTAATCCATTTTCCTAATCCAACAATTGGTACTGAGCGATAAAACATTTTGGTCATCTGCTGCAAAAATTTTTTATAAATAATTATTTCATTCACTGTTGCTACAAAAACAGAAGTAATTGTGCAATTATATCATTTTTTGCCTAATATAATTAGTATAATTTGGAATAGTTCCCATTTGTAACAGGTGAATTATAACACGTGGTATGTATACGTACCTGAGAGCATTATACAATTCTGCATTTAACACACGAGGAACAAAGTATTTGCCTTAACATATCTTCTGAAAGACAGTTTTACTACTATTTATTGTTGTAATTTTTATTATTTACACAATGGGAAATTTAGAGGTTATGCTCAGAAAAGTTCCCTTCTCCATAAATTGTTGAAAACACATCTCCTCACCGTTGAGCATGCCTTCCCCAGGGAATGGGGAAATGTACCGCTGTCCCCTGACTAATTTTGAGTTCGGTCACCAATTACAACCAATTTGACACAAGTAAGAGAATTCACGAGTATTTAGGTCCTACAGCTTTCCTGAATGTCTCTCTGGGTCTGATCAGAAGGAGGAAGCCTCATCAGCACAGATGTTGATGGAAAAGCTACGCGGCCGTTGCTCTTGGCTTACCAGACGGGCAGTGCTCCCACGTCCTCAGCAGCAGAGGCGGCCGTCGGTGCCAGCAGCAGGCAGGGAGAGGCTGGGTGGAGCAGGGAAGGGAGAGGGGGTGGGCAGGTACCATGGGGGGGATGGCTATCGGGAGGAAGGCTTAGGGACAGACGGAGCACACGCGGAAGCATACAGGAGGAGTCACCACAACTCTGCAATGGGATGAGGGTATCATGGCACAAGAACTGAGGACCACAGCACAGGACAGGCAGGTAAGCTCCTCTCAGTAATTGCTTTGCTTGTGAACCAATTTGTTTAGTCACATGTTCATATGAAATAACAGTTCTCTCATGACAGCTACAATCCAACACACTGGGAACAAACCACAGATTCAAGCTACAAAATAAATAGAATTTCTATTCCAATGTTGTTAGTGCTTCTTGTATGAGTTGAAAGATGACAATTTGATTGTCAATAGGTACAATCTGGATAGAGCTTCAGAAAGTTAATTTAAGTAGAACAGCTCTTTTAGACTCCCAAAGGGTTTGCTTTCAATTTAGAAGATTTCTGCTTAGCTTCTATTCACAGCACTGTTTTCTTCTTTGAATTTTCCAAACATATTTGCCCATCCCCAAAGGCAGATATGTTTGCCTAACCAGCCTTTTACCCCTTCACTGAGTACATAGATGACACCAGGCTCATGAAAAATCTACAATACGAGAGCTGTAACAAAAGACACTGCACTACCTGCCTCTTCCCCCACCAGCTTTAATGATATTCATGAGCACCAACTGTTTTCAGCTCAAGTCCAACAGGAATCATAAAAAAACCTACTCATCAAGACTAAGTAGAAGAAAAATGCTGAGCAGCAGCTGTCACAGAGTGGGAAGACAAAGACTGAAACGAGAGAAGAAGCTGCCAATAGCTTTTAAAGTATCCTTGTCTAAGAAAATGAAATTCAAACCGAATCTCTTCTCTCAAAGCCATTTAAAACAGTCTTTTAAATTGTTTCAATGAAATGCATAACTATTCATTATGAGATTTTAATGTATAAGTTCCTCTTTAGAAAACCATCAAAAGGTCTGCAGGAAAAAAGTCTCTACCATTGTAGACAGCTCAGTCCAACGGTTTATTTGAAGAACACTGCTGTACAAATGCAGACCTGTATATGAACATATCTGCAAACACAAATTGTGGATTTAGAACACCATACATGTACCCAAAGTGGTACTTCACATCCTCTTCTCTCTCTCAAAAAAATGACAATGATGGTACTTGGTGCCTTATGCCACTTTGCCATTGTAGCTGATTTTTTATTTAATACTTCATTATGTTTTATCAAATTAATGTTTAAATTAATCCCTACTAAAGCATTCAAACTCTGTCATGTAATTCACCAAGCATTCCTTTAAAAGAAATTAATTTTATATAAATAGATAGATCTAGAAGCAAAATATGCATATATGTATATATAAATACCCATACATACACACAGAGGGGAAAAAAAAGTTACAGGAATATTAAGAGTGCAACAGAAAGCCGAAGAGATGAAAATGCCAACGGAGCTGATGATGGAATCTTCTATTGCATCTCCGAGAGGGCCCAACCCAACGCACTTCCCCGTGATCTGGAAAGGCTTTGGAACGGCACAACTCTTCCTGCCGCTCACCAGCAGACTGCATCTCAGACAATGTCTCAGCAGCTGGAAGGTCAGCTGGCCCAAGGTGCTTGGGTTAAAAGACCCAGCTTTAATCCTCATCGTGGCCAACAGCTCAGTCAAAACTTATTTTACTGCAATAACTGGAGAGGAACCACAATCCTGTGATCTGTCAAAAGAGCAAAGCGTGTGCCTTCAGCAACACGTACTAAGGTGTACAAGATGATATCAAAGCACAGTTGTTATTACCTTATAAATGACCAGATGCCTTTTGCTCAAAACATCATCAGCTATTTTCTGTATTTGCACATGCTTTCCTCAGCTCATTTTCAAATGTAGTCTGCTTACAACAAATGAAAGCTAAAAAATAACACTAATTTGGTGTGATAGACCAACCAGATCTGTCTCCAGCACATACTCTATGTCTTCCCTTCTATCATCTACTGGCCATCCAAAAAACTGCTATCTATCTAACTTCTGGTGACATCTTCACAAAAATGAGAAGAGAACGTAAAAAAAGAGAGAGAGAGAGAGAGAGAAAAAAAGAAAAACACAAGATGAAATGTAGCATTTAGAAGAACGCATTACTGTATTACTTGAACTCATGGCAAGGTTTTTCTGATTAACTGAAGAAGCCGCAAATTTTTCCAAACAACAAATGAAATCAAGGTCAAAGAGAAAAAATACTTATCTGCTACCACAGTAAAGGCTACATTCTTTGCATGAAAGCAATAGGAATCAGAAGAGCTGACCATAAATTGCAAGTGGCTTCCATGTTTCATGGACCAAAGCCATACAGACAAGTAAGAAAGGTCTCCTGACTCGCCCGCCTGCCCAGGCAGGCACTGCTGCTGAACGGTCACAGGGAAGCACAGAAAGGCAACGCCACTACAAAGTATTAATGCTCACATAAAGCTTGTAGGTTGCCTTAACTCTGCTTCCACATCCAAAAATGAACACCACCATAGACACATTATGGCTCCATGCTTTAGACTACAGCCCCAGATTTGCATGACATTAAATGTCTCATCTGGAGAAGGATCTGACCAATAGTCCACTGCATTTCGCTAGTGTTACGCTTCCCACTTGTTTTCCTATTGCAGAGATGCACGTATTGTAGTCACAATCTGATAATAATAATAAAGTAATAAAAATATTTTCTTGAGAAAATATTAAAAAGAAATAACTGTAAAAAGATACCTGATAGCCAACGTATGCATGTTTTAAAAATACACTAGATTATAAATTACAGCATATCACACATTCCAATTACACCTCTTAAAACCAGCACAGGGTGGCTTAACAACAATATTCAAATATGCCCAGCACCACCCCTTCAAACACAAAGTCTGCTGAATCTATTATCCAAGACATTAAAACAGAGTTTTCTAGGAAGCATGTGAAACAAAACACAATCCAGCTGTGTCAACCAAAAAATTATTCCTCTTCAGTCTAGAGATATGCCTAAAATGTAGAGTTATTTCCCCCTCTCCTTCTTTAACATGGAATTTTTAAGGATCAGCTGCAAATTTTTCACTGTTACTTTGGCTGCTTAAGCCATTATGCACCTGCTTCATCTATATGGCTGCCTCGTCTTGTGTAACTCCACTAGAAAAAAATATTCTAGTTAAAACCCTTTAAAATAGGCCTGACTGAAAAATTCATGCCATCAAAACCAGCTAGTAAATAACACAGGTGGATTTACACGAAATTAAATCAGAAATGCTTTAAATAGACCTAATCTAATAGAGACCTTATATATATGTAAAAATAATATAGTTCTAATTAACTCAGGTACCTTCTCTCTTCTTTAACCTCTGAACATTTTACTGGTCGTGATCCTAATTACTATGTAGGACACTGCCAACTGATGTTAATGATATCTATTCATATGCACCGTATATTACTTTTAAAATTCTAATATAGAGTATCTCAGAACCAGAGCATGTTTTTGGGAGGGCATGGGGTTAACGGCATCTTTTAGGAAAAAGCAATTGATACCGACTCAGCTTATATTTAGGACTTCCACTTTTACACAGCTTTGGAAAGATTTTCTCTAGAAAGCAAGCAGGGCAAATCCTCAAGCAGGTCCTCTTGAGGACCACTATTAAATATTTCTCTCTAGAGAAACCTACTGATGACAATCCTTAGTCATATCAGCAGCAGCTACAGCCATTCAATTACATGCAGTTCTACCAGCAAAACCAATACCTGACACTAATTCTAAAATTCAGCTCTGCTTTCCTCTGTGCATGCATCCCAGCAAAGGGCACCATCCTCGCCAGCTCCTTGGCAGAGAGCCGCTGTGCTTCAGCTCTGCCCAGCTCTGTTAGCTTTGCTACAGTAACCCCACTAACTCAGGACAACACACAGTTAAAATATTTGCCCAACATCAGCAAACAATTCTGCAGCATCATACCAGACTATTTGCTCTTGATTAAAAACATTTGCTGGAATTGAGGTTATTTTGTTTGAGTCACAACCAAGTACATTACCTTGCATTACTCCCTGTGAATGAATCATGCGTACAGATTTTAATTTCAAAAATTAAAATTAAAAAAAAAAAATCAATCAATATCTTGTGCATAGTAAGAGAATATTTAATATTTCTGACCAAATAATGTTCTAGCCTCAATGCTAGGTAGCACTGTGCTTTATTATTCAAACACCAAATCCTCACTGAACCTTCCAAAAAACTGAGTTTTGAGAGGTACCAATTTTTGAGACTAACGTGCTGGTTACTGTGTAATTGGCGGCTGAAACTCTAAAGATCAGATATTTTATTTACTGATAAATATCCTAGTTTTTTTAAGCTGTCTTTTTTAATGTTAAGTGATATGTTTAGAAAATGTGAATACATAAAAATCAGTTGTTACCATTAACTGATAGTTGAGATGAAGGATAGAAACTAAACATGCCCAAAATAACAGGCATATTCATAAAGACTGGAATGCATCCAGGAGTCCAGTGGCAAGACAACTATTACAATCCACAGGAGAAGAGTCAAAATATTGCTTTGAAAAACTGCATTTAGTTATACTTTTGTGTCTCTCTGCAGATGGATGTACTACCTAAAATACCAGAGCTATTATGCCAAGTATTTTTTGCAGTGGACTATGCGAGACTCATCAAAATCTACTAATTACTATTTGCAGAAAATACTGATAGTTTTCATTTAAATTTTTTTAATATATGAGGTTGTACCTTAGCTCTTGCATTGCTCCCACCCTGAAAAGCCAATGCCTACCAAGAGCATACCCTCTAGGGCCCAATACTTGCATAGTAGTGGTATTTCTGCAACGCAGGGCTATGAAAACATTCCCTTGCAAAACATCTTCATCTAGCTCTTGCCTCTTAATTTCTTCTAATGAAATCACCCCTCCTATCAGCTCATCATCACTGCAAATAGATTCAAGGACGTCCTGAAAATGTAGAAAAGTATTCAAGCAGCAGCACTCACGCCATTATCAGTCTTCCTTACACCAAACGAATATAATGGCTGCCCATTTAATTTAAGAACTAGGAATCTTCCTTGATTTCAGATGAAGTTGTACACATTCAGAAACCAAGAGGATCACATTTTTTGCCTGGCATGCAGTAGATTTTCTTGCCAGGAGACCTGCCCAGAAATCCCCTTTGTGAAGGAAAAGGAACCAACCAGGACCAGCTTCCATGCCCTCTTGCTGTTGACGGCTGGCTTCCATTTCAGATGAAGAAATGCAGTAACTCAGATCCTCGCCTTCTGTACCGCAGGGCTCCAAAGATGGCCGCTAGCCCTGGCCTGTCTATTGCATCTCTTCTCCTGCTGGGTCCTTCACCCACCTTCAGCAACGCTTGCAAAAACAGATTGCTAACAGCTTTACTGCCAGCAAGACCTTCACTGGAGATACAGCTTGCATGACTCACAGCGTCCTTGTGCTGCTCTTGCTTACGCCATTTGGCATAGCAATTGAAATATACAGCAAGAAGTCCTAGGACCCTGCTGGCTGCAGCCCTAACAGGGTGCTCTGCCATCAGGGCTGCTACCGAGGCCAGTCCCAAGCAATTAGAACAAATGTGTCTTTATTAGCAAAGCAAAAAAGCTTCGGTGTGCATCAAGCAGTTCTTAACCATTTTTTTTTTCCCTATTTTGAAGAAACATAACATATCTATCCACAATGTTTCTGAATCGCTGAGAATTAGCAACTTTTACTCTGTTGTTACTACTTGCAGAAAACATTTCAAATAATGGGAAATGTTAACGTTTAGCTATTACCACAGAACTAAGTGTGGTAATCAAATCATTCTTTTACTAAAATTACTGATACTAGTGATATAGTATGAAAATAGATTTCTAAAAAAGATTCTTTTTTTCTGTTGGAAAGGAATTATGATGTCCTAACACAAATAAACAAGCTAATATTAAAAGAAAAAAGAAAAACCTGCAAAAATCTTTCTTCGAGACTTTCACTACTCAAGTTTTGTTTGATCTTCAAGATACTGGACAAAAAGGCTCTTGGCATGCTTAAATCTCATTTACTTGGAAACCAGTGCCAACCACTTCCAGCCACTGGACGTTCTGCAGCCTGGACAGAGCAACTCAACAAGCACATAAGAAAGAACTGCATGTAAGTCTATTTCTGGAACACGGTTTTTGATCATGGTTTTTACACTGAACGTAGGTGGATTGACATTTCAACTCTGTGAACACTACTTGAAACATTTAACAAGAATTCTTGAACCTTATTGTTTAATATTAGAACAGGG
The DNA here is from genome assembly GCA_013396635.1 of Penelope pileata. Lineage (NCBI taxonomy): Eukaryota > Metazoa > Chordata > Aves > Galliformes > Cracidae > Penelope > Penelope pileata. The sequence goes on from WBMW01003582.1 coordinate 26,109, forward strand.
TTTTTTAAATCCTGTAAAAGATTCTGTCTTGTCTAATAAGAAGGTGTTTTTTAAAGTCCATGTACTATCACAATCAACGTGGTAGGTGATTAAATGCTTCCAGTTCTAAGAATGTTATGCATTAAAAGCACTTCTTCCATCTCAGAGCAAGAATTTGTTCAAAATGCAGACCATCTGTGTAATATTTGCACCACCACAATTTCTGCACAAATTTTCTCTGGAGAAAATATATAGATTTCCAATCATCTGTCGCTTCCTGTTGAGCCATACATAAGGGATTGTTCAGACATACCATCACTCAGACTGCTTGAGAGAAAAATATTGGGTTCTCAGAAACATTTTTTACACTACTACTTGGACACTCACAAAAAGCAACCTCTTTCTCTTGCCAGCTCTCAGATTATTATGTAACGCACCCAAGCTTTTGCATTTTTTCAGCATACACAACTGTTGTTCAATTTGGCACATTTTTAGTTTTTAAATATGAATAAGAATGCTCGAAAGAATAAAACTGAGTTGGGAAACATTTCCATGAGAAGCCAAGCATGGATCAAAATTACTTGGCTTCAAAAGTAAAATTAGATGATGTTTAATTTAGTTTATTTATGAAGTTGTATTTGTTCAATTCAAATATGTAATCTCCCTTGAGACAGTTCAGCTTTGCAAATTCATGATCTGTTCCTATATTTCTATTAGTTGTGATTTATTCTGATTCATTCCTTTGTTGAAAAAATGCTAATGAAAGCAGATGACGCTGAAGATCAACGAGCGGCAACAACCAATACAGCCATCAGTCTGAAGAGAGGGGAAAGAGTGAGTGACACAGTCGAGCAAGAAAATGTGAGCCGAAGGCTTCTAGGGAGACGTTGGTTGTGGAGAAAACCGAGCTCAGGGCCTTGGCAGCCAGGCTGAACTAGCATAACCTCAATTCTCAACAACTCATCTCAAAAAGTCGTGCAAAGCCACACAGAAAATTACATTTCTCCTATGGGCATATATCTAGGAGATGAAGAGCAGCTTTGCTGAGCTTCCATGATGAGGCTTAAAGGGGGGCAAATCACTGTTGAAGATTCTGGGTGCATGTAGGTTGCATGGATACATGAAGGACAGGTTGATAGCTGCTGGGCTACTCTGCACACCTTGTAAGAATGCATATACAAGATTTTAAAATCACAAAAATTCTCATGGCTATACACTTGGACCAGACTGCTGTACCATAAAAGCCTTCTTCCAATGCCAGCATCACAGCACCCTACTGTAGATGCCAGCAAGGCTTCCTAGGGTAAAGACCAGTTCACAACAAGGCAGGCAGTAGAGTTGGCCACAATTAACAGAGGCCCTCACAACGGCCATAATTAGATCAAGAATTGTTTCCACCCTCTACACAGCTCAAAATGCCTCTAAATCGGTGTCATTGGTCTACATATTTTTTTCATACGAGACTATTCCCTGTGAGCAGGCACATAATACCACCCTGTGCCTTTCCCATGGAAGCTGATCAAACTTCACTTTTAGTCGGATAATAACAGCTTCAAGGAGAGTCCTTAGGAAAAAAATAAGAGTAACATAGACTCTTTCCTTCCCAAACTGAATTAAAAATGGTTTCATCAAGCCCTTATGGGCATCACCACAGACATTTAGTGCTGTGTGACTTAATGGAGCAAATGGTTTGTTCCATGTTCTGTCTAATCTTTTGCAGGAATGAATTCCATAGCTCCCAAGAAATTTATATCTCAAGCAATTACAAGTTTTCCTCTTTTTATTACTGCAGTGGGACTTCATTGCTATAAAAAGGCAGAGCCATGGGAGAGCAAGTCAAATCCATATAAAATTTTGAATTAAATAAGTCCTCAAATGTTGAGGCTCTATGTTCACTGGAAAGAAAATGCAAAAAGCAGACCGACAGAGTAATGTGCTGCTAGCACTCCTGGGTAACTCCCAGACAGACTGCCTGGCAGCTGCTGGGAAGTTTCTAGAGAACTAGTTGTAAGGTCAGACAAGAATTACTGAGGAAGGGAGTGGATCCTATGTGTGGGAGGGAGTACAAAATTGTTATTGTTTGCTAGTGAACCACTGAAAGAATAACTTTGAATGGAATTCAACTATACAGTAAACTAAACTGAAAGGGCTTTAAAGGAACTGCTCTCTACCTAAGGTGCTTTTATATACTATATATATATAATGAAAATTTTATCATTTACGTATACGAGGGCTGTCTTGAAAGTAATGCCTCCTACTTTATGATGCTGGCCCACAACATCAGAGGTGGATGTTGATGGGATAGCAGCAGAGGCTGAACCTTCCCACCAACATCCCGCTCCATGTTGTTGCTGTGTGACAGATGGCAGCAGAGGGGCACTGACACAATGGCATCTGACATGGAAGGGTGGATGGAGCAAAGGGGTGGGACTGAATTCCTCCATGCAGGGGAAAAAATGTCACCCATGGACATTCACTGCTGCTGCTGGACACCTACGGAGACCAAGCAGCGGCTGTGAGCACAGTGAGGGTGTTGGTGCGTTTCAGCAGTGGCGACAGCGGGGCTCCTCCACTGGTGCAGATCATTGTGGGTATGGTACACAGCCCCTTGTTCATCACCAGCGAAAACGTAGAGCTAATGGTGGTGCCTGTGTTAAGAGTGTTTTGTAGCTGGGAACGTGCTGTATCAACTAGTGTTATTGTGCTCTTTGTATCTGTTGGAGTTTCCATGGAAATAAATAGGAGGCATTACTTTCAGCGTGACCTCTGTACAATATATTATATATGGTTTTTTATTATTATAAGAGGGCTGCTTTTTTTTTTTTTTCCCAATTTTGAAGGATTATTTTGAAGGATATTTTTTCCTTTCCTAATCTAGCGGTGGTCAGAACTCTTCTCAAGCAAGTACCAAACTGAAAACTGTCCCAACGAGGAGAACATCTCTTGTAGAGCCTCCAGTTTGTGCCACCAGTCTCAGCACCACGTGTACCACTTCAGCTCTTATGCCAGTGCCACAATCCCCAGGTCTTGGCTCTGCCTGAAGAGGTTAGTGGTTATATTTTACTTCAGGTAAGATATCTGGCACACAAGCTTTATACAGAATCGTAGAGCTTAATCTTCTTTGATTCCTATTGATCACAGACAAGAGGATCTCAGGAATGAGCTGTCAGTGGTATCGTCTCCCAAACAAAATAAATGCCTTGATTTAAAGCAATAACATCTGTGTGTATTTCTAGTTACTTTATCACATGTTCTTTCATGATGTTCTTATTCAAATTTATTTTCAATGTATATTATAACTGTCCTTCGCTCAGGGTTTGGCAATTAAGGTTCCAAAAATACTGCTATGCATCTTATTGATAATAAAACCCTCAGAAATGACATATGTCCTGTATCTGCAGCTTCCATCTGTTCCAGATAAGATAAAGGAGAGCAATATTTCCTTAAAAGGAAACTGGACCTGATTAAGAAATTAGTTTTTTTCCTCCTTCAAAAAAGTTTTTTAAAAAAATCATCCCCCAAAATACTTTTCTAGCATTAGTTTTCAAGGTACCCTCTTAATCCAAAAACGGATATGTAAATGAGGCTTGTATGTGAAGACCTCACGCACTCAATTTCAGTGCTTCAAAAGGTTCAAGAAGAACACTTCAGATGTCTGCCATTTTCTCGTTCATTCCCTCCCATCCTCAGCCCTAGTGTCAGAAATATGCTTTCAGATTAAAACTTCTAAGTATATTTCTAAACTAGAAAAAGGAGGACAAGGGCAGGGAAGAGGACACTTAATTTATTATCTCCTCACATTAGAGCTACAGGGAACCTTAATGATATACCAAGCTATAAACCCTGTAGTTTGTACTATATTAATCATCTGTCTACATGAGAAGTCAGATAAATATATAATCCTATTTCTGCATTGCAGATTTGATATGTCCCTTCCTCGGTTTTTGTTTTTTCTCTTTTTTTGGCAAGCATTCCTTCAGAGTTAGGTGAGAAATCTGTAACAAGGTAAGGGATGGCATAGCAGCTATAGTCTGTTAAAATGCACGGTTATACTGAGATTAATAGGAAGATAAGCAAAGAAATAGGGAGCAATTTCATCTCGGCGGCACAGAGTACCTTTTGTCACAGCCTGAGCACAATCTGTCTCCATTAACTCACCCTCCCCTCCCCAAGGTCACTTCTGTCACCAGGCACAGACAGCAGCCGTCCCCCCAGCCTGGGCACGAGCCCGCTCCCACCTGCACACAGACACAGCTTCCTCGGGACGGACTGCAGCCACCTCTAGCTCGTGTCTGGTTGCTGCATCATGTTATTTCTGAAAAAGCTGCATTTCCTTCTTTTGTCACCCCTTTCCAGCCCATATATGTAAATAAATTCTATCCCTGCACTATGCCTACTCATAATGTTTAAGCACTATGCAGAACACACACAAATGCCCAATACTATTTTGGACAAATCAAAACAGAATTTAAAATACAACTATGTAACAAAGACTCTGCAAATATACTGGTGCATACATATAAACTGGGTGCTCCCCACATATGCTGAGTAATAAAACATCAGTTCACAGTCCGTATGTTCTGGAGGGGAATTCTTGGCACAGCAAGAGCAGCATCACGGCAGTCTCTTCCTCTTCCTCTAGGTCACCCCGAGGCCCCTTTGTCCCGCACCTCGGTGGCAAGGAGGTCTGGCCTGCCCCGTACCAAACAGTGCAGTGAGGGGAGGAGAGGCAACAGGCACATGATACGAGCCAAAGAAAGTACCCTGCAAAACTAAGAGAATTTGCTCCCAAGCTTATGGGGAGAATTGGGATGTACACTGCATGGAAATGAGGTATAGCATTGCTTCTGTCATCATCCTGCTCCAGAGGTTTGTTTCTTGGCATTTTCAGCCATCTTATTCAGTAATGCTGATTTAGCATTACCACCTTATCCTACAGCAGACTGCATAACAATTTCCCAGAACAGCATCACAGAGGTAACCAGTCTCACCGTAATGAAATGCCCTCCTTGGATAATGCTTGGATAATTTGCAGTGCATCTAAAACTGCACAGAATTCCTCCTCAAATATCTCAGGCTAGCTTAACTGGTCATCGTTGGGTATTCCTTTAAGTATGGGGAGGGGGGAGACAATTCCATTTCACTGTGAAAAGCAACACAAAGCGATAACTCATTGCACTTGCGTTTCACTGTTCCCTCTATATCAAACATCAGTGGATATATTTTTAGAACACAACATGCAAAATCTTCATTACAATTCAAGCAGAGGAAAGTAATGTAGTAAGCATGCAGCATAAAATTAAACAGTCCTCCTTGGCCAGGACGAGTTTCTTCCTAAACCAGCTCACAAAAGACACGAATCGCCGCTGCCTCCTGACATTCAGGATCACGCACTTCCCAAGCAGGCTGGAACAGTTTATTGGGAACACCGCTCTCTTCCAATTACCTGCGTGACACAAAGTGTACTGTTCTGAAAGACAAGCCATAATGGGAGCAGCATTTTTATTGTGCTTTATCAGCATCACTTTTTGTCAAGGTTAGTTAGATGCTGAGCACAACCGTTACAATATATTCATCCATCCTACTGCAACAAAGACTGCGGGTGGTAACGGCTGCTTTAAAGGCAACAGCCTGAGGTGACAAAGGCAACAGCAACGAAGACCCTCACCATTCATAACTGGGAAGTGTGCTACACCTGTAGGTAAAAAAAGGGTTCAACTCAGTAACTGAATGCAGCAGATAATTGGATGTATGGGGGTACATCTGCCCAAAACCGAACTTCAGATTCTCAAGCAGCCTGCTTCTTGCTGGCTGCAACCAGTAAGAGCTGGTTGCAAATTCTGATAACACCTGGACTACGTACCAGTGGCACATCCCATTATTGAAGAGATGGATCACACAGAGATGACTGGGACTGTGAAAACAGGAGCCCTGAAGATCCAGAAGGAAGAGGAGGCTCAGCAGAAGGGCTCCCCAAAGAAGTGGTCTGAGAGAACAATTAAAAAATGAAAGTGAAGAGTGGGCAAAGGACCTTGGAAAGGTGGGCAGGTCCCGGAGATGCATGGAAGCAAATGTCAGGGGATGCCCTGGATAGGATGTGCGTGAGATCAAGTAGGGCACAACTTTCCTTCCATTGGTTCTTGAATAAACGTGGTACCCAGATCGCACGGGGGTTGATATTTCCTGTCTCACCCATGAGATCTGGCCGACTCAGCTTTCTTGGATGGAGGATTGTTGCGCTCCCATCACGCTCTCACTCCTGGTCAGCAGGAGCCTACATTTGTGCATCTTCTGCTGGATCAGCTTAAATTAGCCTGCTGGCTAATGGGAAAAGTTTGAGGCATTTCTGTTTACACATTTAGCAGAACACTTATGACTGACACCATCTGACCTCTTGTTTAAAGGCCAGTAGAGAATTCCATTCCATTACAAATGAACAATGCTATGGTGGCACGCAATGGGATTTAGCTTTCACGTACAATACTCATTAAATCAACCCAATGGTCAGTTTCATCACTGTTTTAACTGTGGTGGCTGAGTGTTGCATCTAGCAAGGGAGGTATTTGTTATCACCAGACTTTGGCTGGGGTATGCAGAGGGAAGAATCCTTGAAGACATTTAAGACACTGTATCTCATACTAAAACAAAGTACAAAGTTTGCACTGAATTGGACTATGGAGCACAACTCAAATAAGAGCATGGAAGATAACTCATACTGAAGACAGCTGTTATATAAGTACATCTCCTCAGAAGAGATGCATGTACAAAGAGTGTCACTTGCTTCAAATGCTCAACTACTTCCAGAGGTCAGGAGCTGGGAAGCCCAGAGAGCTGGACATGACTGAAATACTTCTTTGCCCAACATGTAACAGTTAAGCATCTTTCTTATCCTACTTCCTCATTTTCTGTGGTAGATTTTTCAAGAAGATTCAAAGCATATTGGACTTAAATTCATTTTATTTTTAATTCATTTCATATGGTTTTATTTTTAACTCACTTTAATTAAAATGCACTGAATGAAATTATCAGTTGAAATTATTTCATCAGCTGTGAGTCCTCACTCTTTAGTATATAAAGTAACTGTTTAGTAAACCTAAATCACAAATTTCTCTTTTTTGTTTCCAAGAAAGAAATGTGTGTATGCATACCAAAGTGCATCTAGGCTGTAGAAATAGCGTATTGGACTTCAGCATTCCATCTTTCATGATCTTAATTGTGAACATATCCAGGATATGGACCATATATTTTGGAATTTTGTAGCATGCTGCTTCCTTTCTGGGCTGAATTCTGAAATTGCAGTTCCATCTTAACCACAGAACAACCAAGTAAAGGCGTTTTGGCCTAAGCAAAGATTTGTCCCCATACGGTTTTACCTTTGTTACTTTAGAAATTTGCTTAACACTGGTATTCATTAGCAATCAAGAAAGAATATTGACATATATCACAAAAAGGGTCACCTAGTGAAAAAAGATGACATCTAGCAGGTCTATCCTTTACTTTCCAGAGACTATTCGTGATGCAATAGCCAAATGTCTTCATTTGTACCTGGATGATATGACAGTGCTCCTTGCACAAGATCACAGATGGTACAAACCAGGGAGGAGTGGTTGGTGCCACCAAAGGGATGTGCTGCTGTTCAGAGGGGCCTTGATGGGCTGGAGCAATGACCAGAAAGGAACCTCAGGAAGCCCAACAAACAGAAGCGCAAAGTTCTGTTCCTGGGAAGGAAACAGCACCAGGCAGAACCAGCAGGGACCACTGGGAGGAAAGCAGCTCTGCAGAAAAGGGCCCGAGGTTCCTGGTGGGCACAAAGTTGACTGGGAGTCAGAAACACGTCCTCACAGCAAAGATGGCCAAGAAGTGGCTGCATTACACAGCGTGCAGGCAGCAGGAGGAGGGAGCTGCTCAGCACTGCTGGGTCACCTGGATTGCTGTGGACAGTGCTGGGCTCCCAGAGCAAGAGGCACCAACTTCGTGGAGGGAGGCCAGTGAAGGGCCCCAAAGGTGATAACAGGACTGTCACATCTCAAATGGCACTTGGAGGCTGAGAGCTGGGGCTGTACGGCCTGGAAGAGAGAAAGCTCAGGGGGGAACTTCCTCAATCTGTTCAAGTATCTGATGGGAGCCACTCTTCTCAGTGGTGCCCAGTGAAAAAACTCTGGGCCAGACTCTCGAACAGGTTGAGAAGTCTCCATCCTTGGAGACATTCAGAACATGACCAGACACCGCCTTGAGTAACCTTCTCTTGTTGAATCTGCTTTGGGTCAGGAGGCTGGACCAGATGATCTCCAGAGATGTCTCCCAACCTCAGCTATCCTGATTCCGTGGCTCTGCAAAATCAGCTAGCTCCACCTATTTCACCTCCATTTGTGGAAGGGAGACGGTAGAAACTGCACAAACTTCCAAAATAATTCACAATTATCACAATGGTGATTATAACAATAATTTCAAAATAATTCACAATTATCTGGTTTTTCACAGGAACTGCTTCTAGGACTTCTTGATAGCCTGGTGCACAAACATTCCAAACTCCAACTGCAAAGGCTACTTTAGGAACAAGGAAACAATGTCAACAGGGTGAACTTATCCACAAATCATGTGGTACAAGGGAAATATTTTGTAACTTGGTTACCATTTCCCAACTAGGCAAAGTCTGATAATTAAGTGGGCATCCCACATCACTATTGAGTCTCCGTCTTTGATTGACTTGCAGTTTGATAAAGGAGGATGTCCTGCTCTTTGCAGTGATGCCAGCATCCAGAACCACTTCCATGTTACTGAGCTATTTTAAAATATGCTTCATTCCCACACATATTACAAACTGATTCTTTTTCATCAACTGTTATTCTCCCTTTCTAACACACAAAATAAGATCATATGTCAGGAAAAATAAGATAGAAAGTATGTTTTTTCTCCCTAGACATGAATAAAACCTGTAAAACTTTGAATAAAACCCCTACAGCTCTTAAAATCATACCATGTTTGTGCTCCGTACAGAATATAAATATATAAAAATTATAATAAAATGCTATTGGTCATCTTCATTGCTTTATATATGAAATCAAAGCTTGGAGGATTTTGTCATATACATACACTCGCATATAAAGATCCAGCATACAAAATAGAACCCCTCCAGGAAGAAACACTGTTCTATTATGCAACCGTTCCACTAAGGACATAAAATCATTGAATACAACATTTATATCGGTGACATACAGGGATAAATTCTATACATCCTTACAGAATTGAACATCCTTGCTGTGCATGATAAAGCCCTGGCAAGCTGAATCCAAGCTGAGGTTTCCTAACGGCAAGCAGAGCGCCCGGACTGCAGGTGCTGCAGAGGCAGCAGAACTATCCCGGTCACAGCGATTTCTGCTGCTGGATTTGCAACCGAGCCATCCTGCCAGGCAGCCTCCATTCAGAGGGGTTCACTGCTACCTTCCTGGCTCCACAAGAAAAGAATCTTAACAGAAGCATGAGAGAGACTGCCTTAAGCTTTAGCAACACATTTTAATACACGAATTAAGCAAAAAACTCTCTAGAGCTGATGATTTTATCATAATCATCTTTAGCCTTTTTTTAAAACCCTGTTTCAATTGGCTCATTTAAATTATCCAGAAATACATAATTTTAATCATGATTTTTCTGCGGTTGATCAGATAACGTATAAGATGAGCGTGATGCATTTCTGTTCACTTTCAGCAATCAGCCAGAAAGGCAGAGGAAGCAATACTTGCTAAATTCCAGGGAACTGTAATATCCTTCTTTGTCTCCCCTTGAAAACATAATGAAAAATCTGGCAAAAGCTAAGCTGCTTCTCTGCAAGGTTCCACATCAGGGTGAATCAAATAAACTGCTTTCTTTCCTTCAGAACATTATTTTAAGTCTGACCTGTGAAAGTATATTTACATTGATTCAAAGGGGGTGGGTTCAATTTACAGAACTATCAGCTGCTGTAGTCCTACTGCAGTAAAATGAGGTTTAATGAATGTTAGAGACAGGTACAAGGTCACGACTTCTACATTTATTGCAAAATGTAATGAGGAATTCTTACCTATACAACTCAAATTTCAAAATATGAACGGCAGGACAATATTAAAAAAAAAAAAAGGTGAAAACACTTGTAACATTCTTATATATTAGCAGAATACATATTCACATTTTCAGTATACAGACAGGATTTGTGTGTGTGTGTGTCATTAAAGAAATGTTTGCATCGCAAGTTCTAGAGCATTAGAAAAGTCAAGCTGTACATTTTACTGCTGGGGGAGGAGGAAAGAGGGGAAAATAATCCTTTGAAACTGTCTCCTAGATGCACTCTATGAAATTGAAAAGAAAAATGCGCTTACAAAAGTCACTCGATGGAAGCTCTGCAAAGAGCAGTGTGATGCCTAGTTCAGCACTGCCACGTCTGCTGTAACCTGTAATCCCACCGAGGGGCACGAGGCTCCTCCGAGCTGTGTCAGGGTCCATGCATGAAGCCTCTTTAGATATGCAGAAAGCATGAGAAATATCATTCAGCTTCCACTGGCAACAGCAAATCATGACCTTTTCTGTGAAAACGCAAGCAGGTTGACCACTGGCGTGCTGGGCCAGAAATCGATTCTCCACAGCAATGTGAAAAGAAAAATGAGAATAATGAGAACGGGGGTGCAAAAAAAAAGCAAGATGCTCATGCTGCATTACTACACACAAGTTAGCTACAAGCCCTAATTTACCGCCTTATTCACAAACTTCTTCATTTTAACAGCACTACAAGGAAAATATGAAACCCTTCTTTCACAGGTAGCAATTTTGATTAAAATGAGAGGAACATGAACAAAGTAAAAGCTGTATGTGATCAAAGACCTGCTGGATACCTGAGTCAAGCAGTTATTTCAGAGCAAGGTACAAGAGCTAGTCATGCATATGGATGACCTCTCAGAAATTAAATGCTAATCGGGATGCATCTCGACAGAAAATGTGGACTGTGAAGGAGATCCGTAATCTCCTTTTACCAAGCAAAGACTAACAAAAAGCCTTCATCACCAATTTCATGCAGCACATACCTAACATAAGCACCAAGCCCAGCAATAAAAGTACAGTTTTATTTCTACGAGGCACGGCAGCTACCTTTCAGCCATCCCCTTTTGTATAACATCTCTGCAATCCTTTACCAGAGTCCCTGGCAGAACGTACTAAGGAGGTCAAACGCCCAGGAGTCCTAATAAGTATGCAGCATTTTGGACGCATGTGAATGGCAAAACGAACAGTTTTACCACGACAGAGACACATTCCCTTTCAGCAGCTTCAATACTTACCTTCCAGAAGGTGTGGGAGGCACAGGGCTAAGCCTCTGCTCCCGGCTGCCCCAGTGCTCCAGGACTGCCCGCAGCCATCGCCTGTGCCCCTGCCGTGCGGTGCCCCAGCAGCTGCCCCAGGTGCCCAGGACAGCCCCGGGCCGGTGGATGAGGCAGGGAAGGGCTCGGCCGCTGCCCGGGACCACTGGGCAGAGGAGCTGCCAGCGCCGCAGGCAGGGATGAACCGCACAGAATCTCCCTTTACATAATAGGAAATGACTCCTGTGATCTTATGGTTTCTGTTAAAGAGCTCCGTGTTCCGGGAGCAGCCAAAAGCTTTGCCATGCAGCATGCAGGGATCTGGGGCTGATTCCTCCTTTTTTAAACATGTATATAGACATATATCTGTGAGAATGATCAGTTATTGTACCACACAGCACAGAAAGCCTCTCCCCACCTTGCCACAGGAAACATCATGCATGCTTAAAAGGAATTACATAAATTTCCCTGTTCCTGTAACAGCATTTTCCAATCCATTTCAATAGAAATGCACTGCACTACTTTTTTCTTCCTTTTCCTTTTTTTTTTTTTGTTGCTGTTCTGCATGCCCTTCACTTTCAAGCATACATATTGAAAAGCTGCAACAGCTCTATAAATAAACCCAGCTGAGGATTACATATTTTCCTAGCAAGAAATGCCTTTACCTACCATAAGATAACATTAAAGTTACAAAAAAGTCAAACTGTACTACTCACATTTCAGTCTTTTCTGCACATCCGATTCTTACCCGCAATGATAAAAGCAAAATCTCATCCACGTGTTCTCCTCACCGATAAATAACAGATTTAATCAAAATCAAGCCCATTTGTTTAATAAAGACAGCATCATACTGAATTTGCAGCCTGCGAAACCTCAGAGAATTATTTCTGATGCAATTCTGCCCGTTAGCAATGCAGCTCCTGCTTGACCTTACAGCATATTCCACACAAGTTGCAGCATTACCTTTGCAGAGATTCACAGGGCACAAACCAAACCCGATGCATCACTCAGCCCCATCTCCACACCATTTTCTCATCAGCTTGTGCCTTCCCGAGAAGCAAATTGCCAAATAAACAAGCTCAGAACAGAAAGGGCAAACAATTTTTTTTTTTTTCCTTTTTTTATTCTCATGCTGTGGATGTCGCTACTTACTTGGCTAAGATATCATCACAAATCCAAAATGATTTCAATTACACAGCGCAGGAATCACCGTTCGGCATCTGTAGGGATGGACAAGCGGAGCTCCACTAGCGGAGTCCCTCTGCAGACCGTACCATCGCGGCGGGCAGGTGGGGAGGCAGCAGCCGCTGCCAGAGCATCCGCCGCCAGCGCCAGGGATGTTTACTGCCTGCAGCTCCCCGCTGCTAGAGGAGGCGAGCGAACAGCAGACGGCGGAGGGAAGGAAAAGGGTTCTCTGAAAGAAAAATGGACTGAACCACCATGTTGTTGTTTGTGATTTTAATACTTCCCTTGGGATAATGACAAAAACGGAAGATGGCAAACTACCAGGAATATGCCACTTACTCAGAAACGGGAGAAACCTTCAAGGACAAGGGCTGCCGCGTCCTGGCGCTGGCGAGGGAGGCAGGGGCGCGGGGGAGGCCGTGCACCGAGGGGCCGGCAGCCAGGAGCCCACTGCCCTGCAGCAGCCCAGGGCACAGCCACGGGGCCACGCGTCCCCAGCCCGGGACCTACTTGTAAACCCGGGGGCCGATGCCACAAACGCGTCTCTGCAATTATTTCATATTCACCTTTTACAAAGATACGGCTCTCTCCCTTCTCTTCCTGCTTATGTAAGAGCCAAAGTTAATTATAATGAAAACATCAAAAAATTATTTCCGGGCTGTGATGGTTTTGCTGCATTTGTGCTCCTGCCATGCCCTCCAGAAACCCAAATCCCATGCAGGAGACGCATGCCAAGTGCCCTCATCTTCCATCTGAGCTGGGCACAGCAGCACTCGCTGGAAAACCACACACCCATGCCACAGGAGCTTTCTGCCTCGCTTTCTTTAAACCATATAAAACATAGCACTCTGCCTCATGATAAGGAGTCCTGCGCGTTCTGAGGAATGGGGGCATTTTAGTTTATCCCGAGCTCCTCACTGTCTGCTCGGTGTTGTTGCTTTAGAACAAACCTACCTATTATGCTGAAAGGCTGCACATGTAGCGCTCCGACACGCCAAAGGCTGTTTATTTCAATGGAAGAGTCTATTATAGCTATGCAAAAAAATCCGAGCTCTAAAAATAAAAGACATCAGTCCCTTAAAAAAAAAAGAAGAAGAAGAAGAAGAAAAATACCACTTTCTATGTAACAGGGGTTGTTGTTTTCAAAGCAAATCATGGTTGGTACACGCACCCTGTTCACAAACTGTGACTTCAAGTGCTGTACCTCAAACCATTCCATCCTGAGAGTGACTAAATAGGGAGAAAAAACCCTGTTTATCTTCAACTATGCTTAAAGCAGCATATCTAAAGTTGTGGGCTTTTCCACAGCATCCTAGGACAGCAGTGCTTCGTGACTTCGCTCTGCCTTGGACAGAAGGGGTGACTGCAAGCAGGCACACCTCCCCGCACGCTCGCAGGAGCTGTGCTCTGCTCTGTCATCCTGCCTTACTCGCTGCTCAGAATATCAATTCAGCCAGTTAAACCAAAAGTCTGCACTGCACCAAAATGGAAGCTATTAAAAAAAAAAAAAAAAAAAGAAAAAAAAAAAACCACACACACAGCCAGGATCATTGATCAGGGAGTTTCATCTATGCTGATTTCTTTTTTTTAAATGAAGTGAAATTTAAATCAGAGCTAGGATCAATACAGATCTTTCTCCTGTGAAACTGCCTTTATCATTAGAAAGCTACAGGCAATCAGAGGCATGTCAGGCCACTAGATGCAGTGACTTTGTGTTATATTAAGCACGGAGACGTGTCCCCTTTTTCTTAGCAAGTACAAACTGCAGCTTTAGGGAGTGCAGACTCAAAACTGAATTCAAGCACTGAACAAAATGGTAACACAACAAAAAGTGTTGTGCTTAAGATGCACTACGCTTTGGTCCAGACCCCAGTGCTGGTGACCTCTGCTGCTCTGCCAGGAAAGCAGGAAGATGCTAAGGTCATCTGCAAGTATTTAGCTACTAAGTTATTTTCTGTACAAGCTTTATAGATAATTTATAAAGGCATAAAAGGTTGCCAGACACAGTAACAAAATACGATAAAGAAGATTTTTTTGAACTGCTTTTCCGGGATGAAGAAAGGAATAGTTTAAAGAAACGAAGCACAGTATGAAAACCTGTTCCATAGATTTGGCCGCTGCCGGTTCGAGGACTGCAGCTCGCAGCCACGTGTCATACCACAGAACCTCACCCCAGGCACACAGCCGCGGTGCCTATGGTGTATGTGACCAACAACTACTCTACTTCTTATTTTTGAGTAATGGAGTAGTGATGAGGGAGTGTGAAGATGAGAAAAATAACAAAAAAGTGTTAAAAAAAGGAAGAAAAATCCTAGTTTGAATGTATTAATATGATCCCAATCCAACAGAACAAGTTTCCCCAGGCATACTCCCAGTGCACATCTGACACAGGGCCTCAGACATCCCTGACCCCAGAACAAGATGACCGAGCTATTGACCCCTTTGCCAGGCTCTCCATTTTGGAGCCTATCTCCAGCGCTGGGGGCATTTTGCGGCCAAGTGCAGGCGCTGCCGCTGCCACCTGTGCCGCAGGAGCCAGCCCGCACGGCCCCGCACAGCCCCGGGAGCTGCACGTTCAGGAGGAAGAGCTGAACTCCTACGTCATGACACTGCGTGCAACACCAGCAGCTCGCCTTGGTTTTGAATCAAGAAGCAATGAATTCAAAGTCACCTTGTGTCTGTCCTTACCTACAGCGACTAAGTGCAAACTCCCCAGAGGTGCTACAGACGCTTCTCGTGCCGCAGGCTGGCAGCAGCCCCTGCCCCGGGGGCTGCCTGCTCCCCGCAGTGAGGTCCCAGCTGCGGGGCTCGCTGCCCGTCCAGGCACAGAAGCACTCAGCACAGGGAATACCTGCAGCACAGCCTTACAACCAACGCTAAAAATAGCGATTCCACCCCCAGAAATAGGCCATCTATGAACGAGTAACAATAGAAAAGTTGTTTTTATTTAGTTATTTTTAAGCACACAGCCATGAAAGTAAAGGAACATCTTCCAATTCGCTTGGCTTCCAACATCTACAACTCAGAATGGCTACGTTAGCAGGCACTTCTTCTGGAGATCTCATTATAAAATTCGATACAAAGCGTTGCAAAACAACATCACATCTGTACAGTTGCCCTCTCCTGAAAGGAAGATTGGCCAGCGTGTCCCCACGCCTGTTAGAGCTCTGACAGAACAACAGCTTAACACCTTAACTCCAGGGCAAGTAGCAGAAATGGAGCACAAAAGGAGCAGAAAAAACTGAAAGAAAAATAGAAAGATGCTTCTTGGGACTAACCTTACGAAACACCACAACAATGCTTGCAGGATGTGATAGGAATGAGACTTGGGCTGCTGAGGTTGACACGCGACCTGGGAAGCTGCTCTGCCAGTAAAACCTCACCTGGCAACGCAGAGGGCATTCGGAGGCAAAAAGAGTCTACCTGATTTCTTTAGAGAAGAATGTCATTCCATATGTGCTGGTGATGGACATCATGAGCACATCTCCAGGTCTTTATGAGATAATTAATGACAGGAAACACAGGAACGGTATTCTAATTCCTCTTTCCAAATCTTGGGGATCAAGACCTCCTTTTCAGAGAGGCTGTCCAATCAAAGGAACAGCAATGGAAACCAGCAGCACACTTCTAATATTTTTCTAATCACAACCCAGATACTTAAACTAGAACAGCAGACTGGCAGCCTTTCATATTTTTAAACCTCATTTGCTACGTTTTAAAAACAGGAATTAAATCTGTTTTCAGACTCGGTGTTTCTCCAGTTTTGTAACATTCTGCAGGAATCTTTCTGCAAAGAAACAGCTTGCATTTCCAAACGGCGCAAACACGTTATCCTGGGAAGCAACGTGACCTAATAAAAGACGTGCAGGAGAGGGGCCTCGGAACGCTCCAATTCAAGGACTTGCCCTGCTGTTTCTTCACTCGGGGATGTTAGTAGGTCACTTAATCCCCCCGTGCTTCAATCTCCCTAACTATAAAATAAGTATATTCATTAGTTTAAGTTACAGCAGTTATAAGCTGCTCGGATGGTTAACCCTTTCCTGTCTTTGAGGGAAGGGTATTTGGCATACCTGAGTCTACTCTCTGAGGCACCAAAGGTCAGGAGGATAAGCACGCATTTAAATCATTTATATAATAAATTACTTCCTCTTATGACTGATAAACAATTGTGGTCCATATCAGCTCACTTTCTACAGCAGAATCCAGTTTTGTCAGTATCTGAAAGCAAACCTACCCAACAGCCATCACAGTTACCTCCTCTTTCCTTCAGTCTCTGCCATCAGCTATGAACACACCTTTTTTTCTTTTTTCTTTTTTCTTTTTTTTTTTTTTTTATTCCTTCTACTCTCAGCACGCCCAAGAAGAGCAGATGTGCCACAAGGTTGGGCTGGCACTGCTGTCTCCCTCCTTACTGCAGCATCAGTGTTCAGATGACAAAATCAGACTCTCAGGATCACCCAAGTGAGAAGGAAGGTCGTCAGGCCTGTTCACAAAGAACCAAACCTACGGAAAGCAGAGCCTACTGGAAGAACATCAACGAGCCCAAGCTTCCTAACAACATTGGAGTAGACCTGGCTCACTGCCACTGCCTAACCACAGCAACGACAAAGTTCCCACCAGAGCAGCACCTTTGGTCTCTCCTCCAAAGAAGCGATCTGTACTTGCCAGAGTAAGCATCTGCAACATCTGATACAGCTAGACCCCAATCCACAGCTGAAATCAGCTCCTTCGTGATCTGAACAGTCTAAGATGCCCTTAAAAATATGAAAAAAGTATCACACAAGCATTTCACCTTTTTTCAGTTTAAGACAATATCTTCCTTATCACATACAGATGAGAAAAGCTATGTTTTGACACGCAGAACAAAGCGTAACCAATAAAGTGGCATAGCAAAAGCTTTAAGGAATGCTGTTCTAAGAGTGACACAAGTTTTAGGAACTGCAGAATGAGACATTCAATGTGCTTAGGAACCACCCCTTCAATCTGGTGTGCATTTCAACCTGGTAAGCGTGCCAGTCTTTGGAACAGGGCTTGTGCCAAACGTGTTTACTTAACATAACATAGTTGTACTGGTAGAGAGGCTCAAAAGTAACTCGGGGCCTTTCTACCACACGATTTCCCTCATCTGTGCCCTGGAAGACGCTCTATGCACTTCCTCATCACTCCTGTATCTCTGATTTGTTTTTTTTGTTTTGTTTTGTTTTGGTTTTTTTTGCCTCAATGGAGATTACAGGCTCTCACAGGCACTGGTAGGATATTGACATTATAAATGCAAATGACAGGATGTTACAATTTAAAAAGAGTACATTTGTTTGCACCAGACTACAGATTTCAGGCAGTACGCTTTTCAGGGAAGTATACAGGGTTGACATTGTCTATTGTTTACATGGATTCACCTCTCTGCGTCACCAGAAGTAATCTTCCAGAGAATACAGATAAGCTTAGATATAAAAACTTTGTTTCAGTACCTTCTAGTATCAGTAGTCTAGTATCACTGATGCAAAATACTACAATGATTTTCTAGAGGCTGTTTTTCCTTCTTACTTGCTAATGCTTCGTACAGGAAACCATTTATCTTCAGTTGGAAAAGTATATTCCAAGTCAGCGTGCATTTGAAGGAGCATCCTTTACTGTGAAACTGCCTACACCTATGATATGGATACCAGTCTCAAGCTTTAAGTATCACCTTTACACAGCTAGGTCACACTATAACCTCAGATTGCACCTTAGAAAAGAAAACTGAGATATTTAAATCATTGAATTGTTACACAGTCATATTGCAGACGGATCAGAGGCTAATCAATAATAGCAGAGAATTATAGTACAGATTCTACCTGCTAATAGTATTAAGAAAATGCATCCTTTAAGACATTCTTTAAGCCTTCATCCTTCAATACATGCACTTTCATACGTACCTTGATATCCTCACTGTAGATCTCATTGGACTGACACAGTAGCTACCGATGTAGGGTTTTCTAAGACTATATATCAAGAACTGAAGTTTGTATCAGCATTATTTATACAGTGCTCTAGTAAAAGCAAATGATTAACATAAAACGATATAGCAGTGGGACAAGGTTCGATCGTTCTCAACAATTAAAAAGACAATAAAATTTTAACAAGCTCTAAATAATGGTTTTCAATAGCTCAGTGAATAATACAAGCACTATATGTATTTTTCTAGAAATAAATCACACTGAGGGAATTACTTCTGTTGGGTTTGATGTTTTCTTTCCCCCAGTATAACAAGATAAGAGTCTATGTATAGCTTATTGGGTAAGGCTATCTGACCTGCTAAGCTTTGTTAAGCCGCACGTATCTGACCTGTTCGGCGAGTGCCCGCAATCATCCCGCACAGGACGTGCATCCACGCAGCTCCGGGACATGCAGCAGCCCTGTGCCAGGGACCCACGGCCACCTGGGCTCACGGCGTGGCTGTCCCCACGTCCCCTGCCAGCAGCCTGCCCTTGCTGGAGCCACGGGGGCCGATAACGACACGCAGCTCTCCGTGTTCCTTGGCGTACAAAGCAGAAACTGGAGCCTGCCTGTCACATAAATTACTGCTAACCTCCAACGCCCTTCCCCATACCACAGCCTCCTACCTTAGGAAAACCAGCCAGTTTGTGGCAGCTGGCAGCACCCTCTGTGCCTCCTGCGGGCACCCAAGAACCAGCTCCTGCAGTCTGAGGGGCTTCACTGGCAGTGGCTGCCACGTGTTGGGACACTGAGACATTTAAACTGGTCCCATCCCTCCCCTACCCAACAGCATTTGACAGAAGGGCTGCAATGGGCCCCAACCAGAAAGCAAGCGTTACCACCACCAAATCAGCCCTCCTCCTTCCAGCACAACGCCCGGCCATCTCTCACAAAACCTGCTCCAGGAATTCAAACAAGGACAGAGTCAAACCCCAACCTGAAATCATCGTGATGGCTGTTTAGGGCTTTTATACATTAAAACACTACCATGAGTTTTTATTCACAATTGTATCTAGACTCGAAACAAGTGCTCAAATTCTCCAGGAAAGGGATTCAGCACTTTCTGACATGGAGCACACACAGCAGCTGAGCCCAGGCCTGCCAAAGCATAAGGTTATTTTAGAATGAAGCGGGCTACCTAGTGCAGAAGAACTCCACATGTAAACAAAAATGTTACTGGAGGAAAAAATCCACAATATCTAACCCAAACACAATCCTTGTGTGCCCCTTCTTGCTTCTTATTCCATCTGGCTGCAGTGACATGGAGCACTCTAGGACGAACACACCCTCACACTAATTTACTCCAGAGCAGTTGTGTGTATGGGCAAGCCCTGGCTACCTCACTTCTTGGTTCTGCTGACCTGACAAATGCCTACACCATACATTATCTTCATTATCTTCAATATTTTCTAAAAGACCTCGTTCACAAGGTGGCAACAGGAAGCAGAACTGAAAAGGGACTCCAGAGACAAGTTAAACAGTGTCTGGCAAATCCCCAGCGTGCCTACATACAGAAATATTTCCTAGTATTTCCGTAAGTGAAATAATCCTACAAACTATGCACTGCTATAGTAATCTTTCACCAGAAATGTTCATGTGCTGCAGATAACGACATTCCCAGCTAACAGAAGAGTTCTATTCCTTCAGAAAGAGAAAAAAAAATAAAAATAAAAAATAAAAATAAATCCTTCTGTTTGGTCACAAGAAAGGATTTATGGGCAGACAAAGCATGCGAGGATCTCTGCCCCCCAGGGATGCTCTAGAGTAGCCAGGTGACACAAGCTTGAAGTGGAAGACCCAGGAAGGAAGAGCCAGAAGCACTCCTATCACTTCTAAGCAGCGGCAGAGCTCATCCACGTTTAACCTCCCAGCAAGCGCAGACTGCAGGGTCTGAATGAGTTGCTAACTAGATTTTAACTGTTCTCAGATGCAGATTTGTTGCTCTTTTCTTCACACACACACGCGCACACACACCAACAATGAAAAAAAAAATTACAAATGAGGAATATGTTTGCAATTGGGGAAGAAAACAACAACTAGTTTCAAGCACAGAGAACAGGTAACATTATTTTGCATGGGAAAAAAAAGAGGACAATGATGCCTTTCACTGTGGGTCACTTGACAGCTCGTGGCACAATCACAGACAAGGCTACAGGGACCACACGGAAGTGTCCCAGGACCTGCATGTCAATTCAGGAGCCCGGAACGCGCCAGTCAGGACAACTGACATCACTGCCACCCTTTTTATCTTTTTATGGGGATAAAGCACAGACATGATCTCCTTCTGCTGCAAAGTAATCTGCTGGATGTCTTAATGTCCAGTAATGAAGCTGCAGACCACCATGATGAAACCCCAACAGCCCGCCTGCCCGAGGCTGACGTAAGCTGCCCTTATTCCTGTTCCCTTGCCCAATGGCTGTGTGAAGTTCATGCTAACAACCAAATCTCTAAAACCACACAAATAATGGGTGAAAATCAAACACCACAAATGATTAGTACATATATACCAATGCTTCGCTGGAAGGTTAAAAAAAGAAAGAGAGAAAGTGTATTTAAATCATAGCTCCAAAAAAGGGAACAAGAGGGAAAAAATCTCAGGCACTCATAAACTACTCAAAGCAAGAAAAAGCATCATTCTTTTCCCCTCCTTAAACCTTTAGGTGTTTTATGCCTGGACTTTTAAGGGTCTGATAAATTTAAGACCATTAAGCATTCATCTGCCATTTCAGCTTAGTAATTTTGAAAGTGTTCTGCGCTGTCAGATAAGCAGCTGCTACTCAAATTGTACTTGAAATAGCAGTCCTCCTTAGAAATTCGTATATTTGGAAGGACTCCTTAATAGTTTCTGTAGACAAACAGTCTATTTTTTAACACAGCATTGTCCTGCAAAAATAAACTGCATGCCATTTTGTACATTTTGTGGACTTGTTTTGTAAGGCAGACATTCCAGTCTCTAAAAATATACAGCTTATACAGTTATTTTCAAAAGATTGGAGAAAAAAGAAGATAAGTAATGTATATACTTACATAAAATTTCAAACACCGAAAATATACATAAAGTTAGGTTTAAGACCTATATTTCTTGAACATGGATGTCAGTGTTCAAAGATGTTAGTTGACCTTGAGGATAAAAAAATTTTTTTGCAGTCCTCCAGCACATACTCAACTGAGTTCAATGAAGACATCTAAATATCCTGCGCTTACATAACATGGAACAGTTACACACAGATATTTCATATTAAATACATTGAATACTCCTAACTTCGATTTGTGGAGAGGAAAATTAGGTTTCCTGAGAGCTGCTGTAGCCTCCAAACATCATCTTATTCACAAGCAATAGAAATACAGTGTTATATTTAGATAAAGTAGCAATGAGAACCCTCAGCATATTATTTACCAAATTAAATCCCACTGAGGTTTTTGTCCTCTTGGCATTTTGTTGCTCCTATGTCAGGAACAACAGAAGAACGTAATACGAGTAAGAGAGAAAATAATACAATATATAATAAAATACAACTCAGAATTCTGTTTTCCGCATTTGAAATGCTACAAATTTTGTCAGTATAACTTCTGTGAATGGGGAAAGAAGACTCAAATACAAGCCTCCCAACGCCACTGAGATGATATACAGCAGCCCTGACTTTCAATTCTCTAAAGAAACATCTAAAAGCTAAGCTCAAATCTCCTCAAAAAAAAGGGGCGATTTCTCAACATTTTACATAAGCTGAATGTTAGCCTTTGATTTTTCCTGTTCCGTGAAAATCCTGGGGTCCCCCCTGCTTGCTGATCACACACAACACTGCGTAACCAGTGCTGGCAGCAGCCCACGGAGCCACCTGAAGTGTTTGCTGTCATTTGTCACAGCACTGGGTTGGCGGGGTCGAGCTGACGCCACTCCAGCAGCCCTCGAGAGCTCTGAATTGTTCCAGAGCTGCCCAAGAGGTCTCTCTCCAGCAGCCTGGTCTCTCTGCCGTTCAATGTACTCAGCAAAGCCGGTAACACCTTCACTTCCCAAATGCAATTTCATTTGCTATAAAGAGGAAAACAAAATGCACACTCACAAGCTTAACTGGAAAAAAAAAATTCATAGCAACTGTACGTGGTACTGTACAGGATCAATCTGGATACCAATTACTCAAACTAATAAACATACAACATTCTAAATCCTAAGTTTACCAAGTTTGCAGTGTCTGAAGGAATTATATCCCTTGGTTGTCACAGCAACATCATTTTATAGATAATTAATTGCCCTACGCCTATGTGGAAGCCAGAACGACCGTTCCCACACCAGAATTGTGGCCATACTCCCAAGCAGCTTCATCCAAAGTCTTTTCAGTGATGCTACAGGAATGCAAAGCCCTCCATATAATCCAGTAAAGTTTTCAAGAAAATGTACAGCTATGAGAATGTTTGTTACTGAAGAAATTTGAAAGAATAATTTCTTGTTTTCCCAAGTATTTTAGAGGATAGACATTTCTGTAACAGCTTTCCTTCCTCTTCTTCCTCCCTGCAAGGTGACCAAAAAAATTCTAACTCTTGAAAAAAGAGCTTCATTTCATGTCATTTACTTTCTCCAAATTTAAACTAAACATAAATTAAATAGAACTATGCAAAAATGAACTGCGTGCCTATCAGCTTTTTAAGAAACAAAGTAAGTTGCTTTCCTTTAGAATCGAGGTTACAGAACTGACTGATGAAAGCAGAGACCACCACGTGCCTAAGGAACTTGTCCATTTTACAACAATATATTCTAAAAGTTTAAAAGAAATGATATTGCTAAAATAAAAAGAAAGAAAGAAACCGCAGAGCTGCTATAAAGCCATCTCTGTTCCATCAGTAACATCAAACTTTATCTTTCATTCCTAGATAGCCAGGTACTACGGCACAAAAATAACAATTCTTGCAGTCTTTTCCTACCGTTGACACACAAAGTAGTGATGACTTTGCTTTGCCCAGAGGGGACGGATAGTTTCCAAGTTGAAGCTGTGTGCTTCTTACAGGAAAAAATGCATAGAAAGATATAAATCATTTTCTGGAGGCCTACCTGAAATCCTTCAATATGGTATTCATGGAATCCGTGGGAAAAACATGAATCATACAAATTAGAGAGATTAGCAGCATTAAAATAATAATGTACATCACAATATTCACTTTATGCAGTTTTTGGGTGCTGTATTTTTATGAAGGTAAAAATAATAATTACCACAAACAGAAGGATAGACATCCTGAAATCACAGCCTGTAAAGAGCAAAATTACCTCATTTGTAACAAAATCTGGTTTCTTTTCTCCTGTTCTCTAAGAAAACCTAAGCATCTGATTTACTCGGGCAATGAATACAGAAAGTGATTGCAACGGAGTCAGAGCAGCAATAGATGCTGTGTGCGTTTGCAGCATCAGCATGAGAAAGTATCCTAGTGATTTCAGCCTTAATGGAAGAAGTGCGTAACTACGAGGAAGCAAAGGTCTGGCACTGGAGTTTTTCTGTCCCCGACAGCACCAATCCAGGGAATGACACTAAAACACAGCCAAGACTTGTGCAGCACTTGTCCTCTTGATATTCAGCAAGAGGAACTCAAAAATTTGCCAGTGAACATAGAAAACACAGTGTCCAGGTTAATTAACGCATCTTTACAACAACTAAGCGATAACTAATACTTGTTCCAATTCTTTGTTGGTTTTAACAGCTTGAGACCTCAAAATGGTGGGAAGATAAAGCATCAACAGTTCAGCTAATCCCACTGGATTATCAAACCCATAGCCAATCTTCTGTAAATGCAAAGCAAATGGTCTGATATGCAGCGCTTCTCTGGAGACAAGAAACCAGTGAGATTTGGGTCCTTTACTCCCTGCCTCTCTCGCTCCACCTTCGTCTGTAAATAACCATTTCCACATTTATAAGCTTTAATACGATCCCTGTGGAGATCTCTCTCAGATCTCCTACACTCGCCTTACATAAAATGTTGCCTCTCTTCATCACCACACAATCATCTCAAGCTCAACAAGACTACAGAGATGTATATTTAGCTGTAAAAGAATGAAAGTTAGCACAGCTTATGTTCAGTTATATCATCGTGAAAAAGTCGAGTGAAGTACTGAGCAATTAATTTGTGCTAAACTTCAGGCTGTCTCAATTCCATTATTCAAGCCAGATACTGAAATCTAGGTTTGACAGTTCTACCTAAAAGCAACTCAGACACGTCCTCAGGCAAAGCCCTCCGCCCACCCAACACCCCCCCGCTCCCTCCTGTGCTCCCAGCTGCTGCCCACCAAGGCCTCTGGCCAGGACCATGCATCCAAGTCTGGGCTCAGTTTTACTCCTCACGCTGAATCTACTGAAAAGGCATTTTGTCTAAAGGTCTAAAACCTCACAGTGCTTCTCCTTCCAGCTACAACACTAACTGAGGCTCTCTTGAGATCCACAGCTCACTGCTCAGTTCCGATGTGAGGCACCTGAAGGAGGGGCTGGGACGGGGGCTGCCCAGCAGCTTCTCACGGAAAGCTCCCCAACCTGGGTCTCACAGACAGTCTGTGACTGCAGTACACCTCGCCAAATCCACGAGAGGCAGTTTAAAATCCCTGACTGATAATCCACTGGAGAGAGGAACGCACCATGTTTCTGACTGTTAGTAATTCCGTACAGTGCCTATGATGAGAGAAGAGACTTCTAGACAGGAGGGTGACCACGTTTAACAGCATTAGCTCAGGGCTAGGAGGATCTAGATTTAATTTCAGCATCCGTCACAGATTGTCCCTGTAACCTTGACCAAGTGATTTAGTTTCACCACCTCTGTTTCCTCTCCCTGTATATGATAGATTATCTCCCAAATGTACAGTGAGGACAAATACAAGGCTGCTAAATACTCAATCTTTCAATAATTAAGGTCTTTCACAGACAGATTAAATCTACAGCATACGTATAAAACAAATATTATGGAGCCAAACCACTATAGCATTGTATTACACTCCATTGCACTTCAGCAAGAATTCAGAGGTGTAAACTCTTCCGTGCTTTCCCCAACACAACTACATTCAGGTGAGGAGGACTACAGACCTTTTTCACTGAGTTCTTAAAAACACTGAACTACTTTCTGTTACTTTCATAGATGAGAAGAGTCTCAAAACTGTCCAAGGGGCTTTATCCCATTTTTTTCTAACCTGCATGCACTCTGGCCAGCTCTCAGGACATAACTTTCTCGAGCATGACAGGTCTGACACAGCTGCAGCCCCAGCTAGCCCACTGCTTCTGGACAACCCTGGGAAACAACCTGAAACAACTTTTCTTACCTGCCCATATTCCTTGCTCCTCAAATCAAAGTGACCTCTACTAATTTAATTCCATTTCCTAATCTGTTCAGATACAAAACCAAATAGCAACTCATTACTCAGATTTCAAGCAGCATCTCCTCAAAAAGAGAACCTCTCCAGAACACACACAGGTTTTGTGTTAAGTGAACACGAAGTCACCCCGAGAGCATCTCCTCAGAACCCTCCATCTGTACTATGCTTCTGGAACTCCAGAAAAACCTCCAGCATTAAGGCTTTTTTTTTTTTTTTCCCCAATTCTGTTTCTCTCTTCAGCTATGAGCTCCTACTAGCAAGTACTGATCCAAAGAGCTGGTTTTACCCACATGCCTGCTATCTAAATATGAAAACTACTGCTAACAGTAGCAGCCCTGCTTTCTGAAAGGAAGGACTTCCAAACTTCCTTTTGCCCACGCGCTACCAGGGGCAGCAGGAGCCCTCTGCACCTCCACAACCAGGTTGTGCTCCACAAACCCAGGCTGGCACCGTGATGCCCTCCCCGCTGCAGGCTCACCCACCTGAAAGCCACCAGGGCCCCATGGGGCTGCCAGCACGGAACTGCGAGCAGGCTGCAGAGAGAGCAGCTCCCCTGCAACAGCAGCAAATCAGGCCAACCCGCCACGCAGAGGAACAGCCTGCAGGAAGGCATTTAATCTGTGCAGACAGAATTGGGAGCTGCCATTTCTGCACACCCCTTTGAAGTGTACCACTAGTGACGTTAGTACCACAGTTTAGAAACCTCTGCTCCATAAACATAAAACTCCCCCAGAAAAGATGAGCAACAGACCTATTAAACATTTTGAACTGAAAATTACATAGAATACACTGAAATGCCAGCGCCCAGACTGCTGCTGTCATTGCATTTCTCTACAGAACTTAGACCTTGCAATCCAAGGTACGTGGCATTTATTTATTAAGGCAACCATTCCGATACAAAATCCAGGGCTTCAGGCTGCAGGACTCTCCTTAGAGGCAGACAAAGATAGAAGCAAGGAATTTTAATCTCAGTCATTTGTTTCAAAGGAATGCTAAAAAGGAAGCAGAGGAAAATGTTAAAGCTTTTGGAGTCGTTTCAGCACAGATTTCAGCAGAAACATCCAACCTGTGTGCCCAGCTACTGGGGCTGGAGCCCCCCAGAATGGGGAACAGGGCACGGGGTGTGCCATCCCCCACACAACCTTTCCAGCAGGGCAACATCACCTACTTCCTAGCAGCTTGTTCTGTTTCATCTTCGTAAGCAAAATTTAGATAAGAGAAAGTTGATATTCTCTCTTCTACAAAATAGCAAGCATTACCAGATACAAGCGCAGGTTCCTGGGGATGTTTTGAACTTTTCCCTTAGTGCTACTTTAGCGCTGAGTCTTTCTTGTACTGGGCTCCCTCACTGGGTGCACAGGTACTGCAAGAGTGGATGTGACATCTCCCACGAAAAGCTTCTGTTCCCCTTTTCCCTTCAGTTAACCTCTGCACTGTTGTTTCCATTAGTCAGTTCTGCCTGGTAAGAGACGACAGATCTGTGCTCGCATAACAGAGGTATGTGTGGTTATTGCTAGGTGACCAGCAAATAACTGATAAACACTCAAATTAGCCAAATCTTCTCACAGGCACAGGAATGGTGCGGAAGTGACAAAGAAAAAGAATAAAATGTTCTGGTCCAAGGTTCCCTTTTATTTGGATATGGCTTCATTAATACTTTGATTGCACTTTTACTTCCCTTCCCTATTGCAGAGAAAGTGAATACCTGTGTTTTCCTCTACAGCAGCGAGCCTGCAACTCCCATTTCCTTAATTAGCCGCTCCGTGGTGCGCAGCGAGGGCTTGAAAGACTTACGGCCCCGTTCTGCTCTGACCCACGGTGCTAAACCTACTGACGTCAGGTGAAATTAGGTCAGCACGAAAGTGTTAGTGAAGGAGAATCAAATCCTGCATCTCATTTCTCTCCTTGAAACAGCAACCACACATCGGGGGCATTATTTTCCATCTTCCATCCTGTACGGTTGTGGTAATTTGGATTTTCTTCGACTCAGCTGAGCAAGCGTGGGGGAGGAGGAGGAGGAGGAGGAGGAAAAGGTACTAATCTCTTTAGAAAGCAGCACTTGACACCAAGTGTGTAGGTGATAATGACTACTTCTAGGGAACTGACATAATACTGAGCATTTACAGTATAGTGAAACTTTGCTGCAAGAGGAGTGAAGGTCCAATTAAGCGATTAATTCATGATTTTTATTCTATCACACCACAAGAGAGTCACAACGTAATTAACTCTAAAGTGACTCGACAGCTCTTCATACATCCACGGTGAGAAGTGGCATCATCCCGGTTTGTTGTCCAGAAAGGAGGAAAGAAGGTATAGTTCACCTGTCTTCAGTTCTCCAGGATGGGAAATTCCAGCTCTTAAGTTAAAAATAGAATTGAAGAACGTACATTCTTCCATGCAGGAAGAAAAAAGGAAGAAGAAAAAACCTCGATGAAGCATGGCAAGAGGGAAACACACAAGGAACAAATTTTAAATGAACCACAACAATATGAACGTTCCCCAGCTCCCCACACATCTCTGCTACATAATTAAGATAAAACCATCCTAACAGAGGGAAAGAAAGCTGCAATAGCTTTATTTACATACAAACAGTTATGCAGCTGTAAACATAACTCACATATGAGATAACAGAGAAACCATCAACACAGCTATGGACTGCACTTTAGATCTCCTCATCAAATGCCAAGTGGCAATTACAGCCTCTTTTGCCTTCTTACATGTGGGCTAAATTGTGCCAACCTTATTCTGAATCCATTAAAAACCATCCCAGTCTTTTTTTTTTTTTTTTTTTTAAAGCCTGGACCAAGACATATCTGCACAAAGTGTGCCTAAGCTATAGTACAAAACTAAAAATTAACTAGGAGCATGCAACTTTATACAGCCTACCATAAACACCACTCATGGTGCAGCAATACTAACTGAACCATGTCCTCTTTTGAAATCTACCAATGTTTGCTGGAGAATTGCACGTGTTCCACCACAGCAAATCTCAGCCTCGTGTTTGCCAAGTAAAAATACTAATGCAAGGCTCTTTGCTAAAGCACGACTTGTTTTGAGGTAGAATTTTCCTCTGATCCTGCTTATTTTACTGTTCAAATATTGTTTTTCCCGAGATACTGGCCTCCATTCTTCACTCCCAACTTGGATGTCTACGTTTTTATTGTACTATTGTGTTATTTGGCACATGAGGAATGAGGTTAAGTGGTAAATGATTACCTTATCTTTGCAAGATGAATTAGGCCTACAGGCACAAAGGTGCCAAAAGCAATTATCGTATTAGATGTGGCCACAAAAGAATCACAAAGTTAACCTCTGCGCAACTGCTGCGCACAGAGCTGTATGGTTGCTCGTGCTCATCGAGCTTCTGGGCACTCACAGCTCTCAGACATAAGTGACATAAGCCTGCTCATCCATGCTCATGTCTTTGGGAAAGCCACGTAGCTCACTTCTCCGTGAACAGTCTCATGACGCAAAATCTATGTGGATTTTTGTTTCCGTTTCTACTTTTGTCTCCAAATACTCTTTCATACATCTTAATTTTAACTAGAAGACATTATAACATTTTCCTTTCAGTTCAAATGTACTTGAAAGTGCATTAAGCACAAAACATCCATGAGGTATTAAACTGAATGTTAAAATTGCACACAATTTTATGATATGCTTGCTGTCCATTGGAAGAATGGAGCAAATCTACTATAGCAGTGGTTAAAAAAGAGCTACTGGCCCTGCTTTTTAAGGTTTGGATAGGCTATTGAGGAATGGAACCTCAGGTCCCCGGTATCTCAGCACTTTCCATCCGACCTCGAGTCAGCTCCATGTGCCTCCATCCTGCCCAGAAGTGGGGCTTCCTTGCAGCCCATCACGTTATCTGCGGAGCTCATGTGCCCCCCAGAAAGGACTGACAGCAGCTGAAGGGTGAGCGTGACAGCCAGAGTGAGGCAGGAGTGGGAGCACAACTGGATAGGAGCTGAAACCAGAAAGGCCAACACCCAGCTTTCACACCAGCTGAAGCTGTGAAGCTGGGACGGAACAGCAGCCTGATGGACGTGCTCCTGCCCACACCAGCCCCAGCAAGCCTTACAGACAGGGCATCGCTCCAGGTAAATAACTGCCTTCCACAGGGAGGCAATTATTCCACTGACAGTGATTTCTCACTGACCACAGTTTCTCCAAATTCAGGCTATTACATTGAACTGTAACGTCCCAGTGGAGAACAACTAAGTTCTCCATGCAAGATCAAACATAAATCACTTATGCTCAGGAAACTATGCTTTGCACAGGTGCCAAAAAGTTTTCTGTGTCTCTCAGAAACTACAGACCTGTTTTCTGGTTGGTTATTTGGCAAACAGTTGAGACTATCCCAATATCAGTTATTTGGTGCTACTAATGAAGCTACATCCTCCCAAGTCATTAATACCTCCCTCTCAGCACCTACTGTACCATGTGTTTATAAGCACTGTTTAGATCAGTTTAAAAAAAAAAAAAAAAGTAGAGGAAGAAAAACAGATCCACTGCAATCTCTGCACTGCTTCCCAAGAGGGTTGCAAAATTGTTAAAAAGGTTCCCTAAACCCTATTTCAAAGAATGCAAATTTAAAATCACTACGCTAATATCAGTGATAGGCAAACAGTTTCCCAAAAGCCAAAGAAGCGCCCAGCAGTGTTTACAAACCGAAGCAGTTAAATCAGAGCACAGTTATTAAATCCTGGGGAGGTGAAGCGGCTGCTTTGGTAGGAGCAGGCTGCCCCAGTTTCGCTGGGACTGCCCAGAACCGCACCCCACAACCCTGCAGGAGGCACATGGGGCAGGGCACAGAGGGAGGCTGACATCTGCAGGCCGTGGTCCCCTGGTGTGACTGGCTCATGCTGCAGCTCCTAATTCGGGGTGCAGCCAGGCACCACCATCTCAGTGAATTCTGCTCTGCTCTGCCTCTGAAGAGACTGGAGGCATCGTTTTCTCAGATCTCTCAATGTTTCCTCCCTTGTGCAGGAGGAACACAAGAACTACTCGAAGCAAGGGGCAGGAGGAAGATGGATGAGCTTTCAAAGCTTCTCCTACATCTGAGTTGGGATTGTTCAAAGTTAAACTGCTTTAAATTGAATTAAAGAATACCACGTACATAAATATGTATTGCAAAGCATGAGACCGAGTAGCAGCCCGCACCAATTCCTCAAATACTGAAATTTATCTGTCATCTTGCAAGGTCACAATCAACAGAGAGCACCTCTGGAAAAATAATAGGTGACAAAGACAGAATGAGTAAATAAATCCATGGCTAAATATTACTTTCTAGGAAACTGTGCCTTTGTTCAGATGAAATTCTGCTATTTGAGGTATCTTCTCAGCAGAAAACAAGGTCACCAATAACCTTGGAGTAAATAAACTAGTAGTAAACAAAATACAGATTTGGCACAGCAGAGAGAAGTTAATTTTTTTCCACATCACTCACATAAAATAATGAAACAACATAAAGACTTCCTTATACCATACCTCTCTGAGTGCTTATCTTTCCTGATATGCATCTTACCTTCTAAAAATATTTTCTATTTGAGCACTGACTCAAACAAATATCCTCTAATCCTTCCCAGGTACAAAATTGAAATCAAAAGAGGAATGCAATTTCTACAGAGTCCTAATAGCCTTTCTAAAATGCTCTGTGCTGACATACAGATTTCAAAAACACTCCAGGAGATTTTTGACCTCTTGCTCTTTCAAATCAGCTGCAGTAAAAGATATAGGTCATTTTGCAACAGGAGTTCTCTCCATAATACAGTTTGCATAAAGCATTAAGAATTTCTTCTAGGATAACTTTATTTTATTTTTGAATATGAATTGAAGCTACTTTAGAAAAAGATAAACATCACAAAAATGGAATTTTAAAGAACTATTGGAAAAAGCTGTTAAATCCTGGATTTCAAAGCTACTCAAAGTCTACAAGCAGTGTTGTGGTCAATAATAATACCGTCTCCTCTGTCAAAATTCACAGGACAACACAACTCCTGCACCGAACAATCTACAGGCTGTTTTACAGCAAGACCTAATAAGTTTATCTATAAATTGAAGGTTTAATTAAAGGCAGATTATTTGCAGTGAATATACTTAGTACATGAAGAGAAACATTGAGAACTCCTGGCAGAAATCCTTTTTCTTCAAATTAAATTGCATTGGTAAGCTATCCTCAGTTTGATGGGGAATTAAGAGGTATGATATTTAATCACAAAATTCTTTGAGTTGGAAAATACCTTTAAAGGTCACCTGCTCCAACTCCCCTGCAATGCACAGGGACACCCACAGGTAGGTCAGGGTGCTCAGAGCCCCCCAGCCTGACCTTGAACGTCTCCAGGGACGGGGCTTCCCCCACCTCTCTGGGCAGCCTGTGCCAGTGCTTTACCACCCTTCTCATAAAAAACTTTCTTCTCATATCCAATCTAAACCTTGCTGTTTTGAAACCATTTCCCCTTCTCCTGTCACCACAGACCCTGTTGAAGAGTTGGTTCCCTTCTTTCCCAGAGCCCCCTTGAATGCTGAAAGGAGTCTTCTCTTCTCCAGCTACGTCATGGTTGGTAGCACAGTGGCTTCCAACTCCTTCTGATATGAAATTACATAAATGCTGTGAACTACAACATTCAGTTAGAACATCATGTGGCTGGCATTGTAAAATTCTTGGTAACACTTCCCTCATTTCAAGGATGCATTATTAGAAGAAAAATCTCTCTTACAGCAATGTATTACCGACCTATAGGCAACTCATTTTAGTGCAGGTGATAACCACAACCAGGAGCTGTGCCATCATGCACAGTAACAGAGCTGATCATACCTGGGACCAGTTCCTCCTTTCCATCTAGCAGACTAGAGAACCTGTCCACCTTGAACCATAAGTGAAAGACCAAATCAAGCTACTCTGCCAGCATTCACCATGGTGTCTCCAATTCCACCCGCAATGCAGTGGCTTCAAGATGACTTTCTAGTTTGTTTTTATACACTGCTCCACGGGTAAACAGAGGATTTAATTTTCTTAAGTTAGTCTACCAGGCATTTTTTAAAATGGCACTTTAAATCAAGAAATGAAATGTAGCAACGTTGTAAAAAGAAGCAGGAAAGACATGGAACCTTATTTTTCCTAAATCCAAACTTTCCTTCGTCATGCACCAGCATTCAAAACACAGGAGCACACTGTCAGTCACTTTCACAGTACAAAGAAAGAGTTATTCCTTTCTCCGAGCTCCCTCCCTCTTTGTTCACCTTTAAATATTTTGTCAGAATTCATATTTACTACAACAAACATGTCCTGAACGGAGGAACAACTGTGAAAAGAACTAGAACGCAAAAAGTACTACAGGAAATACTTATGACAATATTTCTGCACAGAACTGGAACTACCATCTGCTCACAAAAAAAGTGAATATTCATAACTGACTGGTCAAACTGTGCAACGCGTTTGCTTCATTTATTTCGCCACGACTTTTGCCTGAATTATGTCTATAATCTATAAACAAACAGAAAAACGGGGTTGTAGAAAGATTAAACTAAACTAAACTCTTAAAATGATATTATTCATAGTTTGAGTGAAAAAGCTAATAAACTGCTTATTGGAATAATATTTTTGTACATCACTTCTTTCTGCATTGAGAAATTTGGATTATTTCTCAGTAATCAATGAGGAACAAAATTCGGGGTAATAGAAGTTGCATAAAATCCATTCATTTTTCTATCAAAGCTGTAGCGAAAATTTTCCAACATATTACTTTATTTTTATTATATATACACAAGAATAAATGCGTCTTAGTTGTAGGACAGGGGTACATATTTTAGAAACACCTATTACTATCCTGGCATTTTCTTTTCTTTGTGATGTGGGATTTTTATACACCACAACTTCAACTTCAAGCCAGAGCCCACAGTAATAAAAAGGACTGCTAACCAGTGCAAGATGTACATTTCCTTAAGAAGTCCTACTTTCTAGGAAGTCAAACTTTTCTGAGTGTCGTTTCCCAGAAATCTCACCCCCATTCAGCTCTTCTCCACGAACACTAAGGAAGAATCTGTCCTCTCCCTTTCCTTTTTTCCACTTTTTTTCAAAAAAAAAAAAAAAAAAAGAAAGTGTGAGAATATGCAGATCTTATCTATTGCCTTGCTGCATTTTTTTTTAAAATTCTATTTTAACAGGTTTGGATTATTTTACCTTCAGGCATGGCAAACATCTGGGGCTTAAAGCCAAAGGCGAGCTCAGACCCTGCCCACAGAACTTCCTCCGTTTCACAGTTAGCTGGTCACCATCCACCACTCCCGAGCTCTCTCCTTGCTTTTCCCTGCTGTATTTTCAAAGTACGTTCTTTTCCAAATAAATCCAAATGACAGTCCCCCGTTCAAGTTTTATGGATTTTCATTTAAATAGATAGGTGGAGGAGGTATATAAACTAGCATTTCCCCATCCGCTTTATGTAAAGCTGTATCGAAGTGATGCGTGCACCACCAAAATAGCAGCTTCAAATGAATCATTCATATCAGTTTCCAACTTCTTGTGAAAAGGAAGGACTGAACTGCCAGTGCAAAAACTTTGGAAATGCCTCATAACAAGAGACAGCATTATGTAAACACACAGTGCCATGTAGGAATGCAAAGGTTAAAAAAAGATGGCTAAGTTATCCTTTTTTTAATTTACAGTATGAACATTATCTGTTTTACTCAAATTTGAGCATAGAATTAATGAAAGCCTTGTTGCACACAAAGTTTATGAAAAAAAAGGAAGCACTATTACAAGGGTCAGGACTTCCGCAGCAAAATCAAAGGATTAAAATGAGACTCCAGATGGAAGACAACTGGAGCTTTCCTTCAGCAAGTTTTCCATCTTACAAGACCTCGGCTCACTGCTGAACTCCAACAGTGCCCATGTGAACAGGCACAAAACGGCCGTGTGCAGTCACATGTATGCATGTATGGGGAAAAACAAGGAGGGAGTGTAAAGTTCATTCTATGTGTTCAATATGTTTATGCGCTTTTCAGAGGATTTTCTATTTCTGCCACTCTTCTTTCACATAGAAATTGCAATAAAATAATGTTTTAGGCTTGCAGGTCTTTTTTTTCCTCTATCCTTTCTCCTTTTCCTTAATTTTTCATTTTACTAGTGCATATTTCCTCAAAATTAATTCAAATTCCACAAAGCCACAACAGAAATTTCTCTGATCCTTAATAATCTCATGTCTTAACTATTGCAATCTCCTTCACTTTAGCTTTTGTAAATCCCAATTTGCCATCCCCTAATTCTATACTGAAATATTCACTAAAACAATCGTGCTGGCTCTTAACTTTGATTGCATCATCCTTTTTTCTTCTTTTTTCCCTCTTATTTCTTTTATCCCAATCACATCAAACAACTCAGTGCTGTTCCGTGACCCGTTAACCCGGCCACGGCCACGTGTTGCCCTGCAGGGATGTCCCTAACTGCTCCCTTACCACCATTTGCAGCAACCACGAGCTGTTCCTGTCTGCTCCCAAAAAGCAATCCCACTAACCTGCAAAACTCACCAACCAACCTCCGCCAAATCTCCCTTCAGCATTCAGCAGCTGCCTGAGACCACAGACGAGCCGCTCAGGATCATTACAAACTCTGGCTGAGACGCAACTCCTGCCCCAGAAAGTCTGGTTCCAGTAATGAGAATTTCCTTTGCTATTCAAGTTCCTTCTGTGAAGAAAGGATCTGCTATTAACCCCCGACAGAAACCATATCTAGCTATTTGCTTATTTACAGGAATGTTACTTCATAGGATTTGGAGAAAAGCTTATGAGAAAAACCAGCACCACCCTTAACATCACCACCTTGCAAACTACGTGCTTGATTTTTATTTCATCTCATCCATAAAGAGCATTGACAAGTAGAAATGCACACACACTATAAGAAACATGGGAGGAAGCAGAAGAAAGAGTTCAGTTGTTGGAAGTTAAGCCTATGCCCACCGGGCACAGATTTCATTTCCATGTCAGTGCAGATTCTCAAGCAAGACTGACAGAGACATTCACAGCGGTGAATCACGCTGCTCCAGCGAGGCAGTGTGCCATGCCTCTGGGGACCTGTGGGACGATGGAAAGAGGGAGAATTCCTTGGAATGAGGTTTGGCAAAAAATAATAACAATAATAATAAAAATCATAAAATAAAAATAAAAGCAAGGGAGTAGCCCCAGCTGTTGGGAGTGAGGCCGGCATGCCAGAAGGTGACAAAAATAACCGGGAGGATGGGGGCAGGAAGGGCCCATCGAGGTCATCCTTACAGCCTTTTCAGGACTGCCATGGACTATCTCAGAAGTACCTAATGGGAGCAGTTTATAAAGTCTAATGTGGACTCATCTCCCTTCAAGTTGCAATTTATATCCTAGGGGCTAGGTTTGATTAGAAAGAGGAAGGATAAAAATAATGGAGAAAGCTATTTTTTGTTCTCTCTCTTTTGGCCTTTTTTTTTCTTTTTTTAAGACATCTCTCCCCAGGAGCCTCACTGGGGATCATGAGGTGAATTACTGCATGCAGCTTTACCTATGGCTCCAGCTCATCTCCTGTACATCGCTCACACCAGCTGCTGCAGCACAATTCAGCATACAGAATCAAACCCATCTCTTCTCTTTCCTCCTACAGCTTTCAAGCTATACATCTGCTGTTGCTACATCCCTTTTTTGATGCTGGAAATCCAGTATGATTTACAAGTGCCTCTTACATACGCACATGCTTCTGCTTATCACACCAACATTTCCATGGTCTCAATCCTTGTTCCAGATGATACAGACGGAGAGCAGAAGCTACCTGATACAGATGAGGTGCTGGACTGCTGTTCTTGTGATATGAAGTTGGTTCTGTTATTTTTAAATTGGGGGTAGAAAAAAATCATTTAATGGACAACAGTAAGGTAAATATTTGCATTTATGGAGGCTGCCTTGAAAGTAATGCCTCCTATTTTATGATGTTGGCCCACAACAGCAGAGGTGGATGTTGGTGGGATGGCAGTAGAGGCTGAACCTTCCCACCAACATCCCGCTCCATGTTGTTGCTGTGTGACAGATGGCAGCAGAGGGGCACTGACACAATGGCGTCTGACATGGAAGGGTGGATGGAGCAAAGGGGTGGGACTGAATTCCTCCCTGCAGGAAAAACTGCACTCATTGGTGCTTGCTGAACATTTACGGAGACCACGCAGTGGCTGTGAGCACAGTGAGGGGTGTTGGTGCGTTTCAGCAGTGGTGACAGCGGAACAGCTCTGCTGGTGCAGATTTTGACAACCATGGCATGCAGGCTTTTGTTCATCGCTGATGAAAATGCAGAGCTAATGGTAGCTACTGGTGTTGGAAAAGAGTGTTTTGTAGCTGAGAATGTGCTCTGTCAAATAGTGTTATTGTGCTTTTTGAATCTGTTGCAGTTTCCATGGAAATAAACAGGAGGCATTACTTTCGGAGTGACCTAAGCCAACAGTACAATTCAAGGTTCTCTCCTGACCTGGGCATAGGATTCACAGATCATTTCTATGAAAATTGAATAGGGAGTGGTAAACCTCTGTTTACATTGTCCTTAAAAAAAAGTTCTAAATAAAAAGGCTCAGAGAATGACATCAGAAAATGTTTATCAAATTCAGAATAAAAAGCTGTGATCTCTTCTAAATTCCACCTCCATTCGGGTAAATCACTCTGAACTGAGCCTCAGCATTTTCAGTGCTCTTTCATTTCAAGGGAAGAAAACAATATATTCCAAAATCAGTTTTCCACCACATTCTCTGCGCTCAACTTCACAGCAGTTCAGTGCTGGCACCAGGAACTGGCACAAAGCGATTTGGGCCGAAGTGAAATCAGTAGAGGCAGCAATCTGCACAGCTATCAGATGATTAAGACTTGCAGGACAAGCAAATGATATGTAGAAATTGCATAGCAGCTAATCAGAAATAAAGCTTGAGAAAGCAGCAAAAAGCTCATAATGAAGAAATATATTCCACCACAGGTGGCAGGAAATTGTAGCTCCTGATAACAAGTGCTATGGGGCTCAAGCAAAGAAGGAAAATGAGCCCAGGCACGAAGGCAAAGTAGTGACAGCACCAAAAAACCCTCCTCAGAGCGCTCTCCAAAAATCTATTGCGAGAGTCAAGGAAAGCAGTAAGTAATAAATTTACATTTCCTGTAAGACCTTGCATTTAAATGTATTCTTAACTATTTTGTGAGCTGAAGTAGCTGGCTGCAGCCCATGTGTTGTCGCACGCATAAAAAGCAAAGCATCACTTCACTGAAGCACCGACATCTGCACAGAGAGATTACTGAGAAATCTCAAGGCAGGCCTAAGAATAAGTCACTCAGTCCGCACCAACAGGCAGTGCCAGGATGTGGCTGAGAGCCCTGAGACACACAGCCTGTATCTCAGGGTACTGCAGAGCACACAGACGTGAGGAGCCCAAAGAAGGGGCTGAGCCCAAGGCCCTGTGTGAGCCCCAGTGGGCAGCAGGGCCCCACCGCCCTGCAGGGCTCCTGCCACCCCAGGCAAGGGGACGTGGGAAGCGCAACAGATTACACGAGCCTGCAAAAATTGGCAAGGACCGAAAAACTGTTCAAGAATGGTAATAATATTACCGGCTTTGATGAACTCTCCAGGGGAAAAAATGATAGGATTTCAATAGCAGATGATTAGCTCATCAGACTGAAAGCAAAGTGAGAGTTTCTCTACTTTGTTCATGTAAGGGTGCACAACTGCATGAAGTGAACGGAACTCTAAAAGCCATGGGTAACAGCGGGTGAAACACTGACTTAAAATGTTAAGTAGATAAACAAGATACAGCAGCAAAATATATGTTCTAAGAATAACGTGGGAAAAAAAAAAAAGAAGAAAAGGAAAAAAAAAAAAAACTGTTGTCCTGCTTAAACAGAGCTAAGCCTGACCTCAGCCAGGAGCTAAACTTACAGGGCAGCTGACAGAGCCCAGCACAAAGTCACTGAGGAGATGTTCCCCTGGTTTAATAAAATCAGCTGGGGGAGGGGGTGTTAGTTTCCTGTCTCTGCTGGATGTATTCACTTTACAGTTTCTTCCTGAAAAAGGGAAATTTAACACAGGAATCAGACAGAAAGTGGACGAATCAGCAAGACAGGCACAGGCAGGGTCAGGAAAGGAAACACTCGCTGTTCCGTAAGATCAAACGAATTAAAAAATTGCAAAAAGGATTTTCACCTTCAAAAAGACGTTTACCCTGCCTGTAAGGGGTAAATGCAGTATGTTATATGTGTCAAGCAAGATTTGGCACGTAGCCTTTGAAATACAGTGAATAAAGACAAACGCTAACACATCTCCTTTGTGAGATTTAGTTTCTACGTATTAGCATTTGAATTGTACTCAGCACTCTGTGGTGTCACATTAAGGAAATACATTTGAATGCTTTGTACAGAAGGGAAGCCAGTAAAAAGCATTAACCTGGGCTCTGAGAACTCCGGGAAGAGACAGAAGTCAGTAGAAATCCAGCAATACACCTACAAAACCTGTAGCACAAAAAAGCCTACCAAGAAAAAAATCAAAAGCAACAAACAGTAGATGCGAATTCCACATTTTTCTACGTCATCAGCATCTGTTAATCAACTGCAAGCAAGTTACTGGCATTAGCAGGGACTGCTTCAGAGTAGCACAGAAGCTGTCCATTGGCAGCTACTCTCCAGAGCACACAGAGACAGAAGATGTGCGGGTACACGACCTGAACCACTTCAAGGTTTACTGATGAGAAGTCCTCAAGGGTTGCTGAGAAACCCTATGCAAGTGCCAGAGACTGTCTTCTGTTGGCCTTTCGCTGAACAGTTATGTTGCAATATTACCTCCACAGACCTCTCAAAATAGCATAGATTTGAAATCAATTGCTAATTGTATGATTATAAAATGTCATTGACTTAAGATAAAAAGGAAAAGGTTATTTAATTAAGGGAGGCCAAGCTTTCAGAGTGAAGGGAAGAGTTCAAATACATGCACACGTGCCTACATTTTTAATCTAGCTGTACAAAAAAAAAGATAACTGTGCAGGAACTTGCAGGCACTCCACTTCTGCGCGACTTTTCGGAATGAATACCACCACGCTGGCATCCAACAAGTGAAAGAAAACAGAACATACTCCTCTTCTTCAAAGCACAGGACATGCTCCCAGGAAAAGTAACACAGAAGCAGATGGACAGGACCACCTGACATCAAACCTAAGAAACTAATTTTGTTGGCACATATAAGATCACTGGGGATGAGCTGATGTATAATTTGTGCCCATCATAGCCATGCTGAATACAGTAAAATGAGACCAGTGATCACACAGCTCGCTCCTACTGTTATTTTCCTCCAGTGTAGATAAAACAAGTTACAAAAGCAAAAGGTCGTGGTAATTATCTGAATAGCCAAGAGGTTCCTTTGCTTCCCCAGTGCCTTGCGTGTACAGCCCAGATAGCAAAATGGCTGCACCCGGTGCTGGAGATGAAGACAATTCTTCAGCTTCTTCATTCTTAATTGTGACTGGCATTTAATTTCTAATAAGTATAGAAACGACATAGCAGCCCAAAGTATCTCCCTGATTGGCTTAGGTAAATCACAAGAATAACAAAATTGCATATGATTTCATATTGGGAATATGTCTAGGAGATGACAACAGCTGCAGTCACCTTTGTGACTTTCATAAACGAGAAATAATCCTTAGGAACTTGTGGTCTCACCAGACAAAACCCCACACTCAAATTAGCATTGCCTCCTGTTGAACGTTTGCTGAAGCTTGCATTAACACTTAGCACACCCGGCACAGGTGCCAGGTGCATGGTCACCAGTGGAAACAAACCCTTCATGGAAATGCAATCTCAGTGCCAGTTCTGAGGCAGGTTAAACAACAGTGAAATCCAGGTATAGTTAGGTCATAAACCCACTGTCTCTCTAAACAAGAGGCTTAAGACAAAGCATTCTCAGCAATGGTTTTGGTTTGTTATTAATTTTCATTTTAGAAGCACACTAAGTTGTATGACTGTGCATGGCAGCTTGTCTTCCACAACATAACTGAAAACTATTGTATATTGTAATATATAAAATATTTGTAATATGTAAAATGTGCGTGCAAAATATTGTAAGGAATAGGGAAAATGAAGGTATTTTTAACTCCTCTTTTTTTTTTTTCCCCAAAGAAAAAAGAAGAACCCTCGTGTGGGACTTAATTTAAAATATCTGAGTGACTAAGGAAGTTCCCTGTCTAGTAAGTCTCTGACCTTTTCAGTCTGTTACAGGCATTTAAATGTCTGACACCTAAGTGTTGCAGATTATTTGCTTTATGAGAGTTTTAGAAAAAAAAATGTAGCTTCAATCTCAAGGGTTTTGAAAGATGAGCGCAATATTTGGTCCACACACTGATGGCACCCATTAAGACACATCAGGAAAGCAACAGTGACAAACTACTGCAGTCAAAAGGAACAATGTCAGTAACAAGTAATGGGTACAATACTGCACTAACTCAATGATGTTGCAACAGCCATAGCCATTACATTTTCATTCTGATTCAGTTTCAGTTAAAGAGCCTATCAATGAACATTTACATGTGTGTGAGAACTACAAGTACGGAATCATCCTAGCAGAAATTCATCTGAACAGAAAAAGATACCCAAAACCATAGGATAGTCTTGCTATGTTTCTAAGTTTCCTGTGTTTATTTGTTACAAGAGGAGCAAATGTGATTCTCTTTTTCCTAAGAACACGCTAATCAATCTCACTCCTTTACTGGGAATATATTTATTGAAGTCATAAAGCAAATTTGCTCAGACATCTTGCAATCAAAATAGCATAGTAAGTAAGCTTACTTTTTACTGTATAAAACTATTTCAGAGTAAATACTTATTAATTGTTCTTTATTGATTCTACTATTTCCTAAGTCAAAACTTAATTTAGTAGATAGTGAGTGCTATTTCTCCTTTTTCTATAATACTTTGAATTTTATACCCTATTTTCCCTTCTTGATTAGTGAACCTAGGTGTATTAAATGGAACTGCAGATTGTACATTTACTCTATCACTACTTACAACTGCTTATACTACTCACTTCTCTTGGGGTGCTGGGAAAGAAACAGGGAGAGAAGTTCTCCTGGAGCTACCTTTGTGTAGGAGTCATTACGTGGCACTGCAATCTCTGCATTTGCTTTACATTCCCTGCCTTGTTTTTCAGCATTGGTCATTACATAATCCATTTTCAGTGCAGTCAAGTGCTCAAGATACATTTGTCACAGTCACTAATTCCACACTTTACACAACTCAATGTAAAGCAGACTGTACTTGCAAAATAGGGGAAGCTCTCCTTAGATGAAGTGAAACCCCAAGTAGCACTGTTACGTGGAAGAAATCTCTGATTAGTACTATGGTAAAGCAAACAGCATTTCTGCTTACTGGACTGGTGATGCTAAACCAAAAATCAAGATCTTATTTTTATCAATATGAGTTGGATTCCTCAGGAATTTTCTATTCCTATTTTCTAGGATTTCTATTACGTTACATTTTGAATTTTTAGAGAAAGAAAAACAACATACAGTACTGTCGTCTTCTAAAAATGCAAGAGTGCTTCATAAACAGGGTTCCAAGTCACAAAGCCAGCTGGGTCTTTTTGAGTTGGTCAATCAATCTTGATTTCACAACTGGAAGAAAGACAAGAGATAATTAGACTTGACAAACCCCAGAGAATTAAGGAAATTATTAGAACAATCAAGAGGATTGATCTAAAGGATACCCCACAGGACAAACAGAACTAAGAGCAGACATCCAGTGTCATAAATAGTT
Source organism: Penelope pileata (assembly GCA_013396635.1). NCBI lineage: Eukaryota > Metazoa > Chordata > Aves > Galliformes > Cracidae > Penelope > Penelope pileata. The sequence continues at coordinate 68,685 of WBMW01003582.1, forward strand.
ACAGATATAATCCAGTAAAATGATGTGATAAAAAGAGTTTTGTGACTAACAATCTACATTAAGAGTTTGGAACAATGAGCCTGAGCCCCAAGAATCTCTCACCCTTGTCCAATTATCAGTGCTGTCTGTAGCCTTAGTAAAACTCTGCTGTCTCATAGATATAAGTGAGTAGTACTTTTAGTGCACGTGGTCCTCTGGAGACTTTCAGCTGGTTCTATTTCCACCGTTTTTTAAAATAACTAGCACACTGAAGAAGCCAAGTCTGAACCTTCAGCGCTTCAAGCTGCGCAGCTGCTGCAGAATGGCTACCCATCATGATTAACAGTCAGCAGCCACAGGACAAACAGAACATCAACCAGGAGGGTGAGGAGAAAGGGCTGAAAGTTGGAAGGGGAAGCTGAAAGCCGAGAAATGTGAGAAAGAAAAGGCAAACAGCAAACAAAATGGACAGCACTCATCATGTTAGCTTAGATGTCTGCTGCTCTGCCCCATACCTGAGAGGGGCAGGAAGAGAAAACACAAAAGCAGCTTGTGTTTGTGTGGCACGGGATGATATGGGAGAGCTGCTGCAGAGGATAACGGGCTGGCTGCAGGCTGGGAGAGCAGAGGGGACCCCATGCACTTCTGACAGGGACTGTCTGTGTGCCTGCACATCTGTGTGAGAGAGGGAAAGAGGTGGGCAGGGGGTGGTGGAGGAAAGGGAGATCTCCTGGTTTTCTCTGGAGGACATAAGAACCTGGAAGGACTTAAAGTCAGTGTGTTTAAGCCATCCTGAATAAATGACGTTCTGACACACAAGTGACACGCAAGAAGGGATGTGCAGATCACGGGCAGTGCTCTGCAAGGAAGAGGTCCTGCTGGACACGAGTGCTCTGCGTGCAAACGTTGCAGCACCACAAAGAGGGGTCTATATGCATTCAGCTTGCAAATACTGGGCTGTTAATGCCCTTTGAACTCTACGTGCAACATTTTCATTACCCACAAGGGTCTGCCCACACAACACCAGTAACATCACGCCTGCTTCTCCTTCCATTAGCACCAGGGAACGAGTTTCCCCAGGGCTCTGTCACTACATTCAGAGATACTGGGTCCTGGGCATCATTTAACTGCATGCAGTCTCCACCTTATGCCTAAGCGGAAGTTTAAACCATCTAAATACACTCAACTTGCATACTGCTTCGATTTGCACTACTACTTTTGGGAACAGCTCTACCCCTTAAGTGTCCTAGGCAAGTTCTGTTCAGCATAATTTTATCCAGGAACATCAGAACATGGACACTATTCTTTTTCAAACCGCATCTGATTTTATTGTGGAGGTTAAGGTCCATAATGTGCTAGGGCTAAGCATTCCAGAGCCACACTGGACTTCTAGACTTTCTCTTCCCTCAAGTCTGTAGAAATGAGAGTGGGATGGAAAACAAATATATTTAATATGAAGACATGCACAGTCCTTACCCTGCACCTAACATGTGACACTGACACAGTAACGAGGGAAGAAATCTTATTCCAAACTTCAACCAATTTGGAATCTAATTGTACTCTCCAGATAAATATATGCATGCATATTTGAGTATTTTCTTTTAACTTCAAATAAATCCTTTGGCCTTGTGCACAATGAAGCTTTCCAGTCAGTCCCTTTTCCAGCAGCTTTTCGGAAACTGCTTTGCCATTACAGTAACAAATATGGAAAGAGCTGAAATGGAAGAACACTTCAAACATGCATGCTAAAATCCAAGAACTTAATTACAATCCAGACTTAAAGTTCTTGCCTACCAAAGTAAATACTGCTCCTAGGACAGATTTCTAGCCAGGCCCTTATTGCCAGAGTATACCACCAGGTGGCAAGATTGTGAAATAAAGATTAAAAAAAAAAAAAAGGAATTCCTATAACGCAGTCTGTTAGTGCTGTTCCAAGGACCCCATGTCCTGGCTGGGGAACAAGTGTTTTGTGAGCACTTGGGTAAGTGCTTAAAACCTCCCTGGCATGGCTCTGTAACATAAAGTATATTGCTTCTTTGCACATCATGTAGTCAATTTACTTACAATTCTATTAGGTAAACTCGACACAAAGTTCCTATTAGATGAAACAGGGATATTGTGACCACCAGCTGTACTACTTTAAGGAGCTTAGTTTGCCAACCATTTTCCTTCTGCTTTCTCTTTCTCTGATACTGGTTTTACCTTTTTTGAAAAGGCCTAAAAATCTTATGCAACTGCCTGCATCTCCACACTTAGATGAAAATACAACTCAAAGATGAGCAATAAAATTACTTTGCAACAGGAGAAAAAAAAGCCTTATATGAGATGTATGTACAACCAGCTCAATTTGTTTTTCCCATGACATTTCAATTTCATGTTATACTCCAATTATCTATAAACCAAGAGATAAGACAGCTACCTTTAAGATCTACCTTAATAGGAGCATGCATTATACATATATGAGCTCAGTTTAGAGGACTTAATTTTACATAGAGTGCATTACTTTACATTGTCCTTGTAATCCAAACTTCAGGAAACTGTAAGGTCTCAGAAACTACTCAGAAAATTGTTGCCATAATGCTTCACATCCCAGACCACAAAGGCCACGATGTAAGCACACAGCTCACCATTACATATTTTCTATACATACCTTTACACACACATATTTATGTAAATAAAACATAATTTTGGTAAGGCTTTATCTTCCTTGCAACAAAACAGATAACCAAGTTGGACAGCTAAACAAGATGATGAACACCTCTAGCTGACCCTAAGATACACAAGAAAATTATTCCAGAAATATTTTAGGCATTTTTGTTTCCTTCCATTTGTAGTGTGGCATCCACTTAATAACATACAGCTACACTTCACAACTGTTTAAAATATTGTCATTATCCCTTGAGCTATAAGAAATTACGTAGGTGTAAAATAATCAGAATGTCAAGTACATGGAATGTCAAGCATAAATAAGAACCAAAATTGGAACCTCTCAAAGATGCTAGCACTCCCACAGTTAGGGAAGAAGTGTTAACTTCAATAACCGCCACCATTTGGGACTTACATGGTTTTACAAAACAAAATTATTTGCCTTAATGACACGTAATAACTTGAAAGCTGATTTGGCATTGGAAAGTAAGAGTAAACGTTATCTAAGTCAACAGGAAACTTCCTGCACCAAAATAGATTTTTATTTGGAACTCTTCAATTCAGACATTTCAGGGTATTGTTATAAAAACACTGGAGGAGAAAGAAGGAGGGATGAGTAATACATGAGCCTATATTACATGGGAGGGCCCCAAAAATATAAACTGTAAAATAAACTGCCAAGTTATAAAATGTTTCTTCACTCATTAAAAAGAAAAAAAAAGTACCCACAAAACTCGTTCAATCCATTTTTAATTCCAGAATCCAATCACAATTAAAATTCAAATCAAGCACTCTTTCCCCAAAGTATATACACTAACAAAATATTTTAAAACAGAGCTATCTAAAATCTAAATTGGATTGGAAACTCTTTCAGGAAGGGATTTTGTTTGAACTAAGTTCATATCACACACTAGCAAAGCACGGTCTCAACCACAATTTAGGCTTCTGACTCAGGATCAAAGCATGTCAAAATATATCAAACTACCGTGCAGGTTATCCTGGCAACACGTACTGCTAGCTGCTCAATAAAGGAAACAATCTTGTCAATAACGAACTGATGCTCCAATATTCACTTTCCCTTCCACAGTACCTATTTAATTTTCTAGTAGCCTTGCAGGACACTCAGCACTTAAGAATGGCTCTGCTTAGAAGGCTTCAAATGAGAAATCCCCTGAACACTCCGTGGTGTTGGGTGAGCCACGACCCCACCACACAGGGGTTTAAATGGAGAGAATGTATCACAAAACACTGAGGTACTTAGATACTCGTGTTGAAGAGATTCATACTCTTGGACAGAAGCAGAATGGAAATTTTTCTAATCTCTGCTCATCCCACCTCTACTTGTCTCCATTTCTTTCAGCCATAGGGCTCTTCTGGGAAGAGCAATAACAGAATCAATTGATTGACAAATGGATCAAGAGAAATTGGACTGAGATCAGTCAACGAACTCGCTTTGTCTCAGCCATATGAAGCTGTCAGCCAGCAGTAATAATGGAACTGATTCTGATTTGATTTGAATTCATCAAGAAACAAGGTTAAAATACCTCCATGTAGCTGTGTACTAGCTGCACACCCAGTAGGAGAAAGACAAAATGTGCAGTGGAATTTAAATGAGTTTCCCTTTAGTGTTGTAAAAAGTACGTAACATTTCATACCTCTACCAGCACACGTTTTTTTGTACTTCAGGATTTCTAGAATATATGAGAAAACTCAAGCTCATAAACCTATGCCATTCTACAATCAGTTTATGGAATTAGGGCAACAAGTATTTACTACTTTGGATTAAGGAATAAAGGCCCTATTGACTGCTAGCACTTGCTAACATGCCGTTTCCTTCCTTTCAATAGTACTATGATTACCATGCCAACTTAAATCTATGCTTCTAATACAAAACTAAGAAGAAAGTACTGAGTATAAGGGTATTTATAACTGCAGTTAACTTTAAAGGATTTGTTGACTTTCTTCTTTGCCTACTAAAATAGTATATAAATATAGAAAAACAAATATTACATATGTAGAACTAGCCAATGCCATACAGCTGAGCACCTATTCTTGACATCTTCAGAAACAAAGCATATTTTACCTTCCAACAGAGTACTGTGAACCAATCCCAGGCTCAAACGATTTAGGTATTTGTTCATATAAAAAACACAAAATCCTCATCCAGTGTTCAAGAACTCTCTCTAAAGCACTTACTCTATAAAGAGAATTCTTACTGAGAGTACACACACCTGATTTATTTCAGGAAACCGAAAAAAAATAACAAGAGTGCCACCTATCCTCCCCTACGAATAATTGAACTTCCCATGGACTGACCTTGCTGTGAAATCTCAGCACAATAAAACCTGACAGTGAAGAACATACAGATCTCTCCATGTGGGTAGAAATGTGCTTAAAAAATAAAACGGAAAGGAAAGCATCGTGTGTAAAAGCAGGATGAAAAAGAAATAGAGGAGGAGGATTTGAAAATAAAATACAAAATAAACATGTTAGGTATCAAGAACATAAAATCCACAAGGTCAAAAGCCAGCAAAATTAAAGATATTTAATTAAAAGCTTCCAGCTGCATTTTGGGCTTCAGTAACAGTTTTATGAATAGACAAGTAGGTTTGCACGTAACATAGAAGCAGCAAGCTTTGTCTAGAACAAGCTGCTGTACACAAGCAGCAGCTGCCAGCTAACAGGCAAAAGATCAGATTCCTCCTGTGCAGGTGGACTGGGGCAGCGGAGCAGGGTGGGCAGGGGCTTGTTTTCACTTGTATGAGAGTATGGGGGATATCTGAGTAATTCAGGCTGGAAAGCCTGACCCTAATCAGGAAAATGAGTACAGTCCTTTAAAGCATGAAATAAACACACAGATTAATGCCTTATACTAGGGAGGAAAGTCCGTTTTCCTTTCTGTAAAGAGCACCGCTCACCAAACAGATCTTCTACAGATGGATGCCCAGGATAAACGAAATGCAACATCACATTGGGAGCTGATGGAGATTCCTTCAAACCTGTCAGAACCCACCATTTTAACACCACCACTCCCCAGAGTACAACCTCGTTAAGCAACTGCTTCACTTTATTTAGAAGGGTAGGAGGTGGTCCAAACAGCTACTGCAACCTCTCCAAAGAGAGAGTTTACTTAGTGAATGCATTAGTGGGTGTCAACCTTATCAGAAGCAGCTCCACTGGGATGGTCCCACGGACTGATCTACACAGAAAATAGAAAATGATCACTGGTCCGTTGGGGGAGTTTTGCTCCAGTGGTTTGTATATCATCAGCAAAGTCCTGAAGCATCATCACAGCTCTCCGCAATCGGGGACTGCATAATGTATCACTCTCATTCAGCTCAATGTGGAATCACATCCAAGACATTCTAAACTGCTCCAGTTACTATGTTAAAAAAATGTGCTCTGAGAAGTTTCAGAAGGATGCTATTAATAAGTATTGAAATAAATACAAAAAAGGCAGAAAAGTAGAAGTGTGGCAAATATTTCCCATTAACATGTGCATATGGTTTCACTCGAAACAAATTTCCTTGCAAAACCAACATTTATGGAGTATTAATTTGTTATAGTACCAAACCGACTATAAGTTTGCAGTGGGGCCATTTTTTGATTTAGGTGCTGCAAAATTTTAAGCTGGAAGGAATTAAATGCAAACCCATATGAAAATAATGGAGATAAAATACTGGGGGGGGAAATATTCATTAATATATTTACAAGGGGGAAAGAAAAAGTTAAGATAGAATACCAAGCCCAAGGAAAAAGAGGGAAGCCTGGGATCCAGCCATCCTGTCATGCGAAGGTGTTTAAGACAGATTAATAATTTCCACTATTGTTCAAAGTTACCGCATGCCCTGTGCTGAGCCCCCTTTTTTGGTCCCCTCTTAATGCATTATACATGTTCAGAAGGGAGTGCCTTGGACACTTCCCTAGCCCACCATGCACAAATGTAAGCACCTGCACCTCTGAAACTTAACATAGGAGGAAAAGAAGCAAACAAAAACACATACACACAAAGAAAGAAACTTCAAACTGTGGTAGGAATCAGAGCTTCAGCAGCTTGCAAGGTGTGTGAATTGTTACTGGCTCGGTGGCACTGGTGCCTGGGTGGGACTGCTGGTAGGCAGGGCCTGTTCCGCAGGAGCTCTGCGATATGGCTGCAGAGTTAGGCCCAGTCTGCATGTGTCCTAACATTACAAAATTGCATGAAGAATTTCAGTGATTTAAAGGCCCCTAATGTCCAAAAGGCATCGTTCGATCAGCTGCCTTACTGTAAATATCAGCAAAGCACGATTTGCTCAGCCGGCTGCAACAATATTTTTAAGCAATTTTTTAATCCAACTTCACGCTTGGATGAAATAAACAACTTGAGAAGAGAATTCTGTTGTAAATGTTTTTTTTTTCCTTGGCATTTACTTGTTTTTGGAACTCGAATTAGCCTTCACGCTTGGTGCGAATGACGCGGAACCAATATGTGATAGTGCCACGAATACTGCAGGGTCAGAACGGTAACAGCAGACACACACACTAAGCTGGTCCAAACTACAGAAGGTTAACACTAGTTCCCACAAAGACAGCAAGGCTGTCTCATCGCACTGCCCATCCCCAGGCAGAAGGCAGCAGTCTCTGAGCACTCCATCAGCACAAGCTGGGAGCTGCTCGCCATGGGGCACAAGGCACGGCTGCCACACAGCGCCCATGGGTTGCAGCCATTCCTGCTGAGCCCTCAGCCTGCCCCAAGGGGCACTTGTGAGCTTCCCCCAATGACTACACCATCCAAGACCTCGGGGGCATTTCCTCACATGCAGCCACACCTGTGCAGCCACTGAAGGGCTCGCCCTGGCTGCCAGCCCTCCCTTCTGTCAGCACTGCTGTGGGGTTTTGTAGGAACCACGGAAAGAACGAGTGGGAAAATAGGAGAACGGTTCCACGGAGCAGTGCCTTCTGCAGCTGCCGGCAGCGGAGGCACAATGTACACCTATGCTCCCCAGGGTGGAGTGACACGAGCCTTTTGTCAGGCGAGGATCCTGCGTATTTAAAGAACGGTAAAAGATAAAACACGACAAGCAAAAGCAGAGGCATGAACCTTCACAGCAAACGTTCAGTGGTGGCAGAAAGGCAAGGACGTTCAGCACTGTCTTCTACCACAAGTAAACATGATTGCAAGGATATTTATTCTTATTTTCAGAGATCAAAATAAAATTATGAAAGTTATGTAACAACTTGGTACAGCGGGAAACAGGTGGGGCCAGCTGGTCGGAAGCTCCACACGTGTAATTATTTCCAGGCTTCCCACAGGCCATCCCTCCACGTAGCACTGTGCTGGGGCAGGGCAGTGGCATTTTGCAGCACCATCACTCCCACGGCCATCCACGGACAATCGTTTGTTGCTAACTGCAGTCCTGATAGTAAGAATATATACATATATATTCTTTGCAGTATGAAGATGTAACATTAAATGTTCACTGGTTTGAAAATAACAAATGCAGCACTCCTTCCTACCCACCCCCAAAGAACAGCACTGGAGCAGCTGCACGCCGCACTCCCTGGATCGCTAAGAACAGGCCCTGAGTTCAGCACTGCAAGTCTTCCTCCAGCTGAAGTCAAGAGGAGCGCAAAGGACACTCGCAGGAGAGTCCCCGCTGCCTCGCTGTGCTCTGAGGGCAGCGGGAAGCACGGGGCCCCCAGCACTGCGGCAGCCCCCAGCCGCACGCCTGCACAGAGCCGCGCCAGCGCTGGGTTCCTCCCCGCCGTCAGGCAGTGGGCACCCACGGGGCCTCCTCGAGACTTTTCGTTCCCATCCATGTTTGAACAGATGGGAAATACCATTCTGGACACCACAGCAGAAGTTGTCTCTGAATAAACATGGTATGTAAGTATTTTAGAAGATCCTCTGCAAAGCTTCGTTCTGTCCAAAACAGCTTTCTAAGGCTCCTGCTTCTTTGCAGCCATTCCCATCTGCTCTGCAACAGATATCTCTGCAATCTTTCTCCCTCAGATGACCCAAAGACACCAAAAAACAATCCCTTTCCAGAAAGCTGCTGCAGATTGCTGAAGGACAGCCTTACCTAAAGCTCACCAGCTTGGCCCGGCCATTGTAATCACCAACAATAACTTATGCATCTCATGCAAAACTCCATCCTATTCCCTGCTCAGAACTATCAGTCTTCCAAATAGCATTCCTAAGCCAAAACGAATCACTCAGAAATATCCAGTTCATTTATTTCCAATTAATTTAACCTGGCTCACAGGAAGATAGGCAAATTGTATTGGCCTCTAACACAAAGATTCTGTTCCAGATTGCTAGTACGTGGAAGAGCCTCTGTACAAGTCTCTGTGCAAGTAACCATAATTGTATATACTCTTCCTTTGAAATTAGCATCTTCCTTATTCTGTAGGGTTTCCTTCTCTGTTTAACTCCCCAAGGGTTTGCTATAAATGGGGCAAATCTAATACCAGAGCAAATTAAAAAATAACCCTCTTGACCCTACTGCAGGAAGAAAAGAAACATCCAGCCACTGGCAGTAATAGGTGAACTTTTGTTCAGTAATCACCCAGGCACCCTACAGCCCCTATCTGCCTAACCCCAAGCACACCCACCTGGTGCAGGCACAGTGCACCTCTCAGCCCTTGCTGTTTTTACTAAGGCAGTGCAAAGGGCTGTCGGGCTGGCAAGCACTCCCCAATGCCTGGAAAAGCACAACCCAGCTCCACCCAGCTGTTGGTTTCTCCATCCCCTAACGCAGCTCACAGACAGGTGCTGCACACAGCGGCAAGCAGACACAAAGACCTCCAGAACTATCAGATTCAGTTGTTTTGTTTTGATTTTTTTTTCTTCCCTCCAAACTGGCACATGAAATATCCACTTGCTACAGCCAGCCACAAATGGTTTGCAAGTTTTTTCCCGTGTTACTTCCAGCTTCCTAGGAAACTCCAGCCCCTTTGCCAGCTTGCTGGGCACTGTCTTACTGCACTCAGCATCGCAGCAGAGCTGTGGTACACGGGGAAGATGCTCCACCAGCTCAGGATAGCACAAAGTGTGCCTTACCTGCTTTCCTTCAGGTCCACACTGCTGTGACACAAGTCTCATCAAGTCTCTCACAAGCAACTCCAAAAGCAGTTCAAGGTCTTGATCTTAATTCTTTAAGCAGCCCCATTTCTTTACAGAATAAGTTTAAACTGAGTCGTCAGACCTACATTTCCCTGGAAAGGATACAGATTCAGGAAGAAACCACAGGAGGGACATGAATGAAGGCTGCTGTGCTGAAGGGACGCAGACACAAAGCAGCCATTCGACAGGAAGCCACCTCCAGGAAGCTTCCATCCTCTGCAAGAACATCTCAGCACCAAAAGTGGAACTGGAAAAGAAGTTGTTCACAGGCAACCTCCTCTATCATCGCCCCTAACTCTACACTGATATCAAAGTTTTGACCCTGAAAAGATGGATTTCATATAGAGTGAAGGCTGGCAACAGAAATAGCTCCTTGTAAGTGACTGACATGCATTGCAGTCTAAAAATCCCTTCTTTTTTTGCAATAAAAGACAGCTATAGATAACAGTCCAAGGCCCCTATGCTTTGTTATCCACTATGCGAACACCAAAGGGCAGATACCTCTAGCAGACAGGACAAACACCTAGAAGTAAGGTCACACAAACACATGCTGCCCCCTGGTTTTCAACACAAGGATTATTTCTAGACTACATACAATGTATCAGTGATTTCCTCCTTGAAGATCAGGAAAACAGGTCTGTCAGGAGCCCTTTGCTCTTCCTTCAGTTGGAGCAGTTAGGCCATCTAGCACTCAATGGCACTGCTGACCACAAGCATCCAAGGACTCAGTTCTGTTGGCAGAGCTGGATGGAGGAGTTTAGCGATGTCACCGCTTATGTTCTGATTAGCAAAACGCATTGCTAACAGCCTTGTATTGTCAGCTCTGACCATCTACAACCACGTGTCATCCTCTGTCCTAATCCTAATATTCACTAAAATAACACCTTAAAACATTCAGATTATTAATCAGAAGAAAGTCTTAAAATCATTAAACTAATTTAATGCAAGTGTTAGATTTTAATTTGCTGCTAATTTTTCATCACCAATGTCTTAGAGCATGATTTCAAACAACGTAAATGTAGCTTCTTTAAAAACAGAACAAAACTGACATTTAATTACATGATCTGAATGAACGGGGAAGGAAAGGGGAAGGAAAGGGGAAGGAAAGGGGAAGGAAAGGGGAAGGAAAGGGGAAGGAAAGGGGAAGGAAAGGGGAAGGAAAGGGGAAGGAAAGGGGAAGGAAAGGGGAAGGAAAGGGGAAGGAAAAGGGAAGGAAAAGGGAAGGAAAAGGGAAGAAGAGAAAAGCAATACTTATCTTGCTTATCAGAAAATTCACTAATTCACCAAAATGTCTGAAAATGCAAAAGTGTGTTGGGACTGATATGGAAAACCTGATCTTAATTGAAAAATAACAGCTTGTCTAAATTTTATTTTCTTGCATTTTTTAAAAGAAAGTTGAGACAGCTCTGCGCTCGTACTGTATCTAAATATAATTGCAATACATCACGCAAGATAACTCTCACAGGAGAGATGACATATCGGTAGCAACCAGACCCTGATGTGGATTAGGATAATGGGAAAGACAGAGGGTGAAGAAAATAGAGCTCTCTTCTGCATAACATTTTTCATGCACACTGTACATCAACACAATCAAACAACAGAGTCACCTTGTTGAATAATGAATAACAAAATGAAAAGAAAATTAAGGAGCAGTAAGCAAGGGAGAAAAGATTCAAGCTGACATTTCCAACGAGAGGAAGTCACCGAGAGGTTCACAGTGCCGGCTCCAGATGGCAGGAGCTATTTTGGCCAGACTACCTGGCTCGGACGGAGCTGCAGTTAGGTAAGCAGAAGGGGGCAGGAAGAAGAAAAGGAACAAAGGAAAAAAACAGTGACTGAAAATGGAATTTTTACCCCGCAGGCCTCCTAAGTCAGGAGCTTGTCAGTAACAGTTACAAAATAGTAACTCCCAAGGAGAAGGAACCCAATTACCACCAAAGATTATGGACACAGAAATTCCTTTTGGCCAGTGTATGGATTAATTATCTCTCTCGTGCCTGGCTTTCAATAAACGTAATTAAATTGACAATTTTTTTATGAGTAAATCTTACGTGTGCTTTGGGCAACATAAAGCATCTTACCACCTAATGGTTTGTATACTTCATCTGTACTTTCACTGCCAACCTCCCTTACAGGACTGAGAAGAAAAGAAAAGCTCCTTATATTTATTTGTTTGTTTGCCTTAAGTTTCAATGCATATTCTAGCTGTCAAAACTGATTTCCCTTCTCACTGAGCAAATATTTCTAACACAGATTTTCTTCTTTTATTTCCTACTGTTAGACAATGATTATACAGTCACGGATAATGGAAATGCAGGCAGGTCAGAGTGCAGCACATTTATCTCTAGGCAGGAATGGGAGTTTCATTAAATACAAAAATACATTTTATGTAAGTGCAACTCAGGGTTGCTCTAAGTTTGCTTTGGGACACAGGTAACAAAGTTGCAACTAAATTATGGAAAGCAAAATGAAGGGCAATAAGAACTTTGTGTGACCACCAACGTGTATGGCGTGTGAAAATACCGCTCTGAAAAGAGGACTGCTCTAAACAGTATTGCAGAAAATTAGTTAAGGACCTGGAATTGTGTTATTTCTTACGTCCTGGTGCCTCCTAAAAACAATTTGTACTCTATTGCAGAGGATTTAATGTGAGAAACAGAATCCCAAGTAAGAAAATGTAAAATAAGCCCAGAAATGGTCTAAAGTACAGTTTGTACGTACAGACATTACATGAAAGACACATGAGAGCAAAATGCAATTATGGAAAGAAACCCATGGCTAAGTCAACAACCAGAAGCAGGTACGTTGTTCCAGAGATTTCGAGTCCATTTTAGCATGCCTGTTGTTTCTGAGCATTTTATTTACGTGCTGGAATTGAAGTGACTCCAGGGGTCCCACGAACAGCCCCCTCCTTTCACCCTGCTTTCTGCAACCCAGACACGCGGCGGCACTGACACTCATTACAGACAGGGTAACGCCCCGAGCAGCTCCTGTCCGAAGCAGCTGATGTAGAACTAAAGAAGGACTTCTGGTTTGGAGATGGATGGTGCCATAAAAATTTGTGTATGCTATGGACAGTAGGAAGCCAGAACTAAGAGACAGATTATTCCAGTTTTAAATGAGCTGAACAGGTAAGGACTGCTGTAGGAGCAACGCTGGACCTAAGGACGCACTCCAGTGCACCTGAGGGAAGCAGAGGCACCTTTTCACCCAGGAATTTCAACACTGCTGGCTGCCAGTGGGACTTAGGCTCCTAATTGCTGGATACCTAAAGGAATTTAGGCCCAGATAAGCACCGATTAAAACTTCAAAAAAAAAATTCTTAGATTTCTTGTTCAAACCACTAGGTATCAGCAGAGGGGTTTAACATCCCAGCTGAACTACATTACTCTGCTTGTCACATTGCAGGGCCTGACTGCACAAACACCTGAACCTTGACGCATTCTACAGATGCTTAAGCATATGTGAAAGTTGATCAAGAGGGATACTTACAAAACGGCCAAAGCTTCTTTGAAAATACAATACCTTAGCAGTTGTTAACTGTTGTTAAAAATTCAAGCAAGCTCCAATCCCAAAAGGAAGTATGTTCCCTACAAAAGCTGAACAGAAAACTCGGATGCATTTCAGGCAGCCCTTTGCGGGTTCATTGAATACCAGGACAAAACAATGAGCTAGAAAATGGAAAACAAAGCATTAGGATAGTTAAATAAAGAGAAGGTGGAACATGAAATATCAACATGAGATATCAACACGTTGAAAATCGAGGTTTTGTAAAAGATGTCAAAAAAATGCAGGTAAATACCATTCTGTCATTAGTAACATAATGGAATAAAATCAGAAACAGATAAGCACCAACTACATAAGAAGGAACTGAACAATGAATTTATTGAATATAAAGCTACTGGCAACGTATCAGGAACACAAATGCAAAAAACACAGCTCTACTTCTTTAGGTAAACAGAAAAACAATGAGTCCATAAATAAAAGCTTAAGCTCTTGTTTTTGCTGTTTTTTTTTATTCTTATTATTTTATTAAGGTATGATTTTACAAAGTTTTAAATGCAAAAAGAAATCACATCAGTTTTGTTAAAAGTTACTAAATACCTCTGTTAAAGAAATGAAGAATGTTTCACATTTTAGCATTTTGCAACAAATACCAAATATATTTTTCAACTATTATTGAAAAGCACAATTGGACACTAGAAAATTAGGAAAAGTTGCTGTCTGATAGCTGAAAATAACATTAAGATGATTAAATCAAAATCTGCACACACAAGAAGCTTTTGCAATTAAAGACCAGTGCATAGTCTACAGAAAGCGTACAGAAAAGCAGAGAAATCTGAAATGATAGAAGAAATGTAGACCACAAAACAAGAAACAAGTATTCAATGCAAAAATAAATACCAGTTAAATTTCACATGTTGTCAAGATAATTATCAAATGGTTAGGAAAGCCATCGAGCTTTCATGGGTCTAGCTCTTCAGGATAGAGAGCACTCCGTCCTACTGCAATAGCAACACTACTTCAAAGAAATTAAGCAAAAACGAGTTTAAAGTTCAGCTAGAGAAGATGTCAATAACAATGAGGATTTGAGAAGAAACTTTTCTCAAGGAACTATAAATTACGAATGTAGAGTGTTTATACAACTGAGAGCAGGAAGAAATCCTGAAAACCCTTCAACTTGAGTTAACGAAGCCTTGCTTGCTTCCCTGCTGTCTAATAGAATGTCTTCTTCACAAATTAGTGACATTTCATAAGGTCTTATTCCCAAGCAGATTTTTGGTATTGAACAGGGAACAGCACTCTTTCTTAGAGCTTTGTTCTTTTCCTTCAACCCAATCATCTGCTTTCACTGCTGGCAGGAACTCGATGTTGTTGTCTCTCTCCCTACCTGCCTGCCAAATAAACTAAAACTGGCCAAAGGAGTCCAGAATTACTGAAGTGCAGGGAAAGAGAGGATGAATGCAGAGACACACCAACAGATTTCATTTGAGTGTTTCTGAGGGTAACAGCTGCCAAGTCCTCACAGCTCCTCCTCACTCAGTTCATCTTCTCCCTCTGCCTCCCCCCGGTTAGAAGCACAGCCTAAGTTGGGAAAGCAATCTAGGTTTCAGGAATGAATCACATCTCAATGCGTCTCTTTGTGGGATTCTGTTCTCTTTGGAAACTCAGTAAGAAATCATACATATGCAACAGAAATCTCAACAAACTGGATTTGTTATAAGCCCAGAAAAGTCAATTAAAACAGTCTATTATTTTTATCTAGACAAGTTTTTTTGGATAAGATAAAAATAAGTCACTTTTGTTTCATTAACAATGGGGACAAAGAAGGCAAATGGCCACAGTGAACTTGTCAAGCCTTCACGGCACCTCTTTGTGAGGGAAGCTACCCTACTTTCCAAAGCAGCTTTCTTCAGACTCATCACTTTCTGGTAACAGATGGGAGGCTGAAGATAGAAAGAAGGATGGTTTATGCCTAGCACCAAGGAGAGAGAGAGAGAAAAAAGTCTCAGCAGTGAGATCCCATAAATCTCTGCAGGAATCTTCAAAAAAAAATATAAAAAATAACCAGCAACCATCCTTCTCAGAAAGTTTGAAAATTTTAAAAAGTAAAAAATGTTACAGGCAAAGGATCTGAGATGTTTCCTGGTGCTGCCAACACTCCAAACCCCCTAGCTGAGCCATCCATGCCTCTTATGTCCTGTGCTCTTCTGCTGTACCTACTTCAATCACTCATTTTCCTAATTGCCTATCAGTGTTAAAAGATAAGTAGCAAGATAAAGTAAGGTTGCTCTTCACAGATCTAAAAGAGTTCTGTCATGAAAAAAGCTGCTTCCATTTTAAAATTAAGAGATACATTTTTGTGTAAAAGCAAACATTTAGACTAATCCTTAATCCTAAATTCCTATCTGGATTAGTTTCTTTACCAAGGGGTCAGGATTTCAGTAGCTGAGAGGCTCTGATGGCAAAACAGTATATAATTATGCAGCAGCTACTGTATCACTGCGAGGCATGCTAAGTAGGCTTTCTGATATTTTGCCATTGAGAGCCACAGTTCTCATGAAGTTGTGATGATGAAGTAAAAATATCACTAGCCTTAAATCACAGAACGGTCTGTCTTTTCCACACAACAAATAATGAGTGCTATTGGCACATGAGAATATTTATGAGCAGTTACTAAAACGAAGTTTACAAGCCAAGTTGAATTAAACGTCTTTAAACTGTAATACTTGTGATACTCAAAAAAATAATAAGCACAAAAATCAAGGTTATATTCGCTTTTCAGCTATAGCTATTTAAGACAAAAATAGTTGAAAATGATTATTATTCTCATCCAGACAACAAAGCATGCGACTTTTACATTCACATCTGTGTGTATGCATATTTGCCTTTCGCTATGTGGTAACATATAAATATATAATAATTTTGGAAATACTGTCACTGAAACACTGAAGACATTCACAGCATCTCATCTACACCCAACTCCAAATTCAGACTGAAATGGAATCAAAGAAATTTGGGATGAATTCCTTGGTTTTACTGCCAGTGATTTATTGAGTAAATGAAGCAAGCAGGAAGGAGCTCCTATGCTCCCAGGTGCTCCTGTTCATACACGGGTTCACACTGCAAGTCTTGCAGAAATTGGTAGCACCTCAGGTGGGATGGAATGATGCTTGCATACTGCTGATTTTAGAATTGGATCGATCACTTCTGCTGATCCTACAGCAGATATTTGGCATCTACAAATGAAACAATTCATCTTTTTTGTTTGTTTAGTAAAAACTACCCTGAGGTCCTTCATATTAGTAGATATTCTTGGCGTAGTCACACAGTAACTTTCCCAGTTATAACCAAAGTGGAAAGACAGCACTCAAGAGAAATACCATAGCCATGCTTTAATATAAATATCAAACTCTGCTGCTTCATCAAAGGTCTGACATTATTGATGTTTGAGACCAGGTAGTTATGGATGTTCAGACCACTAACTTGTGCAACTGAGAATACACTAGCATTTTATAGCAAAAGATAGAACAGGATGGAATCATTTGTTTCCCCTTAGTGTAAATTCCAAGAGACAGTTGAGATCATTCAAAAATAATTGTGTTTCTATACTCTAAAGTAAGAAGTCTCCATTTGCCTCCTCCCTAAAAGAAAAGGGGTCATCACCAACAGAGTAGGATGGGAATCAGGGTGAGAACGTTCTTAAGGAGGTTTGAGTAGGCACACAACTGCAAAACTGATTCTTAAACAGAAGTGTGAAGATAATCAGGTTCTTCAGTCTAAGAATTCTCAGGATTTACATCTACACACGTATATATTTAAAATCCTGAATTTATCAAAGATAAAGATTTAATGAAAGTATTATTGCTTCTGTATGTTATTTCTGGACAAACACCAGGTGCTCAATAGAAAAGCAGAAAACAAATATTCTTACCCACTTATACCTAAAGTTACGTAAAACAAAAATTATTAAACAAAATATATATTGTACATATTGTAATAACGTGCAACTCCGTCCTTTCAGGAAGCTAACTTAAACCTCTTGACTTGAGAAATTTACACAGAGCTGGATGAAATATGGGACCGAGAATATGAGCTGTCAGTGACTGTAGGAGAATATTTGATTCATCTCTTAACATAAAAGAACATAAAACACGAACATAAACCACACTACAGCAAGATCTCTGTCATGGTCATCAAGCACAAAGGTGAAAAGCTCTCTCTTAGAATCACTGCATTAAGCCATCAATTGAGAAAAGCACTGAAGAAACCAAAAATATCTATTTATCTATGAACAGGGAAGAATATCAAGTACCCAGTAATTACAGATAAAAAACAAAGACTGGTGTATAATTTGATTTTGCAATCATCTGTTTTGAACATGGAATGGCTTAGGTTGGAAGGGACATTTAAGATCATCCTCTGCCATGTGCAGGATTGCCAGATCAGGCTGCCCAAGGCCCCATCCAACCTGGCCTTGGGCACATCCAGGGACAGGACATCCACAGCTCTCTGGGAGCTGTGCCAGGGCCTCACCACCCTCTGAGTAAATAATTTCTTCCTAACATCTAACATAAATCTCCCCTCTTTTAGCCTAAAATCGTTCCCTCTTGTCCTATCACAATCAGATAGTGTAAAAAAGTAGGTCTCCCTCCTGTTTATAAGCTCCTTTCAAGTACTGGAAGGCTACAGTGAGGTCTCCCCAAAGCCTTCTCATCTCCAGGCTGAACAAGCCCAACTCCTTCAGCCAGTCTTTGTAGGAGAGGTGCTCCAGCTCTCTAAGCATCTTCGTGGTCCTCCTCTAGGCCCACTCCAACAGCTCCACATCTCTCTTGTGCTAGGGTCCCCAGGCCTGGACACAGTACTCCAGATGGGGCTTCACGAGGACGGAGCAGAGGGGGGACAATCCCCTCCCTGCCCCACTGCCACCCCCTCTGTTGATGCAGCCCAGGATGCGGTTGGCCCTCCGGGCTGCAAGCGCACGCTGCTGGCTCACATACAGCTTTTTGTCCATCAGGGCCCCCAAGTTCTTCTCTGCAGGGATGCTCTCAAAGACTTCTTCTCAGTACACATACCTGGGATTGCCCCAAGCCAGGTGCAACATCCTGCACTTGGCCTTCTTGAACCTCATTAGGTTCATGCGGGCTCACTTCCCAAGCCTGTCCACGTCCCTCTGGATGGCATCCCTCCCTTCTACTGCACCACTCAGCTTGGTTTCATCAGCAAACATGCTAATCCCCCTGTCTAAGTCATTGATAAAGATGTTCTCAAAGAGCACTGGTACCAAGACATACCCCTGGGAGACACCACTCATCTCTAGACTCCACCTGGACATGGAGCCACTGACCACACAGCCCTCTGGCTGTGACCATCCAACCCACTCTTTATCCACCTTCACCAGTTCAGCCTTTCAACCCATCACTCTTCAATTTAGAGATAAAGATGTGGTACAGGACCATGTCAAAGGCTTTGCACAAGCCCATCAACCTTCCAGTTGCCATTCCTTTGTACACCAATGCCATCACTCCGTCATAGAAAGCCACCAGATTGGTCAGGCACAATCTGCCCTTGGTGAAGCCGTGCTGGCTGTCTCGGATCACCTCCTCATCTCTCACGTGTCTTAACATAGCTTCCAGGAGGATCTTCTCCATTATCTTCCCAGGCACAGAAGTGAGGCTCCTCGTCCTGTAGTTCCCTGGGTCTTCCTTTTTACCATTCTTAAAAATGGGAGTGATGTTTCCTTTTCTCCAGTCACGGGGGACTTCACCTTGCAACCATGACTTTGTTGAGAGCTAAACTGGTACCATCCTTATGAACTGTTCTACAATATTATCATAAAGAAAATTTAAACTAGTTTAATCTCATGTCCCCAAACTTATTGGAATAGCCTTGATGTATAAAGCATGCAGTTGTGCAACAACTATGTTGATTCATCAACATATTTTTAAATACAAAATGTAAAGAAGCCTTACATCTTTAAAATCTGTCCTCAATTATTCTGAAATGAGTTTTCCTTGAATGCTCATTTCTTATCTGAAGTCTAAAAGAAAGTAATACAAAAAACTTGCAAGGTTAACCTTGACCATGAAATAGATTATGGGAGCATTTAGTTCAGAGGATTCTCATTCAGAAACTGCTACACGTGTCAGGATAATGAAAACAGCCCAAGATTTCTGGACTGGTCTTGAACAAAGGATGAGATTCAGAATGGGCACTGTTCACTGTGAACACTGTGCTCTCATCACAGTCTCCCTTTAATTCCTGCAAAAGCCTCCGGTTTCTAATTGCAACTGCCACACAAGTTGATTACAATGATTTTGAGAGTGCCTGGAATTTTCCCAGTAATCTTTCCAAACACAGCCAAGTTCACTTGGCACTCACGGGGCTGATTATAAGAGAGTCTGTTAATGGAGAGCTGAGTTGAGTCCTCACCTGAATTATTAGGAGGAACTTCTGAAAACAAAGCCAACTTCATCTCTTGGTTCCTTTCACCCTCTGTGCCCAACTCAGCACAGTGCTACTGCGAGCACCAGTGAGTGTCAGCAAGCAGCACAACTCGCAGCTCTGCAATCCACTAGGCTGAAGGACGGCTGCAGAGTTTGTTTGTCAGGGGGAAGAGTTCTTTACCGAGAGAGTGGTGAGGTGCTGGCACAGGCTGCCCAGAGAGGCTGTGGATGCCCCATCCCTGGAGGTGCTCAAGGCCAGGTTGAATGGGGTCCTGGGCAACCTGATCTAGTACCACATCTGGAGGCTGGTGGCCCTGCCTGTGGCAGGGGGGTTGGAACTTGCTGATTCTTGGGGTCCCTTCCAACCCAGACCATTCTATGATTCCATGATTTTGACCAGCGTTATGAAAGCTGAGCAACTTTGGAGCAAATTCTTACGACTTCCCTTTTACTTAATGAGAATTTTCAAGTAAATTCATTCATTGCTGGCGATTAAATCCTAAAACTGAAGATATTTCACGTTCAGTTATTAAACAGGGAAATGGACATGTATACATAGCTGTCCTCTTTCAAAATACCTTCATTTCATGTTAACTTTGAGCCATTTGGAGTGCAATACTGTGATAGCTATAGATGATCAAGTTCTAGCGGCAACATGATAAAGTTCACATAAATATTTCATATCAAGAAATGAGAAAAGCCTGAAGTGTTTTCATTTGATCCAAAAAAGGATGCTTGATATGCAGATTTTGCTTCATTTATGAATAAATGAAAACAGCACACCATTAAAAACTCAAGGTGGGAGTTAGAAGTTAAAGTTAACCTGAGCTACCAGCGCAGCATACACCAACACAAGATGACTTTGCATAAAGCTTGAGGGAATTTTATGAAAAAATAAAAAGAAAAACTTAAATCATGAAAAAAGTTCTTATTCAAGCAGTCTGCAATTCTCAGTGTTATAGTGCTTCTTTTACATGTTATCAAAATAGAGGTAATTAGGTTGGCATTAAATTATCGCACAAAAACTTCTGAAATTTTCATTTGCGTAATGTTTAACCTCCATCTTCACACTTCAAAAGTGAATACACAGTCTTCTTAATTTTGCATTATGTAACGTAACAAATGCAACAGAAAATACAGAATAAAGCAAATCTAAAAAGGAAAAAATCATTTAAAAAATCAGTTCTACTTAGTATTTCATAAATAAAAAAAATAAATTCATTTCACAGCCATGCTGGAAGAAAAGTAATAATAAAAACTATCAACTTCAAATTGTATTTTTTTGTACAAAGACTTGAAGATGTGGAAGTTTAAGTTGCTATAGAATGTTTGACTAACAGAAAACAAAACTCAAAGAAAAATCCTGTGCAATAGGTTTTTCAGCTGCTAGTAGGTAAGAACATAACAGTAATATTCTTTTTATTAAGTAACTAAAAGAGGAATTTTTTTTTTAAATAATCTGAAATACAATAAAGTTCACGACAATATCAAAATGCACTCAGGTACATGAGGTACATGACACAAAGGACATCTACAATCATATTAGTAAGACATTTCCATTTATATTCACAGTAATGAGCTTCTTTTTCATGTACTTTAATGGAAGTTAAATACCTGGACCTACTTTTCTCTAATGTAGCTCAACACAAGCTCTTCTTGACAGCAGGAAAAAAGAGAGTAAAAGACAACACTAGGAATGATGGTTACAATTCTTCTAAGAAGCCTCTTTGTCTTTAATTATAGTGATCCTTCAGCACCAGAGGAGAAGGCAGATACAAATTCATATTGATTTAAGTAAATGAGAATAATCAATATTGATAATACTTATTTCATGCTTGGCCTTTATGTCCATTCTTGGCCTTTTATGGACAATACAGTATCAGCCATTAAAGTATCTGACTTTTTCTAGACCTTGAAATTTGCCTTTCTGTCAGGAACAGGGATAAGTATTTCACCTGACAATGACATTTAAAAACAAATCTTAGCAAGCTTCCACATAAAAATAAGGTCCATTCCTACCCAAGCCATGCTATGATTCTAAATAACATTATCCATACTTATATCTTCTTGAGTTATGGCTTGTCATGGAAAATGTGATGTTGATTAGGATATGATGTGAAGTAGTCAATTTTTGGGCACTCCTAGTCATCATTACACTGCATAAATAGCAGTACTTAAATCCACACCTGTTTACTGACAGACAGTTACTTAATTGATTTACTGCCAACTGACGTACCTGGATATTTTAATTATCCACTTCAAAACCCAACTATACTACAATAGTTGTTTATCCTGCAGAAGCTGAAATACAACAGTACCTAATTAAGTTTCATGTTTTCATCCAGTAAGTAAAATCTTCTATTTATAGCCAGCTGATGATTATACCAGAAGACAGCAGCAGCTTTCACCATTCAGAACTCCTTTCTGTCGGCCACAGCACATAAATGGAGGAGAGAGTTTCCAGGCTCTGGAGAAAGGCTGGCTAGAAGAAAGCATGACTTCTTTAGGATGGAGAGCAAGCTTTCTATTGGGCAATATCTTGTTAGATTATAATGTGCTTACATTTAATGTTATCCATTTATATTCATGTTACATATTCTAGAGGACCAATGCTATTCTGTAATGCAAAATGAAGTGAATCAAAATCTCGCTCTAAGCTATCACTTCTTTTCGCAAATTTTGCGTTTGTATTTTTGTGATTGTCTAGTCAAAGCATTAAAATGCCCAAAACATTTTTAAAAGATGCAAAATCAGCATGTTGAGGCATACGAATATATATTTTAGCATTGCTAACCATCATTTATGCACTTTTTTTTAAAATTCAAATATTCCAAATTCACGCCTTCTTGTACTTAACAGTACATTATATTGCAGAGCAGGTGAGGATGAGTCTAAATACGTACATTAAGTCCAGAATAGAGTAGCTAAGGCAAATCCAAGGCATACAAGCAAAAGAAAGCTTTCTTGAGTCAAGATGCAGCTATGTGTCACTCCACCATCAATACCTGCAGTCTCCTTTCTAGGTGAAAGAGACTGTCCTATTTTAAGAAGGAGTGGACTCAAGTCCACACTTTCAAAGCTATTATGAACTAAGCAGTACTTGACAGCTGAGAATTTACAGATCCCAATTTTAGAAACATCGTGTGGATAGAATCCAATAAGACAGGGGTAGTGTAACCTGCAACGAGATGCAGCTGAAAATCTCAGCTTCATTCTAAGAAAAATGAAGCCCCTTACTTTGCAGAATAACAAAGCTGTTTCTTTCAGGTTTTCCCATTTTTTTCTCTTCACCCTGTGTGTTCAAGAATCACAAACAAAAAACACGAATCAAGAAAGTCATGCTCAGTATTTTAAAAATCTCATTTTAGAACTAATTTAATGACACTTGCAATCACTTAAGATAAGCTTTCCCTGTTAGAACTACCAGCACTTGAATCTTCAATGTACTACTGGTACATGTAAAGTGCCTGAAAGCAGTGAAGCAGCAGCATTTCCATGAGGAAAAAAAAAAAACGTGAAAATCTGTTCTTGTTCTCTGAAGAGTAGGACTATAGATTACAGGTTACTCATATCAAAGTTTGCTACATACAAAGTGGGGGATGTCATTCAGGTTCTGTGTACGCAGGACACATACTGCAGAGTGAGACTAAGCTGTCAAGAATGTGTGAAGTGGGGACTACTGGAGGGGTTGTACTGGTTTCAGGGGAGCTCTGTCACTGCTCAGCAGCTCCACCAGAAAGGTGGACATAGGGTAATGGAGGTAATGGGAACTAGTAGTTGCCATCAGCGATTTCTGTCAAACACTGTCTCACTTGCCAACCCCCATTCAAGAAGATGGAATTGTAATTCAAGATGGAAATGACAAATGCAGCCTTCTCTAACACTCTAAGAGTGGTGGCCAATACATTTGGACCAGCATAGTTCCCTTTTTGATTGCTGAGGATTATTCTTTTCCATTTTCCATCTATAATTTCTACTGGCAGCAGAAAGCCAGCTCTTCTGTCCACTGCCTTTTGGATAACCAATTCATTTTTTTAAAATCATTCAGATCGTAAAACAGAATTCCAAGTATCCTACTTGTCATTTTACATTCATTTTTCATATGCATGGATGTTGTCCCAGAACAAAATATTGACTTTTCATTAATTATCTAAGGCTGAGTCATAAGGCACTTAAAGAAGGGAGCCTTAAAGGAACTCCTTTGTCCTCAGACCATCTTTCCCAACGAGTATTTCTGCCAAAATAAAAATTGTTATATTAGCGTAAAGAAAAAAGTATTTATGAGAATTAATATAGTTGACACTATAACTTTGTTATAAAATTTCAGCAGCAATCCTTACTGTGTGTACATCTATAGGTGCATTTTTTGGTCAGATATTTTCTTGAATTGAAATATGATACAAAAAATATCAAGACAATACCAACACCATGAATGTGATTTCAGAAGAGAGTTTATCAGTGGTCCATTTAATGGTGCACCCTGTCTCGAACACTGCCAAATGCTTTGGAGGGACAATGCTGCAAAGAAGAGTAGCCTGAGAAGCCTGCCATCTGGAAACCCACCTATCTACATGGAAGGGTTTCTTAACTGATCTCTAGCTCTTCCTACAGAGTGTAAGTAAAGCTTGAATTGCAGCAAGCCTTCAAAGGAAAGTGGAATATATGTAGATTAAAAAAAAAAAAAAATTGAAAGAAGCAATTTACTTTGGATTAATGTAATTTTATTTAATTGCTTCTAATTAAAATTATTCTACAAGTGGAAAACAAAAGTGTCTATTAATTCTCTGCATACACCAAATTTAGATTTCAACTCAGTAGCTTATTCACAGTATTTACTATAATTATTGCAACACTTTCATAACTTTGATGATTTAAAAGTTTTGGGACTTGATACCAAATAAAGGTTTCTGCTGCATAAAGCAAAATAATCTTCAAACTGCCAATGCCCTTGTACTTTGAGTGTGACTCACTACAACATTTACATTTTGTGAAAGTACGTGTAGGAGGAAAAGCACTTATGTATTATCAGGAAATATGACATTATAATCTCATGAAGTTATCACTTATAGAAAAAAATAAAACTGTTCCCATTCTCTTCCATACCTAAGTGTAAAGTTAATACTCCTCATTAACTTTACCTTCTATTAACTTTTTTCTTTATAAAGATGCTTAATACTTTTGCATATGTTTTTGACTTCACTTTTACCATAAGGTTTTAAACTCAGCCATGAAACAGTGAAATTGGAGATAATTTTCTATAAATGTTACCTTATCCAAAAATCATTTTTGTATTTAAAACTATTCACTGGTTTGTTTCAAATCTGACAAAGAAGATGTGGATACAAGTGGTGGGAAGTTAGAAAAATGCAAAACGTTCTGCAAACATTTTTATTACATAAATAAACCAAAGTTGGGCCAAGAAAGGTCATTTCTAATTTCCTATTTGTTTCTCTTGCTTATTCTCTTCCCCCTTTTTAACCACTTGGCTTCTCCCGCAGCTCTTCAACCACCACCAGACCAACAAAGCCAAGGCAATACAGATTCAGCGTGCCAGCTTTTGCTGAAATTAGCTAACTGAAAACTTAAAGACATCATTAATTTCTGCTTCTAAAACATTTTCTTCACACAGACCAGCCACTTTATTTTACAAATTCTTTAATACTCAAAAGCACAGTCTTTCACAAGAGGGTTACGTTTGATTTATGTCACAGGGACACTGCACTAACATGTGGTGCAGCCACCCTGGGTAGTTACCCCTCTAACACCTGAGCATATATCTCTATCACTAAACAAACAGAAAAGCAGACAGGGGAAAAAATGCAGAAACATAACTGCAGGTGGGTCTAAACTTAACTGCAATTCCCTCAAGCACTGGTGCTCACAGCTGAACCACACAAGAATGGTCACAAAATTACAGAGGTGAGTTTCAGCTTTAATGGGGTGGGCTTCCCCCCTCCCCCTCACCTGTTTCTGAAGAGGCGATAACGCTGCCCTGGAGGAGTGATGGAAATTGGGAAAACAAGGGCAATAAAAAGAACTGGGTTGTAAAACCTGTTTGATTAGAAAAATAGCCTTAAAAACAAATAATGCATAGACAGTGACATGGCTACAGGCTTGGAAGCTTTTTGAAAAGCTCCTCTGAAGGAGCTTCTGGAAATCATGGGACAGAGCAAGAAGCAACCACATGTAGCTCTTTTTCCAGGGAGGAGACTCCTGTTTCTAGGACTTCACAAAGCCACCGACTGTGGAGCCCAAGGGACTCTGTTTTTTAAGCTTTGGGTGGTCAAAGAAAGCACATTTCTGTTAGTTAACAAACTTGCTGGCGCATTTCCATTGGTTTCTTCAAAGAAACCAGTCCCCAGAGAGTACTGAAGAAGGGCCCCGACTGCCACCTCTGGGCACAGACGCACTAACCAAACATCTGGGCAGCGCACTATCCAAAGTTTCGTTGTTTTAGTAGGACGGACTCTCTCTGTTGTCAGTGAAATGGCATTTACATTTGCCTAATGAAACTCAAACCAAATTACCATCAAAAGACCAAAATTCATGCCATGGCCATGCAATGAACCACGTGTGTGTGAGTATTTTCATGGCAGTAGCGCACAGTAAACTCCTTCTCCCACAACATCTTACTTCTTTGCGTCACTGTAGTGCATTGAATACACTCCTTTACTGAACTCATCAATATAAAGCAAACCACTGCACTTTTTTTTTTTAATACTCAAAATTCACTAAGGTTAAAACAGGCACTTAATTAAGGAAAGGGAAAGGAAGAAGCAAAAGGGCCACAAGGAAAACAAAACGCGGAGGAGAAAATTAAAAAGGGACCAAGGTTGAAAGCAGGAATAATGAGTTAAATTAGGGAAACAATTACTAAAGTGTCTGTTTTAAATATCTGAAAACTAGAACTTTGAAAATGTACTGTTACATGGAAAATTCTGTAGTGCCAGGAGGATACTCCCAATGAAAAAGTTTTTCCTAACTCCAGCAAATCACTAACAAATCATCATTAAAGTTTTGACTCCCCAGGGCACCTTAGCAGCGCTTTTGCAGCATTAATAATAGGCCATTTAATTCCCCCAGTTGATTTCTAACTTCTAATTAGGTTCTAATTCATAACACAGCTTTCCATTCTGATATTCTTAAGGAAATGGAATTTATCTTCTTCAGCTAAAAGCTTTTACAGTCAAGATTGCTGACTTATGTTGTTCTTTCTTCTCCTTTATCATCTTCCTCAAACTATTCTAAAATCAATCAATTTTTATTATTATTATTGAAACATGCTGGGTTGCCCGTATCTGCTTACTTTTTCCAGCTAGCAACAAACAATTGGATTTTAGAAACATTTCTTATCTAAGGCAAGAGTAGGTTATGTTCCATGAATTACCATCTCAAGCCACACCAGAAGACCCTCCATACCAAGACCTTTATCTTTAAAAGTGGCTTTGAAAATTTCAACAAGGAATGACACTGAAGAAACTCCTCCTTCCACTGCACATTGCTGAAGAGGCAAGGTATGGCTCCATGGGCGCTCATTCGAATGGGGTTCCTATTTTAATTCTCCCAGCTAGGGAGTGCTGCAGTGCTTGACTATCGATAGGCTTGCACACAACTTCTATCAAACCAGAAAATAATCCTAAAAAAAATCTTCTCCTTTTTCATTATGATTCTTATTCAGTTTTCTACTGCACAAAATCAGTGATTAACCTTGTATGTCTCTGAGAAGTCTCGTGATCTTAGAGAAATAATTGGGAGCAGAGTAATAACTGGGGGTTCAATTACGATGGAGAAGAACAAGAACTGGGAGTAGAACAGAGTTAGCACAGACTCAAACTGGAGCATTACAGAAGTGGGACGGCTTAAAGGAAGAATTAGGGCTGAGGCAGGAGCAGGACAGAACTGCAGTGAGGATTAGAGCAGGATTCCTCCTCAGTGCCCCTCCACCTGCAGTGCAGCACAGTGCCAGCTCTCCCCGGGGATTCTGGCAGCAGTGCCCTGCCCAGCAGCGCTGAGCACCTGGGGAAGCTCCCCTGCCCCGCGCCCGTCCGCGCTGGAACGCCTCCGCACCCTCCCATGTGCTGAAGCCACAGAGAAGAGAGAGACTTTGGGAAATGTTATTCTTTTGGTTCCTCAACAAATGAGAAGCTGAGCTTATGACTTATGCCCAGTATATTTTCATGCCGTATTTCAGTTTAAGTTGTTTTGTCCTATACGTCAGCAAAATACATAGTCAAGCAAGAAAGAATTACAAGATCTTTTTCCTCTCTGACATATAGCACTGCCTGGATGGGATTGACAAGTGATAAAACACTCAAATATTCATCTGGAGCCGTGGAGGTTAAACAGCATCGCTTCATTGCCGTGTTAGCATTTCCACTTGCACCAAACACTCACATCAACACAAGCAAAAAATCCAGTGCTATTACTTCAGCTCATGTTTTCAAAAGAGCAGCAAACATCATTCATGCCTGCAACTAACACACACACCGTTCTCCTTTAGTTGACTGATATCGTTATAAGCAAAATGTGATGGAAATCTAATTTTGTTTGCCACAAAACAAACAGCGTATTCAACATCTAGCCAAAAACTTCTCTGGTTACAATTTGAGGTTAAACTTACATGGCAAGTTCATTAATATAAACAATCTGCAAAACATCCAGAAAATGAGAAAAATAAACTTCCCCTCGTAATCTGCCATTAGAAAACCCCAAAGAAATAAACAGCTATTTCAGCTCTTCCTTCAATTTGCTCTTAAGGATTTCGAAAGGTTCTGGCCTTTCTTTTTTGAAGGGAAATACAGAAAAAGTATTCCTTCCAAATAAACTGAAGATTTTACACAAACCAAAGAATGCTTCCAGACATTTTTCTTTCAAGTATACCTTAATAAATCTCTGTGAATAAAGAGAGCTTTAAGGCAGATAAATAGCATCTTCAAGGATAAGGAATTAGGGAAGGGCTCTGAGCGTTACCAAATTATACTCATATTTCATTGCAGTTGATTTTGTCTACCTAATCATTATAAAAAAAACATAAGTTTCACTTCCTTGTTTCAGGAAAGAGGAAAAATATTGTTTTAATATACGATAGAACAATTTTTGTTGAACAATAACTATATAATTACTGAATGTGCAGATAATGGGTTTGGTCTGAAAATTTTAGAAAACATTACTCTGACATTAAATTCAAGATAATCAGCATATGCTGCTGAATATCGACTTTTTAAAAAAAGAATTTTCTAGATTTATTATTCAGTTGCAAATATAAACTCAGTTTCTATGCAAAGCAACATAAATCTGCAAACAAAAATCATTCTGGAAGACAAAGCCCACCCATACAAGAACCCTGTAGCAACAGAGAAGATAACAGCAGAAAAGCTCCAACACTCTGAAACTTCTTCCAGATGAAGATGTGGTGCAACAGGCCTTGGCATGGCTGGATCAGTTTAACTGATAAGATACTACGGTAACCAGGAGGCACAACGAGAACAGTCTGTTATTAAATATTGTAAAATATTGTTTGAAAATTATGTTAATTTTCAATGCCATATGGGAGATGGGAAGGGTCCATCAGACCTCAATACTGATCAGAATCTCATAATCAAGCTTGACAGACAGCCAAATACACTGACTGACAGAGACAGAAATTGCATATGCCTCATTTCCTTTAAAAAAAAGACTGAAAATAAAACCTTACTAATAATTATCCCTGTGTCTACTGTAGTGCTCTTACAGCACCCACAAACTTCTGCGTGATGTCTGCTTGACAGGAAAAAAAGAAACCAGAGGGCACATCACCCTAGAGGGCAAGGGAATGGCCTAGGAGGGTGGATCCGCCAGGAGCAGCCCCTCCCGTGAGCCCTGCAGGTGTCCCCAGCAGGTTCCCTACAGTGGGTCGCACAGGTAGGTGTCTGGACAGCTCTTAATATCTCCAGACAAAGAGACTCCACCACCTCTCTGGGCAGCCTGTGCCAGTGC
Organism: Penelope pileata; assembly: GCA_013396635.1. Classification (NCBI taxonomy): domain Eukaryota; kingdom Metazoa; phylum Chordata; class Aves; order Galliformes; family Cracidae; genus Penelope; species Penelope pileata. Next base: position 98,337 of record WBMW01003582.1, read on the forward strand.
TCCGTCACCCTCACCGTGAGGAAGTTCCTGATGGCACAGCCAGGGTCACCAGGTGCCCAAGGAGCAAGGCTTCACAGTGACGCGCTCCCCTCCCGTACGTTCCTCTTCAATATTTTCTATTTGGCCTGTAGGAATAGCATAATACCAAATTTGAACTAAATTTGTCCACGACTATAAAAATATTTTTGATTAAACAGATGTCAGCAAAATTTTATGGAGTGAAAATTGAGTAACAGATGGCGAGGTCTGTGGAGTTCAAAGAGGCTGTATTTTATTAAAAAGGAAATTTGAGGAAAAGAAGTATTTTGCTGGAAATATTGATGTAGTTTTTAAGCAAATGTAAAAATATTCTTACTTGATAGAAAACAGTAAGTTAAAAGAAGAGGTATTCGTGCCATAAACCTCAGACCATTAAAAAAAGGATTTTACTCCGCTTTCTTTTTTTACTGACTACAGCTCTTCATCCGTGACACCAAGGATCATAAAGAAAAATAATGTACATCATGGAGAAAGAAACAACACCCAGCTACCAAACCCAAAAATAACAATGACCTTGATTAAAAATCCTGGACAAAATATAGCCTGTATGTGACACACACAGCTGTGGCATCAGCTATTGTGAAAGTGAGTTTATAAATACTTAACTAATAAATACTTTTAATATTAAATTTGGGATAACTATTCAACAAAATCCCAAATAACGGCATGTGTCCTGTAGGAAATGAGGCTGAGAAGGCTTACAACCCCTTACTGCCATTAATGTATCAGCTCTTTTCCAGTGTTACTACTTATATTGGTAGTTTATTAAAAAAAGCCATCAGTGGAACACAGGTAGAGAGCTAATGAAATGAAAAGAATGACATAAACATAATTTAACAATAATATGATTTCTCTCTCTATTCCTATGGCTCTCCAAGTCTTTTATCAAGGTGATATTTTTAACATATTTTATTAAATCACTGGGAAAACAATTAAAAAGGCAAGCAGTAATTTCGAATTCATGATCAGACCCACTGTGTAGCAGAGTGCCCTAAGGAACAGCAGTCAGTGAGCTGATTTCCATGTCCACAGGGAAAGACTGAGATATCTAACAGCTTCAGAGCACGTAACCACGAGGAGAACAACCGCCCATTCTCCAAGCAAATCTTGTGCATGTGGGTCAGACTGGGGCTCAGACAACCCTGAGGTTGGCTCAGACAGCCCTGCTGCTGCCATGGGGGCAGGGAGCCATTACTGAGCAGTAATGTTTGTGGTACATGAGTCCAGATTGGGTCCCCTTGGTGGTTCTGTATCCTGTCACCACCGCTACAAATACACATTTGGCTGCAAACGTATTATATCAGTGAAATGCACTACAGAATAAGCATTCAGCTTATGTTTGGCTGAGTGACAAAAGAATCAGCTAATTCAAACCTGCACAAAGCAAAATAGGCTCCTCGAGTCCTGCACTGCAGGTTTTTGAAGGTACTGAGATGCCACGTTCAGCTTTACAACTCATCCATCATTCCTTCCCCTGTATTAAGTAATTCACCACTCACATCCAGGCATCTTGCACTTGGTTCCAAGATCACAAGCAAAGACTTAAAAAAAAGTTTTTGTATCCATATTACTACTAAAATAATTTTGGTCATGTTTACTACAGCCCTCCAAACTTCACAAGGAAGAGAAGAATTCCAGTACCTAATCAGATTCAAATATCATCGTAGAATCACAGAATTGTTTGAGTTGGAAGGGATCTTTAACGTCCAACTCCCCTGCAATGCACAGGGACACCCACAGCTAGGCCAGGGTGCTCAGAGCCCCCCAGCCTGACCCTGAATGTCTCCAGGGTCGGGGCTTCCCCCACCTCTCTGGGCAGCCTGTGCCAGGGCTTCACCACCCTTAACGTGAACAAAACTTTTTCCTTATATCCAGTCTAAATCCCCCCTCTTTTAGTTTGAAACCAAATACCAAACCAAATCAAATATCTTGAAAGCATATAGAAATCTAAAATATTTCCACAGTGCTTTTACAAACTAAGAACACAATTCCACATGCAACATTGGTGGGGGAGATTCATGCTGCTTTTTACAGTCTCCTTCTAGCAGTTTTGCATATGAGTTAGAACTGAAGATTTCCTATTTTCAGTGAGTCAAAAAAAGCAAAGCAAGTGACTGAAATTCATTTAATAAATGAGAGACTAATATAAATATAGAAGCAAATGCAGCTTACACATCAGACATCATCTTTTAGAGCCATTCTTTATCTTCGGAAGGCAAATACCACTATTAACCTACAAAAACCCTTACACTATTACCCAAATAACTCCTCTTTATCTTCAGCTGCTCGATGATTTTATAGCTTTCAAAGAACTCGTAAACACACCACATTTGGGGGGTTTAATTACTCAGTGTTAATGGCATGAAAATTATGAAATTTTGATAAAATAAGGCATTTTAAACACCTGACCCACGCTGATAGTTTTCTTTAATATTTTCATTCCTGGATATTAAAAGGACTAAAAAAGTATTAAGAGAAACTAGTTTTACAGGGAGGAGAAGAATGGTATTTTAAGTTACGCCAGAAAAAGTCTCAAAGATAAGTGCCCTTAATCAACATGTTTAGGTGTTAGTTGGGCATTTTTTCAAAGGACAACCCATAGCATCCAAGTTAACTCCAATATTAGAGTTGTGGTGATGGAAAAAGGAATGACCACTGGTTCAAAATTTACACAAAACATCTGCATTTAAGTTCCTCATGAGAAGGTATTTCAGCATTCAGATATATGTAACAAAATCCTAAGGAGGCTCTTATTCTCACCAGTGCTGATGCTGGAGGAAGAACCCATAATTCTCTCTTGCAGGAGCCTTTCACTTGTACTCCTGCATTAACCTACTCACCCCTACGTTCTGGGCATCAGCAGGTAGCAGCAATCTGGCACTGCGCTCACAGCAGACCGTGGGGTGTTTCGGTGAGCTGAGCTGGGTGAGTACACAAGGGCAGAGAATCATATTGAAAAAATGCTGTAAATACCTTTTGTCTTGTAGGGAAAAAGCTATTATAGAGCAGAAAGAACACTGAAAATCACTCTAAAGATCAGCATATCATACCAATTGTCTAAGTTTTGAAAGCAGAAAACACACATTGCCAAATTTGGATACTGAGTCTTTTTGCAGTTTTAGAAGGAGGATGAACTCAACTTTCTTGGTTTCAGGCATGTTTTAGGACTCACTGTGAGTGTGGAAAAGGAATTGATTTGACCTCTTGAAGAGAAGGAAAGGGCACTTGCAAAGGTCATGTCAGGAGAGAGAGCACTTCTCCACGTTCGGTGGCAACGCTGTGGAGTCTAGGTCCAATCTGGCAGGGCCAAACCTGACAAGTACCAGCGCCGCTTCTCGTGAAATGGCACAAGGAAAAAAGTACACTTTGCACAGTTTTTTTCCTTCAGTGGAAGACAGGAAAATTATATCTAAAAATACAAGGTCATTGGTTTGTGCAACTGAATTAAGAAAGCATCCCTATCAATTTTGTAAGTTATGCATATCGAACACTTTCACTTGCCTCCAGTAATTTGCAGCTATGTACAAACTAGATACAGATTAGCAGGTGAGTAAAATGCATGTCAATACCTAAGAAATATTTTATTCATACAGGTTTTATTACACAAAAGAAGCATTCAGAGAGCCAAGATGCAATAATCCTGATTTGAGCTTCCCCTTTTTTCACATGGTTTTCTTTGCCAGTTTCTTAGGAGCAATAAATGCACATTGCACTTCTGGTTTTCATAGCGGGTTAAGACAGGCAACCTTCTCCATACAGTGATGCAAGGGTACCTTAAATCTCCTGTATACCTTTGCATGTTTTTCCCCTAATCATTTCCCACACACAGTAAGCAGCAAACTATGCAGATCCACACCAGAACTGCCCATTAGCACACGAGTTAGAAGTACTGCTTTGCACACATTCACACAATACGCACAGGCACAAAACCCAGCAGGCTCACCAGGAGCACGCCGTGTGCTCCACATCACCCAGCACAGCCCCTCACTCCTTGGGGCAACCTGGGGGGGAGAGAACGGGCTGGTTTAGGACTGTTCTCATAATGTGTAAATTTAAGCAGGAATCTAACCTGTGTTTAACAAACACAAAATGAAATCCCACATAACACCAGCAGTTTGATTGTGCGACCCAGCGCCTAGTTTAAAAAGCACAATCCCTGACTACAGAGGCTGATAAACAACTGCCATCTAAGAATCAGTTGTTGCTAGTGGCTTATTCTTACTAGAAGGCAGTATGGCTAACTGCTCAATTAAAGACTGCTATTAACAGCTTCAGACAAATAAACTTACTTAAATTTAAAATGAACTTGTTAACAGGAGTGCTTTAAGGATCCCTTGACAGCTTATCGCACTGTAACCAGAAGTTTCTGAAGAGTGGGCTTGCAAACACTTTCACTGACCAGTTCTTGTTTGGATAATAAACTGCACTGGCCTTGCCCCATATTTGGGCTGGAGAGAACAGTGCATTGAAATATTTTTCTCAGTCCCTAATAATATATTGTGGGGGAGATGAATTAGTCAGCTATTAAGAGTTTAGCGTGGAAAAAAAAATCTTAAGAATGAAAACTAAGAACGTTGTGTTTTTTTTTCCTGATTTGAAACAATAAAATGCTTATTACCAAGTGTATTGAGCTGAGAATCCATGCCATTGGAAACTCTGGATGTAACACTGGTGCTGTGGCAGTCAGCTGCCATGCTGCTAGCCAGGAGCGCATTATCTGGATAAAGAAACTGAGGACAGATCGCATATTTTCCCATACAGTTTTGGGGGTTTGTTTGTTTGGCTCTTAGAAACAGTTACAGGTCACGGAATAGCAGAACTCTGCTCTGTGCACTGGAAAGGTCAGCACGTTTCTGAAAGGTGTACAGTGCTCGTGGAAAAGCTCCCAACAGTTGCTGACACTCTCCAAGACATGCACATGATGAGGAGACAACAAAGAGACCGTCCCACTGAATGCAGCTTCACATTAAAAGCCTTCTTTAAGCAAAAAGAGAGGAATCGAAGAAAACCACACATCATTCAAGTTAAGGTCTGTCCGATTAACTGCTCTGCTTAGCTGATTTGATAAGCTCCCAGTCAGCCTTCTGTGCATCCTTCATTGGCTCGATCTACTTTGTAGATTAATCTAATTATGAACACCCGCAACCAAAAGCCCCCATCCCTGCAGCACTAACACGACTCCTGTTTATACATAGGATTTGCCAACAGGTCAACTACCAAAAAGCCTCTTGCCACAAGAAGCATTTGTGGGATACAAAGCAGGTACACAGTAAGAGCTATATTCACCCAACACAGGAACAGCTCCTACACTCTCCAGTGCTTCAGTCCTGCTCATTCAGTACTACAAACTGCATTCTTCAAGAGAATTCCAATAAAAGTTGCATTACAGCAGATAAAAAGGCAAATTATTCAAAATAATTGCAATCCCCAAACGACAACAATTAGATGAACCATGCATCAGAAGGTGAATAATAGTGCCAGGCTCAATTAATACCACAAGTATCTGAAAATAAGCTGGGGACCTTGAGAAAGAAAGCTCAGTATCAGAAGCGAGTAAACTGATGAAACTACTTTTAGAAGAAGTTCAGCAGAATGCTTGCTGGACATATCTTAGATAATGCAAAGAGTAAGTGCCTAGATATATAATTTATCCCTGATTCAAAAGCGAGAAACACTCCATTTGTGATTTGTACCAGTTCTTATTACAGGACAGTATTTTTTGCAAACACAGTACAAACCAAGAAGCTGCACTGTGGTACTTAGGAAAATAAGAACAGGAGATACATTTTCTTTTTTAAAACTACTAGAGCTCTAACTGATGTCTATGTTTGCTATTTCATCCCAATTCTTTATTGGGAATATAAATTAGAAACACAAGGAAGCATAAACAATTTTATCTGACTATGCAGTTTTTGTCACTGGATTTGCAATTCCTTTCCAATAAAAAGCATTGTGTGTGCAGAATATTTCAATAGTTGTTTTTAATCACCATTTTCTCCCTCCCTAAACCATTACAGGAAGATTGGACAGCCTAAGATGAAGTTTCCCCATCAAAACAGGAGGAGCTATAGCTTCATTTATCTAGGTTTTTATGCTAGCCTTGATGTGTTTTTAAAAAAAAATTAATTAATCTGACAATAATGCTGTCAGAATTGCCTAACCCATAAAAACAATTTGCATTAGTAAAATCTAACTATAAGCTATTTGAGATGACAATGATTTCTTGTATTTGTTGTAAAAATACTTTATCTAAGCAACGCCAGGCTTGCAGCTTTATTCAGTAATCGTATAAAGAAAAATTACCAACCCCATACTTCACAGAATATCTACAATGCTTGAAAGGGATTACTGCTAGATGGCCTCCAAAATGAAAGACATTTTTATCATACCTTAGAACACATATCACTGCTCCACTATTTTAAAACTGAGTATCTCAGTGAAATTATTAATAGAGCCATTAACTATCTTTCTGGGGCTCCCAGATTAATTAAATTTGCAGGGTCAGTGCTAAGATCCACACACGCTTTCCAAACCTCCAGCAAGCACCAACAGAACAGTAGAACTGCTCCAAATATCACTGTATGGTACAGGAGACTGGAAAAAGCTCATGCATTACATGAAAAAGACCTTCAGTTTCTAGAATGAGGGAAAAGTGCACAACACCAAGCTTAAGTCTGGAAATACAGGAACTTTGGCATTAAAGCACCTGACAAATGTCAAGCTTTTGTTCTTGCATTAATTCTCATTTGAGAGCAACGAGCAGTTAAATGTAATAAGCAATCAAACAAGGCCTTGTCCTTGGTCACAATCTGCAAATGTGCACATAAACCTGCTGGCTGCTCAAGACCCTGCAAGATTAACTCTTCCCATGGGTAAGAGTGCTTATTAAGCAGCCAGTGAATACGCTAGGATTACATAATTTTATTCAGGAAGAAACAGTACATCTATGAATGTGACTGGACTCACTGAAATACTGAGAGAAAACTTTATATGTCAATTGACTACTTTGACGGTTCAATGAGGTATATTTTTTAATTTGCTGACTGAACGTAAGTGAACTAGGGAAGAAGATTAGAGATCACATCCCTTAGAGCCTTGGCCAGTCCTCTTGTATCTGTAATCCCATCAGCTAGGGAAAGCTGTTTGCAAACTTCTGGTCCCCGAGGGAGAGGTCACTGGATAGCACAGACATCCCTCAGAGTTTTACCCTCTGCATATAATGGGGAAGGGGACAACAAAGGGATTCGTGCTTCTTCCAGTAAAAAGAAGAAAAATCATGAATTTAAAAATATGTGCCAGTGAAAGCAGAAATACAGAAGGTATTTTCTACTTAGCAGCTCATAAAAGAAGAAAATTAAGTTGGAAACCATTTGATGAATGCAGGGCTTAATTCCAAGGGATGGTTCATTTTCAAGTCATATCCATAATAAAAGTAGTAATTTGCTAATATTTGGAGGAGAAAGGAAACAGAAGAAATGCTGCTTTGGAGGAGCACAGAGGCTTATTTTGCCTATATAAAATGAGTTTATGAAATATTTTTAACTGAGTTATTTTAAGAAGTGCTGAATAGTTGGCAGCCATGGAGAATGACTTAGCATAGATCAAGAGGTGTGGAGCCTGGACAAAAGAGGAACTGCTGCATCTCAACCTGGGCCTTGGGCGACTGTCTACCTCCTCTCATCATTGGGGGACCAGTCATGAATTCAGATGCCACTGCAGTACTTTACCTACAAAAACGTCCCTGTTCTGCACTGCCTGCATTATTTTTATTTTTTTTTAATTATTGTTTTTACAAAACCATTGGAACTTTGAGGCCATTATCAGATTATTCATAGATTTTTAAAACTAATTTTGCACTGGATGTAGTACAAAACTGGAAATTTGACATTAATTTTGTACAATAGATAAAGACTGAAGTTGCATCAACGTGTTTATGATAATTTCAAATGACAGAATGACAAAATAACATTAAAACACCTGGAATTACACTGGGTATAACGTAAAAAGATGAAATAAGGCTTACCATGAACATAGTGCACAGCGTGATGCAGTCTTTGTGCCACAGCATGCAAGCCCTAATAAAAATAAAGAATAAATAGTTTCAGTTTTTGGAAATATAAACTATGATTGGATGCAGTGAATGTAAAAACCAGAAAACACAATCCAACCATTTAACACCATCTGGTTTCATTTAGATCCAAATGGTTTTATTACATAAGCAATAAAATTAACCTCATCTCCTCTGTATTACTTCCCCAGCACACTAGCTAGAAAGTGAGTTTTAAAAAAGAAAAAAAAAAAATCCAATATAACTGAAGAGTTAATTCATCTACCTTAAAGAAGACATCAAAATGCTTAAGAAATTTAAGTAACAGCTACAACATTGGTTGCCATTTATAATTATCCCATAGTAGCATTGAGCTTTCTAAGTATTAAATAGAATGGAAAACCTATGTTATCCTTAGAATTAATTGTTTTGAAGGAAGAAAGGTCTAGCAAATAAATATATGCATGAATCAGGGTACATCAAAGTTTAACTCAGTTACATTGGAGGAGATGAAAGCACACATCTCTTCCAAGAATTACATCAAGATAAACATCTAAATATCTCTGGTTCACAAATTTAACTACAGGATTACTACGTTTCCAAGGAATCTATTTAAAACCATCTGGAGATGATTTTAAGTAAACAGAGACATAATAGTACATGCACGTTATATTTAAGACATGACTTAATAAGCACATGGTCTTGCTGAACAGACCACCACACCACCAGTCAGACAACCATCTCACTGAGCTGCAAGGCTTATGCAGCCTTACAAGCAATGACAGCCTTGTAACAGTTTCAAAAAAAAATGTTCAGTACCAATTTCTTTTTCAGCTTTTTAAAGTACTATTGGAACAATACAAAATGACACACAAACTGAATATGCTATTAACAGCCAAAAAGCAATTACTTGAATCCGTGAGTCCCCCTGTGAACACTGCTAAGGTTCCTGCTGCAAGTTGGGAACTGGAAGGACGACAGAACTTACGTGAGAGTCAAGGCTGTTAGGTAGTTGGATTTCATCATTAATGAATTTGAAATCTGGCCAACAAAAAGGCTAACACATCCAATACAAGTGCTATAGAATCTAATTACTGCAAGTTGTCAAAATATCCTTGTCTCATTCTATGCAAAAGGAATTACTTGCAGCAGCTCCAAGTCAAACAACGTGCTCCACTACCTGGGCTACTAAACACAACTTTTTTGCATTTATTGCAGAGCTTTCCCATGATGGAAGTACATGAAAATGGCTGAAAACTAGAGCTGTATAATTTTGAATTGTTTGCAGAGTACTGAAGCTAAGCAAAAACAGCCCAGCTCCCCCATAAACCTGCAGTTTGCAGACAACCCCATGAATCAAACAAGGGAGACATATTAGGGGAAATATCTAAATACAATAACTTGAAAGTATAGCAAGCCGAAACAACTCAGCAGCAGAGATGACAATGATGCAAAGTAAACTGAATGGAATAAGGGAGAATCCCAGCTCAGGGCTTTAAGCAGCGCAGATGCAGCCACTGTAGTGATGGGAATACTCAGCTACCTCTGCTTTGCCTACAGCACAGCTCTCAGTGCTTCCACTTGAAGGCCTAGGTTGCAAAAAGTGTCTTTCTGCCTATGGTACAGATGGGTCATGAACCATTCTGCCTCCATTTAACTCATTGGTAAAGTACTGGAGTGGTTTTGAGTGTAAATTCAGAAGATAACAGAAGTGCTCAAACTCCGGGGAAATAAATTCAAGAGTCTGAAGAGCATTTTCAATATTATTTCTCTGGCTTTGTCAAAGACAGCATTCTCAGACTGGGAAAGATAACAGAACCAGAGCCCATGCTATTAATCCCAGAGTAATCAATGCAAGTTCTAAAATGCATCGTTACTTTCATCAGAGATTACCGAAGGCCCCATCGGATCAATATTTCTTCATGCTTTTATCTGGAATTCCCAGAGTTTTGGAAAACTGTAGCTGTTAAAGGTCATGCAGATTGTTGTAAAAATCCCCATGAAGAGGTTTGATCTGAAAAAGCCAGTTACTCAAAAAAAGTTAGTTTCAGAGACAATTTACTGTTCAATAAAATCCTTTGTGCTCCATTTGTTTCCCTAAATTCCGTAAACCTTTGCTGGAGCAGAAACTGAGAATGCTAGCAATCATTCATTTTCTACGCTTGGCTAAAAAAATGAATAACCATACAGAAATTCATAATCAAATAATTTGACATAGAAAAAATAATTTGATATAGAGTTTAATGATTTTAAGAATGTTTTTGATGAGGGAAAGGTTTCATTTCTCTAGGTCTGACTGAAGACTGAACTATTAAGATATTGATATCACTTCCAATTTATTCAATATCCTAAAAACTCGCAAGCCAAGGTGCCAATGGCACACCTTCATCAACAAACCAGTTTCTTGTGAGAAAGAAAACAGATTCTGTCTGTGGTATAATGGCACAAGAAATATTTGAGTATGTATTAAAGGATTCTTTTAAAAGAAAGAGACTTTCCCCATTTCACTTTAATGTGAGATGCTCACTTCTTGCCAGATGCCTTAAAGAGATGTAAATTTTAATTTATTTTTGCAGTCACTTCTCTTGGGCTGCTTAAGCATCTTTACAACATAAGATGTAGGCATTACAACCTATTCTTGCCTGCTAAGGTGATCCCAGGTATTTTATCCATACACAGCTAAACTGACCCAATACTGTTCCTTGCAAATGATGCAAAAGCAGAACTACAATGGCTCCAATTTTAACAAACTAATCTGAAGACAATAAGGGTCTGGTTGTGAGCCTCACAGATATATCACTCATATATTCCCTGTGCCAAGCAAAACCTGTAAAATACTGCACGCTGCCTTTTTATGAGGCTCAGCACATCTGCTGGGCTTGCTTGTTCATCCGGTGCACCACGCCCAGCCCCAACTTCTCAAGCCAGTATGCTCACCCTGCTACATTGCAGGGATGTTTGAGGGGGGGGGGTTGTTGTTTTTAAACATTGATGAAGGTTCAGGCAAACAGACAGACTGTAACTATCTTATGTCTTTTAAACTCACTTGTAATGTTGCAGTTAAACGCGTTCTTGAACTCAATCACGGAGATGATTTTGTATTGCTAAAATTGAATGCATTTAGTCACTATTCTGTGGCAACTTAGGAACAGCACTCAATAGGTTTATTTTTAGTAAGTGTACCTCATTCACACGTTTGGTAGTGCTGCATGGGGATCACTGATCTGTATGCATGACTGCAGTGATAAGATCTGGCAACATTCTTTAATAACTGTTTAAACTGTTCTCATCGTATGCTTCAAGCAACATACAATTATTCCAACACCTAAAAAGAGCTCTTTCCACTTGCAGTATTTTCCACTACTCAATATGTGCACCCCTGCCATCTGATAGTTAAGATTTTCCATTATGTCCTTGATTTGATTGACTCCTTTACAGGCAACGGACAGAGTCTGCATGTACAGCTCACATGAGACAGCTTAAATGGTAATTACAAAGGCTGTAAAGAAAAATTCTTATTTTCATGCACAAATCCATGAAGATCAGGCTGAAAAATATGTTATCCATCACTAAATATTTGGAAAAATAAATTATATTGGTAAAGACAAAAGCTTAAAATCAGATGGATGACATCGGTATTCAGCATAACACCATACAGAACCAACATTTATACTGCAGCTTAGGTCAGAGTTGCCCTGTGTTTCTCAATTTACAAGTGTCAGCAAACAATGTTCAGTGCAGCATCACTGAATCTCTTGCCACTTGATCCCTGAATTGCCTAGAACAATGCTGCTATGCAGCAAGCAGCAACACCTCCTAAGAGAAACAAAGCTGAGTTTCTTGAAGTTATCACGAACAAAGATTTTGAATCAACCCTAATGCTTTATTAATATAAAAGGCAGAGCTTTGGGGGGAGCAGGGATAAATAAAACAGCCAGCTGTACCAGCAGTGCCTGTGGGAGGCAGCACTTCCTGCTGACCCCTGCTTTCACCCCCTGCAGCAGAACAGACCCCAGAAGCACGCTCTGCCTGGCCCTTACATCCTCGGGCAAAGCTAACTCATGTTTGAACATGAAATGAAGGAAGCTCTAGACCAGGTAAATGGTAAAACAATGTCTCATTTTTCTAAAGTGGATGCTCTAGCATTTAATATATGAAGTACAAGGGCTAAGGCATTAGCAAGAATTCCAAAATGTAGCATCTGCAATTCAAGCTGCTACTGAAATGAAATCACATCTAGAAGCCAGGGAAGACAACAGGACAAATAAGCCACACTGATACCTGGAAAATAAATTCTCACAGGAGGAATATAAATTGTTCTGGTTTTGTTTTGCTTTGTTCCTAATGAAATAGTTATTGTTGGGTGGGTTCTCCCCCCTCCAGCCAGTGGTGTAGACCTCTACTACACCTTCAATGTTTTTCCATCTTCCATAAAGATAGTATGATCCCAAGCTTAGCTTATAATGTGAAATGCTTCTCATCTTTCTCCAGGATTTGAGTATAAGTAATTATAGCATTACAAAACAAAACTGACAGCCTATGTGTTATCTCAATATGTCAAAAAGACAGGCAGGAAAGCCTCTCAGTGGCTGTGGTACATCTACTGTCACCTCTCATCAGGTGAGGAATTGAAAATATCAGCAAGCGCCGTGTTTCCTCGTTCTATGATATGGATCAAGGACGCTGTTCTAAAGAGGTTGCTCTTGTCTCAGACAAGACCTAGCCAGACCTGTGAGCTGGAAACGTTGCCCCAGAGCAGTCAAATACTTTCAAACGTGCAAACCTGGGGCTTTCCATTAGGGAGGTGACTGACATTAAAATCAAGGTGAAATTCTAGGCACTCTGAGTCACTCCTAGAGCTAGAAGAAGGTTGTAGGCACCAAACAGACAATGCTGCTTCTCCACTGGGTTGTGAAAGTTATAGATGCGTTACTTAAAATAATCCCATTCATTTTACATGGAGATCTGAGAGCATCAGTGCCTTCACAGTTGCTTTAATTTCATTAGTGGCCTAAAGTATTGGGAATGAGAAGACAGCAGAGCATCAGACATCTAACGTATAAGCACTGTGTCCAAACCACAGCTGGCATTGACTGTGCTTCAAGCATGACAGAAGAGTCTTGATCAAGACCTCATCATATACTGAGCTCCTTACGGGTGTTCTGTCAATGGAAATGTTACTGCAGCAGCAGGAAGGGAAAGACAGAAATGGCTCTGTTTGTTCTTTCGTTTGTTTCATTTCTTTCCATTGTCTTTAAAATAAAGATGCAGATTCAGAATGAATAAAAAGGCATTCAACAGCTAAGAAACAAATACAGACCTCAATCCACAACAAAGTTACATGTGGAAGTATTTCATACAATGACTATTAAATGTTAATTTAGGGCAACAAACATGAATGGCCAACTTTACCCGAAAGATACAACAAATCCAGATGAATTTCACGTTTAAATTTAATTAAGTATAGTTGAGAATTGTTGACCAATTTCAGGTTTGGTATGATTAGTAGTTTAAAACATTAATCTATATTATCTATTTTTTTCAAAAGCCAGACTCAAAACAGGAAAAAAAAAAAAACTGAAAGGGTTTTACATGAGTACTGCTTTGCTCCCCTGAAGTACTCAGCTTAAAAATAAAAGAAAAATCAACTTAAATACTTGTTCCATCCTAAGTGCTAGAATCAAAGTTTAAAAAAAAAAAAAAAAATTAAAGGTGATATCTGATCTTCTTTTACCTAAATCTTATCCATATCTGAAGAGGTCCAACCTCCTTTTCTTTTGAATTTGTTTTGATTACAAGAACCTAAAATAGCTCATAAGGCATTGTACCATCTTATTGGATATGTGTACTTCCTAAATATCTCATTCTGTTACTAGCAAATGACTGGATTTGGAGCAGAACTCAACCTATTGCAAAGAAAATCAAACAATTATGACAGATTATGTGCAAACTCCTTCACTGCTCATATTTACCAGCATATCAGACGTTGGGGTTACCAGTAATTCCTTCAGTATAGTCGGCAGATTCCAGATGATCTGGGCTAGAAGAACCATCAGATAAAAACAACTGGATGATGTTATACAGCTTTACAGCTGTGCTCAGCATAAATACTGCATTGCTTTCTTAGATCAGTTCAGTGATACAATAAAATTTACTGTACATTCTCAGAGTGCCTAGAAACACCATAAAAATTAGTTCAAAAAGAAACGAAAGAAACGAGATCCATCTCTTGCGGAGTCTCAAAAAATGTAATCTGGGCTTGAAGTTTTTATTATTTTTTTTTTTTTTTAAAGAAAAATCACGTTCTCTTATTTCTGAAAGCAGTGTTCAAGAACTAACAAAAAATGCTGTTTTTCAGCTAGAAATCACACATTTCTCAGGCACGTAAGGCTTCTTGGCTACTTACAGCGATGCCCGTGTGTTGAGCTGGCATTCAGCCAGCGAACAGCACAGTAGCCAGCTTCCACCTGGCTAACTGCACACGACAAGGGAATCAGACGGGGGAGCCGCATGCTGCCAGCTGCTGCCATCTACCTCTGCTGCAAGGCAGCCCTCCCCTGCCAGCACGGGCACAGCCGCACCACACGGCTCTTGGTGCTAAACCAAACCTGCTATCGGCTGTGCCAAAAGCGGGGGGAAGGAAAAAGTGTAAACATTTTGGGGGAACAGATGACCTGGCCATAACCTCCTGCAGCGATGAATAAGACAGATGTACTTGCAGCAGACAAAAAAAACAATCCACCCAAGGTACCAGAAGCTATGCGTGCTGTGCACTGTTACGTAACAGCAATGCCTCTGAGCCGCCTGCGTGACAGCAGAAGCTGTCACCAGGGGATAAGCAGAAACAAAGCAGGCAGCCTGATTTAGCAAAAATACGAGTTGTTCACTTACATCAACAAATGACAGCTTTAGTGAACAGTCGCTCAGATATTTTCTTTTTGCAAGGATTTTGTGACATAAAACAAGCAGCAGGAAAGAGAAGTCCATCGTTCTCCCTGAACTGTCCTAAATCCACCAGCTATGAACAGCCCCATTAGCTCCAACCCTACAGACAAATTTCTCTTTTTTTTAAATCTCATTTATAAATATATTTTTTGAAAGTATTCTACAAAACAGCAGTATCATGCTGAAGTCCAAATGGTCTCTCAACTATACCACTATTAAATAGTGTATATTCCTCCTGATTTAGTATGTGGACAGCTTGCCACCTGTACTGTTGAGCTTTACTTCCTAACTACACATTCTCCTTAGACATGGCTCCCTTCTTTCCCACTTTCCTAAAGCAAATGTACAACAATTTTTAAAGCTATTTAACAAAACTGGATATCAATTTCTCCTTAGAATACTCTGAAGAAGCTCTGGGAATCTCATCTTCTCTGCAATTTTGTTAAAAGAGAAACAGAACACACATAAATGGTCTAGGAATCATTGAAACTTCTATTCTACGGATTTTTTTTTTTAATTTATTCACAAGGAAATATTTTTAAAGATTCTGTTCAGCTATACAGGATTTAAAAGTGTTATTACATAACTAGCTCAACAGCTTCCCCCACCATGTACTTTTCTCAACATGTAAATTTTTTGAAGTTATTTCTAAGGCAATAACTCGATATCAAAAGTTTAATTTTGGAGTGTGACAGGTGACAAATCTTCTTCCTATTTAAGTGCTCCCCCCATAGTGCTATTCTAGTCTGTGCAGAATATAAATGACCAACTGAAAAAAAATTAGGAAGAGAATTATGAAGTATTTTCATAGTCATCTACTCAAAAGCATTTTTCAAGGTTTTTCATTAAAATTGTGTCCAAAACTCACATTTAAGAGAGAGAATTAATGTGAGGGGGAAAGGAGTTACCCTCCCCAAGCGATGCTGATTATAGAACGTTTCTTCAGGAGCTTCACAGATGCGCTCAGCGGTAAGCCACGCTCTTGTCCCCTCCTAAGGGCAACAGGATGCATTTAGAATTTATGCTAGCTACATTTATTGTAAGCACGTTTATGATATTGCAAAAAGAAACGTGCGCAGTCTGCTACACAGAGCAAGGAATCATAGCTGCAGCTTTCTGTTAATATGAAGGACTGCAGGAAGTTGAACACGGCAGTTCAGCGCATGCTGAAATGCTGACCTCAGACACGTCTATTACCAAGGTGCACAGCACTGCAAGCCTTCATGTAGGAAGGATGAATTAACCTTCACAGTAAACCCAAACTGTCTAGGAAGACTGTTAACCTTTTTAGCAATGCAGGAGAACGAGGTTTTATCTGCGGCTCTGCTCGCTGCTCTAACAGGCTCACAAGGGCAACGCGACTCTGACTGCGCCGTGCGATGGGCTATGCTACTCGGGCATTTTCAGCATGCCACTACTTCTTAACATCTTTAAAGACAACTAGACTTTTCTTTCTTTTTCTTTCTTCTTCCTTCTGGTGTTTTTTTTCCCCTGAATATCACTAGAGAACACTTTCAGCTGATGTGCATGGGAACATAACTTCATTTCAGAGAATCTCTCTCAACCGCTAGAGAAAACTGCATACAGTAACTGAACCCTCAACAGCACAAGGACTGTAACTCTGTTTTCATTTAGTTTTGCTGTCTGGTGGAGAACACATCCTGAAAGTACCAAAGTCATCCATCTGTAGCCAAGGCCCACCAAGGGATAACCTGCAGCTTCACTGAAGATCTTCTTGCAGGAAAGAGCTACGTAACACAGCAGTTTGCTGGAAGGCAGATCCTAGTCACAGGCATCTTACTGCAAATGTAGAGAGCTAGAAGCATCCCTCCCATTTCACACAATGCCTTATAATGCACTTAGTTCATTCACACACATTGCTGAGGGACGGGGTACCCCTGCCCCTCTGTGGGGCATGGCACAGCACCATGGGGAAATCCAAGCTTGAGCCCCAGCACAGTTTCTGGTGTGCTCAGATGATGCTGCCTCGCAGTGATTCGAGCCAGCAGCACTGTGGTAGCACCCCTGCTTAGCACCCCCTGCACTGTAGATGCGGTAGGGGAGTTTCGGGGTACATCCATTCATCCAATTGCATCGCCTGCCCAGACCACAAGCTCGGGATCACTGGAATACTGACTGAAGTTCCCCCAAAGTAATCTGAACGTTCACCGGGCATATGCTAATTCTCTGGATTTGAGAAAGGATTTACCTCTCCCTACTCACACAGCTATGGTTCAACTGTTTCTCTAACCAAGTTTTACCTGCAAAGTAGTTTGTTATTTTCCCTGTTAAGGTTCTTCAAAGCACCAGGAAAATTCAGTCACAGTATTTCCAAAAATGTTTTTTCAAAGACACCTTTCAGCACTTTTCCTAAACTAAGTTCAACATACTTGTCCTAGTTGGTTTTCAGTCACTGATAGTCACCACATACATGATGCTTACTACAAAGATTCTTATTGTTAACTGCACACGATACAATTGACAGAAATCATTTTTAAAAGGCTACCAGAGAAGCTGCACCAACGACATTTTTACCCAGCTCTCATGAAACACTGAACACAGAAGACTGCTGATTTATTAGAACTCGTTCAGAAATTAAAGGATGGAGAAATGAAGCATAGAGATACATCCCAACTCCACTGCAGTGAGCTGTACATAACGCACCATCTACTCCGTGCTATAAATACAGCAATCACCATGCCCAAATGCAGCTACGATACAGAGCTCAGTCGTGTGCTGGCTGATTTCAAACCCTCTAGTTAAGGAGGGGGAAATAGAAAAAAAAAAATCAGAAGGTATAAACGTTGCTCCTGCAGCACATTCAGTCAATCATCTATAAGAATTCTGGTGTGGAGTTCATAAATGGATACAAATTTATCAAGAAAGTAAACAAATATTACAGGAAAAACCTATGAGGAAGAGAAAGAGAGCTGTCAAGCAATCCCAACCAGAGCATCCCTGCAGGTACTACAGTTTAACCACCTTCCTTAACGCACCCGATGTTTATTGCTGTTTTTCTATTTTTAAAGAGTTCCAGACTTTTCTTGATACAGAACAGAAAAACACTGCAGATGAAAGGCAATAAGCCTGATGAATCATCTCTGTCCTCAAACAGAAGCAGAACACTTCCATGTCACAATCTTTTCCTTTTCTTCCCTTCTTTTTTCTGCTTTTATGTCACCAACAAAAAAGCTGTCGGTCAGGGCAGACCAAAGGCTGCCTAATGAAGGTCTGAAGTAGAATCAGGAGGATTATTCTCAGGTTAATTCTGGCCAAGTTAAGGTACCAACTCTTACAAGGCATAGGATTGTGAACCTGATATGATGTTCTTCCTACTGCAAGGCCACCCAAAAATTGTGCATTGGATATTTCTGGTTACTCCCTCTGACCTTGCAACTTTTAGTTTCCTTACAGCAGTAGTTTTCTCAGTAAGAATACTATATGAGGCTATTTTGGAGCATGCAAATTAATTACAGGACGTAACGACAATGCTTTTTAATGCAAGGCATGTGCTTTGCCTGTTTATTAACGCCCGTGACTCGACGGCAGCAATCAGTCAAAATTTTCTCCTATTAACTAAAGAAATTATTTTCACAGCACGTGCAGAATACTGAATTCTCTTGATTACCAAGCAGACAACAGGCCATCATATCAATTAAAATGTAACAATGAGATGTCAGTGAGTTTCTCTTGTGGTTACCAGTTAGCTTGATTCCTTAACTACTCCTTTTACCAGCTGTAAGCGAGGCTTTTGAAAGCACTTTAAAACCTCTCTTAGCTCTCTGAGCTCCCTGCTGCACAGCTTTCCCCCACACCATTGTCACAGAAAGGCAGCAGTGACAGTTCCTCAGCTCTGGCAGGAAGCCTCCCACGCCCAGAACCCAACAGCTCTGCTTTGCTAAAGCAGCTCCCCCTGTCCAGGCCTGGACGTGACGCCGCACCTCGTCCTACAGCCTGGGACTCCTGCGCTGCCCCACTTTGCAACCCACTGCCCTGCTCTCAGCCCACTGATCGACAGGCTGCAGGAGCAGAGCTGGCTCTTCTGAGGAGTCCCATTCCAGCTCCTGCCTGCTCTGCCCTCGAAACACCCTGCAGTCTCAGCACATGTTCCCCACGAGCTGTGAGGTGCCAGAACTGGGCTGATGTGCTGCTTCCCCTCAGGCACAGGGGGATGCACAGACAGGAGCAGCGAGCACACACAAACAGCAGGCACAGTCTGCTACAGACCTCTATACTGCAAAAGGAACACCAAACAGAGGCAAAAACAAGTGTAATCCCCAGGGCAGTAGCATAAAGCACGACTATGTCACCTCCCTGACCATTGCCTACATGACAGTGCCCATTCATCAGCAGTATTTTCCCAAGTGACAGAATACATGTCAGCTGCAGTTTTCTGTAACGAGGGGTTTGGCTAACAGCTGGACATTTCCTAGGTTTAGAACTAATCCTCCATTGTGGATTAGAGATTTTTGGTTTGACAGCATTTCAGTGCAGGGAAACAACACCAGGTTAGAAACATGGTAAGAGTAAGCTGATTGCTCAAGATCATTTCCAAGTATAGAATCACAGAATCCTTAAAGTTGGAAGGGACCCTTTAATGGTCATGTAACCCAACTCCCCTGCAACGCACAGGGACATCACAGCTAGGTCAGGCTGCTCAGAGCCCGATCCAGCCTCACCCTGAGTGTCTCCAGGGATGGGGCTTCCATCACCACTCTGGGCAGCCTGTTCAGCGCTTCACCACTCTTACTGTAAAAATCTTTTCCTTAAATCCAACCTAAATCTCCCCTCTTTTAGTTTGACACCATTTCCCCTTGTCCTATTCACCACAGACCCTGCTAAAGAGTCTATCCCCTTCTTTCCCATCTTTCCCATAGTCCCCATCCATGCGAGCAAATACTTGTGAAAATACAGAAATAAAATCAGACTGTTTTAAAGTTATATCATCATATTATATTTATCATACTTTTCTGACAGGGTGCATCTTCCAAAAAGCAAAAACAGAAGGGGAATTCACAGGAAAAAGCATCACCATTATCTGAAGGAAATGTAATATGGTTTCAGTTGTAAGAGACCCTAGATATATTAAATGCAAATACATGCAGAAATAGTAGTCAAAATGTTTTGGGGGCTCTAAATAATTTTTATATTGCTAAATAAAAGGAAATGAAATTAAATTGATGCGAGATTTTTGACCTTTATTTGAGACAACCAACATCCTTGGTGGCTTCAGCATGCACAAATACGGCCAAGCCAAACGCACAGGAATCTCAAGAAGCCCCGCACGGAATTCTCAGAAATGCCTGCCACCAATCAGTAAGGATCCCATCATGAAAATGCATCAAGATTATGTAAATTCCAACTGATGCCAAATATTTAACTTTACACAAGCACCCACACACCAAACTAATGAAGCTGGAAGGCAATCTAAATCATCATCACTACTCCTTTCAACAAAGACAAGCAAGCCAATAAATACGAGTCGGCAAAACATTGGCATTACTTTCAGCAATTGTTTGCAAAGGTTTTCAGCAAGCACCAGGCTTTCAGCAAGTACAAACGGTGATACCCACAGCTGTCCACAAAACAGACCAGAGCCAATCCATACTGCTCAGAGGTCGGCATTACCTATTACTCATAGGAACTGGCTTAATTATTATTCCAGTTTCCCCATATAGATCGCTCTAGATAAACTATTCAGAGCTTTCACCCATCACTGTCACCATTTGTTTGGTTAATGAGCCATGAAAGAAGCTCTGCTCTTTCTCTGCCGCTTTCCTAGGTACTCCTAGTAAATATAACATCCAACATAAGCGATGTGCTTTGCAATCCAGTTTTATTTACTGCCTGAACTGAAGAAGATTCTTCACACACCTACAACAAAAGCCACTTCTCCAGCTTCTAACAGTTAGAAAAAAAAAAAATATATGAAAAGCTCTTTTTTCAAGCAGCAAATAGCTTTAATATTGGAAATGACAATTGAAAAGCAATGCAAAGCTTTTTTATTTTTTATTTCCAACAAAAGAGAACACCTCTTGCTTTGCAAACATTTAGAAAAATATATATTTGATCCACAGCGCACACACAAATAATTCTTCACAGTATCAAAGAACCAGAAGCAATACCACATACTTCATGGGCTAACACTTCCCTTTTCTATCTGTGTTTTAGATGAACTCAATTTTACATGACTAAAATAAATTGAATTACGCTGTCCCAAAGAAGCCAGTATGATTAACCAAGTCTGTACCACAGGGACAGGCCACTGCATCCACTGAATGTCATCCAGTACAGGAAGACAATTCAGATTTTGTGAGAAAAATCAATAATACATTCTCGTGATTAAACCCATTGCTTTGTCTTGTTCCTATGGCTTCTGCTCTCTATCATTCCTTTTACTTTTCTGCAAACCCATTCTACTTTCCACCTGGTAATGCCCTGCCCCCAATACTCAGCGATGGCCAGCTTTGCAGAATGGAAGCTGCCTACAAACAGCGTGCTCCTGGTGAATTTCACTTCCACAGGCAGTCTGAACTAAACATTCACAAGCCATGATCCTCCCTCAACCACAAGAAAAAATAAATTAAAAAATAAATAAATACAAATCAAGGTTCAGCAGTTATGTCACACGCTGCCTGCTTTGCCTGTAGCCCTTTGGCAGCTGAGCTGTCGGCACCAGAGGAACAGCTTCTGCCTGCGATGCTTTTTATTTTTCACACTTCTCTCTTTACTGTCCATTTTTATTAAGAACAGAAAAGACTTTGACTTCAACAGTTGGTTTTAGGCACAAGTTCTTATCTTAAAAATAAAAACCTGTTCCAAATAAGAAGGAAGAAAATGCTTAACAGCTTGATTTATCTGTGTTTGTTTTTGCGGTATATATTTATATAGAAAAGAAGCACAAAATTGCTCAAGTCGTTTAAAAGAAAACCATACACACAAATCATCGCAGCAAAAAAAAAAAAAAAAAAGTGACCTTTTTAATCCTAGCAGACTCTTATAATTACATTTTCTCTGAAGGATAAAAGCTTACCTCCAAACAGTGCCCTCTACATTCTGTTAGGGGCCAAAGCCTCAGAAATACATTCCCACAAATATTTCTCAAATGCATGGCACATCGCAGTTACTATTTGGTACGTCTGCAGTGCTACAGTGGCACACAAAATACATACTTATGGAAAAATGTTGGATGTATTTCCAGCAAATAAGCCCTGAAGCTTTCCCTCCAGAGCAGGCAGAACTGATCATGGTCCATTCCACAAGCACACTCCAAGGATTCATTTGAGACAGAGCTGGATTACTTGGCTACTGAGCTCAGGCATCCAGAAAAGCCCCAATGTGAGTTTATGAAGAAAAGAGGTTTGCAAGGACCGAGGTATTCTGATGTATGAAGACATGCTTCTATGGTCTTTCCACATGCTAAAACAGCATTTTACCATGGGAGTCATAAGCAACAAAATCTTATGGTTTAAAGCCCTCACTTTAGGTATATACATCACTATGTCATATACTCAATTTAGAAATTTTAG
Source organism: Penelope pileata (assembly GCA_013396635.1). Taxonomy (NCBI): domain Eukaryota; kingdom Metazoa; phylum Chordata; class Aves; order Galliformes; family Cracidae; genus Penelope; species Penelope pileata. The sequence goes on from WBMW01003582.1 coordinate 120,897, forward strand.
TTAAAATTTTCTCTAATCCCATTAAATTTACTTAGATATTTATTCCAAATAGCAGATATTTTCCCTGGTAGTCTAAATGTTTTTTCTTCTTCAAGGCCAAAACACCACTTAAGATTCCAGCTGTTCACTGCAGTCAGCTCAAAATGGCCCATTTTTGGAGGAGAGGATAGAAAAGATGGTTGTTTTGGTTTTTTTGATTACATCCATTTCAGCTGCCTCAGATCAGCCCTCTAAAATCAGTAACCAGCTTTACAGTAGACCTTGGTCTTCACCTTTTCATTTACTTGCCTTTATTCCCCATAAGCAATGAAAATTAAAAGCTTTCAGGGATCTTCAGAAAGACCCATACACATTGATGCCAAATGGAAACATACTTATTTTATTGTAATATCCCATAATCAGGATCCTGTTGCAAAGGAGTACTGCGTGAAACAGACAATTTCCTTTACAAGTAAAATAGCTCCATTACACTCTGTGCAAGTAATTTGTGCAACATAAAGGTTTCCTTTTCAGAGACTCTCCGTAGCATCTGAAGGTGCATTTCATCTTTCATTCCTGTATGTTGCCTTTTTAAAGCAATGCAAACTCCAAAGTGGCTTTTTGTTTGTTTGGTTGGGTTTTTTTTTGTTTTTTTTGTTGTTGTTGTTGTTTTTTTACCCTAGCTTAACACATGAGATAATAGGTGAATGGAATGTGAGATCCTTTCAGCTGAATATATCACGTTGTGTGAAGCACCTTCCTCAACACCTGGTATGTATCACAGGTACAGTTCCATTAACAGAGAGTAGGAAATGGGCTAGTCTGACTTCCTTACACACACAGCTTTGAAGGAAGAACCTAACAAATCCTGGCATTTATCACGTTAAGGCACCAAAGCTTTACCATGACACCAAGACGAGAGGGTGATTCACACAGCAGCAAACTGCTCTCGAAGGGAATCCTTTATTATCCGATACGACTCGATCAATACTCTTTATGAACTGTTTCACTCCAGTTATCATTTCTCCTATGTTCTATTTCACAGAAAAGAGGTTTAAACCAAAGTCACAGCACCAGGAGGAGGTGATGTCCCAGTGGGGAGGTCCTCATCAGACTCAAGTTCTCCCATGGGCGCTGCACCTCTGAGCCAGATGCTCAGAGGGGCTCAGCACCATGGGGAAGCAATCCAGTTTTCAAGTCCCACTGCCAGTACCAGGAGCTGCCAAATGATCAGCACTTTTACAAATCTTGCCACTAAATGCAACGTCTATGTAAAAGCAATTCACTTTCAGTGGAGGAGAGGGCTAATAGAGCAAGAAAGCGTGGAAAGATCCATGTCTGAGGGCAGAATTCCTGCTGGGATCCTAACATTTATCACTGGACAGTCAGTATAAATGAAACAAAATTTTAAAAAAGCCAGCACCAAAACCATCCAACTGATTCCCTAATTCTCAGTTACTTCCTGCTCCTGCACCTCGCACGAAACACATGCAAAGCCCACGCTGTTTGTACTCACCAGAAAGAAAAAGCAGCAGTGCAAGTTAAAGGGAAAATCAGCTGAACAGGGAAAAGGAAACAGCAAAAATGAACACTACTTTAATAATCTAAACTGATATTGTTAAAATCTTCTTTCAGCTTGCAGTCATTTGCAAGTTTTTGCTCATTTCAATGGCAGCATGCAAATTTCACTGAAGCTTAGTAAAAATGATAGCGCTTCATGAGCATAAACTGTTGAAAAAGCTGCCATTTATTACAAGAATGAAACAAGAAATAGCAGCCCTAATACATCCCATCTGTGTAAATGGTAATAAGTCCATGCAAAACTCTTTGCAGGGTCAGAATCCAATTATTCTCCTTTGAGTCGTTCACTGCAAGCGGAAAGTTCACGTTGGCTCAAGTTCCAGCAACAGACACAAGCAATATGAACCACAGTTCCCAAGATTTTATTATACTGAACCGCATTTTAGAAACCAGATAATTCTCAGGTTTTGAAGCCTCTTAATGCTCTCCATAAGTTGATTTCACACAACAGAATCTGAACTGGAATTTATTTGTACAGGCTGACATTTGTTTTTCAGAGTCCTGCTAATCTATTTGGTGAGCTGCTCCCAAGACTTGGGACTTAGTCTCTGCACCGCTGGATTTGTGGCAGCCTGAGGCTGTGTAGATGTTGAAATCTAAGCATATAGTTTTTGTAGAGCATTTTATCTTCTGCCTTCATACATCTTTTTTTTTTAAATCTAATCTGTATGTTTAAACATTAGCCCCTAATGCTATCTGGAAAGCTAGGCTCCTTCAAAACACATTGGTTTATGAAAACAAACCCAACACACATCATACTCCAGGCTCCAGCATCACCTACTACCCACAGGGTGCTTCAATGATGGGACTGACACTCAGAAAGGTTTTCAAAATCCTAATTTAAGTTACACGGATTTGATTGTCCAAAGGGAACACATTAAAAAAGGTGATAAGGAGCAAGAGATCAGGGTGAGAGACAACTATCCAAACTTTTCTAACCTTAGAGGAATGGGATCAAGGCCTGAATCAGGACCCAAGGTTTGCAGCAGACTCCAGTCCTTGCAACAGATTTTTGTAAAAAAGCATTCCATAAGCAGTCTGCATTGTGAGATCCTTCTGCAACTCAATCATCTCTATTAAAAGCAAATACTTGTTTCAAGATATTTACATGTACTAGCTTTGGTAAACTATAGAGCACAGTAACTGGCTTCAGATGCTTATCTTAGCATACTTGGCAGAGATCAAAAGAGCTCAACACAAATAAAAAATTTATAGGAAAAAAAGAACGGACAGCACACAGCATCTTCCATTAAAAGAAACATCCTTCATTTATTTTCCTGTACTACTTGACTACAAATTGGTTTTGAAATCAGTTTATTAGACACAGGCTTATAGAGCCTGAAAGCAAAACGAGTGTTAGTTGTTTTCCTTTGCAACCCTGCAGGAGCAGCATCTAGAGTAGAGCTGAGTTTCAGCTCGTGTTTCTTTGGTCATGGAAAACCAGATTCAGCCAAAGTGTTCAAACAGCCCTGCAAGCTATAGACCAAAAAGCACGTGAAGCTTACATGTGTCCAGCCATGCTCAAGAGGAATTCCCCTGTTAGCCAGAAGCAGACCTTCCACAGGTGCTTTCCTGCCCTGCACCTCTCACAATGCAGAACTGCGAAAGGTGCCAGCACACCAATGTGTGATCAATTAATTAACAAGTATTTAATATTCAAAAGCCAAAGGCAGCTAATTCTCTCACTGAGAGTAAGAGAATGTTTATCATTAATGGCAGCTACAGGTACATCTATGGTCTCGCAACTCAAATATAGTATTTTAAGCCCATAGGCAGGGACAGATATACTAAAGCTGCTCAAAGAAAGATGATTTCTTTTCATACTCTCTTCCCACTAATTTCATTACTGACACGCCAGTAATTACTGTTTCTAAATGCCTTCTCTTCTTTTTCTTCATTTTTAATTATAATGTGTCAGCACCTAAAAATGTACAAACCATGAAGAAGACAAAGAAGATACATTTCCTACAAAGGCTACCAAGTTTTCAAAAGGAAGGAATACAAGGGGAAGGCCCTATTGGGCAGAAGACACCAGCTTACCTTGGCAGAGCTTTGCACAGGGAGTCCCACCTGGGGATAAAAATAAACATGATTTTCTGAAGGGCGAGAATAGAGAAGCCGTAAGGCAAAAGAAAATTACAAAAGACAAAAGAGGGCAAGGAAAGCTGTGCCTCGCTCTTACCCTTGCCATTCTCCCCACTTGTCCCTCCCTTAAAGACAATGGTAAAGAAAAAACTTACTCATCACTCTCTCCAAGTAATGCAAAAACAAGATGCTCCATCTGCTTTTGAAAGCTTTTGCTTCCTTTCCCTTCAAGCTATTCTATTGCGTCTGTATTACATCCTGTGCCAGACAGGATGGACCACTTCAGTATCATGGAATATTGAATCCAATATCCCACATGAACGTGCACCAAACTGCTTCTAGAAGTGGTAGCTTTTCCTTGCAGACCATTTTCCAGAGGACAAACAGCACATCTCTCTCCACTGAGCACCTCCAAGGACACCTCCAACAGTCCTTTTGAATTGCTAATTTTGGAGTAGGTTAGGTGCAGGCAGGTTAGTGCTGTCTGCAGCTGTTCATAAACCAGTGCAAAATATCTACTTCTGAGACGTTCCTCATTAGAGGAAGCATTCCGATGGATCAAAACTGGAAATGAATCGCCTTGAAAAGTAAGGGTCAGAGAACTAGAGTCAGAAGTAAGATGAACTATAATGGTTCAACTTTTTTCACATATGGGTAAGTTCATAAAAAGCTTCTCAATCACTCTCAAGCCTGCTTCCCAACTCCAGAAAACAATTTTACAAGCCAGAGGACTATGACAGCACTCTGCCTGTTAAATAAGGTTGCCTTCCAATTCTCAGCTATTAAGAATTCATTCTTCTTCTCATGTGAGAGGGAATTACCTAATCCATCACAGATCATCCATACCCTCAGAATAGCACCTACAATTAGGGCATGCATCTGTAATATTTTATCAGAAAGTTAACCCTTCTCCTAACCCTCAGTCTTTATCCATCCAACTGTAAAGCCACTAAAAAAACAGCTCAAAAAGAAAGTGGGAGCTCCGCTTTCCTAAGCACACAGCCTGAGAAATGTCCTAGTTAATTTGTAGGTTAATTTTCTATTTTGGGGACACTGACTGCCTGTAGGTGTGTGTCAGAGTATACCTAGAAACAGGATTCACTAAGAAAATGCATTAGTGTGCATCTGAGGTGCCTTCTCTCCAATCTTAGTGATTTCTTACTCGGAAGGACTTCTTTGTACTGGGTGTTTGTAAAGCCTTCCACATCTGAGAGAATGCTCTTGTGATTAATTTACCATAAAAACGGAGGAAGGCTTCATCTCTGCCTCCTCCCCACCCCTGCTGCAGCCACCGTATCTTTGTATAATGCCACTCTGGAAGATAAACGTTCTTACCACTGAAGTGAGACTAACACGCAAAGACAATGCAGAGAACGGCTGCAGTGACATTTTCCTGCCATCAGCCTGACAGAGGGCATACTCCAGCACACCTGTGTCTTACAAACAGAAAGCATAACTGTTTCTTCTACTTTCAGCCATTTCACTCTTTCATGTCTCATTAAGTAACCCTCTCTGGACTCTGGAATAAACTAAAAGAGTCATAGTAAAATTTCAGTTATCTTCTTTCAGTACTCTATTTTTTTCAGTGGCAGATCAAGAAGAAACATTTCATAGGAAAAGAAAAATTTACTGCTTTCCCCGTATATTTATATATATTTTTAATAAAAACGTTCCAGAGGAAAGGGAGGGTAACTATTTTGATCTAATGGTAAGAAAGCCATTTAACATAACTTCAAAATTCTGCTCACATGGTAATTGGTTTGCTGTATTACTTCCACACTAAGAAAAAGACACGTGGATTACTTAAGGGAATAGATCAAAAGCGTCCTTGGTGGGAGACACTTCTTGATATCCAATGAAGAAAAAAATTACTGCTTAACACCTTTAAAAAATAAAAATCCCCAGGCATCATCTTTTATAAATAGGAAGCAGTTTCCAGCCCAATTAGGAGCACGCTACCCAACAATTATTTGAAACAGCCAGTTTCCCACTTCAGGTCTCACAAGTTACAAGGGAAGTTCAAGTACTTCTCAAAGCCTTTAGATAATGCAGGAAGTGGTTGAGACCAGGGAGAATCATTTAAGAAGGGCTTTAGCAGGTAATGTTTTTAAACAGCAGAAAGTTCAATGATATGTAGCACCTAGCTCCATTTGTCTGATTTCACAAATAAACCAACAGCATAAGCTCTAGAGATAAAGCTTTCCCTAGTTTATAAAAGTACATCTTTCCTGCAAGGCTTCAGTGCTGTCATCAATGCAAGTCAAAGGTTTTTCCTAGAGCATTTAGCTCCGCAGCATATCAAAGCAAACACATGGAGCCCTCGCTCAAATCTCACTTAACGTGGCATAAACACAACTTCATTAACATTCAACTGAATTGAGAACAAAACAAGAAAAATGGAGTACTTAATTTCCATAATAAATACTGATAAGTTTAATACAATCAAAAGCGCACACCTGTGAAAAGGGCCCAACATTCCAACTCCATTAGGAGTATTGTCTTACTATCATCTCAGTGGAGGGTTGGTTGGGGATAAGGTGGGTTTGGTGCCATTCACCTCCACAACTGCTCCCAGGCACGGGGCTGGGAGCAGCACCCACAGGTACAGCTTTGCTGGGCAGGTAATGAGCTGCTGGCCTGATGTGACTTCTTCTTTTGCTTTGCATAACTAATATTCCATACATGTTTCATGTACTTTGAGAACAAGCATTTGAATGAGACCTCTGTAAACCTTTAGTTTCTCAATTTACTAGGTCAGAAACATTCTGCACTACGGATTTAGGAAATGAAAGCAGTCAGTTGTCAAAGCAAAGCAAGGCAATCAGGGCTCCTGGATTCTGCTCACCAAAGTTGATGCACCATTGCTTTAGCTTTAAGCTTCAATTTAACTTAAATATAAAATTGGTGGTTGTTTTCCAAGCAGAAGCACTGGGAAGCATTTCAGTTAATGCCTGTAATTTAAAGTTAGAGAACTTCCAAAGACCTACTAAAAAAAGATCTCTATTTTTCTGCAATCATTTTTGTAAGTATGGTGGGGAAAACTTATTGCATATATATACACACAGGCACAGAGAAATTTTGAAGACAGAACTGTAAAAGATTCTTGCCATAGTTACAACAATACCAACACTTCTGGCAGAGCTATGCCAGTCATGTTAGAAGATGGGAAAAGAACACTGGTTAGTGCATTATATTAATATATTATATTGATATATTAATATAACATTAATATATTATATTAATATTATATCAACATTATATTGTGGTTTGTCAAGGACCATGTTATTGGCATCTCTTGACAGAATGTGATGTGATATAGCTCCTGTAGGATTTCATGTGCATTCTGCTGCTGTGCTGACAAATTCCGTGTTACCATGATGCAACACTCAGTGGGAGGAAAGAATTTTCTTTCCTTCACACTCTTTTCCTGGTGATAAAGGTCAAAATGAAATTTCTGAAGATTACCCTTCTGTTAACTCCAGCACCCTCACTCCTGAACTTTATGGTACTATTACTGCCAAAACCTTTTCTCTCCCAGATTTGACAGAAGCTTTCTCTCTGTGGGCAACATACAGCAAAGTACAGCAACTGTCATGCAGCTGTACAGTCCCAGTGAAGTCTGATCAGCTACATTCAAGCCAAAATAATTTGATAGCGGAAAAAAAATACCTCACTTGTTGGCTGCAGATACGCAGTGCCGAGCGTTGCAAAGGCCTTACGTGATTTTCTACAGAGTTGGGAGTGATCTCTGTGGAAGAATAACATCTCACCCATAAAATGCTGTAACCAATTTCATTTTTGCCTATGAGTGCCTCCCACTCAGAAACCAAGTAAAGTGCTGTTTCTCAGCATTTTACTCAAAAATCATGGAAAATGTACGGAAAAAAACAACATCTCTGTTTACTCAGAAACTAAAGAAAAAATATACACATCTTCAAGTACGTCTGTGTTCTTGTTGATTATAAATGTCACAAGAATTCCTTGGATGCCATTTGCTAGGAAAATGAAATGGAAATGCTATGGCATTACAAACGCAGAACAACCAGGCACTACTTGAGGGAAAGAACGAAGCATGGTTCTAGGCTAAATGCAAATGGCAGTGTTTTGAAGAAACACGGTGCTGAGCTAACAGCAGGAGTGAACAGGCACACCGCAATGTTCCAGGAGGGTTTGGGTTTTGCAGGTTTCACTCAGACCTTCAGATGTGCTTATGTGTAAATGAAGCTTTCCTGTCAGATGCCAGTCTGAGACTGATATCTCATTTGAAAGGGAACAATTTGCATTCAAACTACTTTTATTCTATTTTAATGGTGGTAGTGCAGGCTTACTAAAATTAAATATTTTTACTTTTTTCCATTATCTATTTTCTGTACATTTACAGAGCATCGAGGGATCAGCAGCCATGAATGCTCTACTGCTTATCTGCTAGGAAGCAGGCTGACTTCACCAATGCACAGAAAGCCAAGCAAACCTCTGACACTGCTGAAATAATAATCATTTAATTATTTTTTTAATCAGTCTCCCATTTGCTGTCAGCATGGAATTTATCTGACTCACAGTTAAGAAGGAACACGCATTGCAGGCACTACTCGATCCTAATAGTGGGAGTGTAATCATTCCCTTGTTCAGACCTACCTGACAGCACACCTCAGCTGCCTGGACTTCTTGGGGTAGACTTACTGCAGACAATGCTTCCAAAAGGAGCCACATGTCAGGACAGCATATCAAGCTTTTCCTATCTAGGTAGCTAGCTGAAACACATCCTAAATAAATCATACAATTGGCCACGAGGATATTTGTCAGACTACATGAAGCAAATTAACAGTCTGAGCTCAGTTCCCAGAGAAAAGTAAACTGCAGATTGGCTCTAATTCAGACTTTTGCAAACCGAACGCCTGCTCTCTTAAAGGGAAACCTGTCCCATGCTCCAGGCTGAGTTAAGATGTTCAGGTCCAAGTTGTGGAGAAATGTCTGTAGTCACTGACAAGAGAAGGAATGCAGAGACTGACAACACAAGAATGCATCCCTGGCGTTTTAGAAAAAAGACTGTCAAAGGGCAAAAGATGTTTTTCAGTATTAGAAATATTCTGTTTCTGTCAGAAATATTCTGATGTCAGTTCCTATCTTTAAAATAATTGGATCCACATGGGTTCATAACAGATTACCTCTGCTATTCACATGGGCTATCATGACAAAGTCTGGGAGAAGGAATGCCAGGTAACAAATGGCTGTGGCAGAAACCTCCTGAGCAGAAGGCTCAACGGAAGGGTGTAGGGGGAAGTGAACTTACAGTCCTTCAGTTTTAGTATTTTTCCCAGTGCCTGAGAACAGCAGTTGCCTCCCTCTCCAGCATTCATTGTCAGTTCATTACATCCTCCATGCAAAACAAACGTGTTCTTTGACTTCCCAAGCCCATGGAGTTTTAGGTTTAGCTGAGCTTGTAGCTCCTGTCCTGCACAAGTGATTCCAAGTGCTCTCTGGCCCCTCCATAGCTGTGTGACAATGTAAATAACTTCAAAAGTAGAAAAACACAGCATAGGAAATGTATGGCAATTCCCTCAGAAGTCAAGATCTCAGCTGCTAAACGGCTGTCAACATATAGCGATAACCATCCCAGCCACTGACAGACACCAAGCAATTAGGCTGTCTGAAAAGGTTTCAGTTTGAATTTTGCCATGGTGACTATGTATTGAAAAGCAAACCTGAGAAAGGTCCTCCTCACATCACTATTCTCCATTTCAATAAGGAAAGTGAAAGAATTACACTGGTTTGCTTTCTGTGTTTTTGTTGTTTTTCCTTTGCTTGTTTCCCCTCATTCTACCTGCTCAGCTGTTTGACAGATGGCAGCAGAAGCAAGAAGTGGGACAGGTGCTCCAGCACACAGAGGTGGGGACACATGGGAGGGAGCTGGAAGCTATCGCACAGCCTGCAGACCTCCTCAGCAGGGCCCGTCCACCCGTTGTCTCTTCACACAGCGAGCCTCTCGGCACGTGCAGGTGTTCAGTAATGCACTGAAGTTGTATAGGACAACACAAAGTACCGTAGAAACAGATTTTAGCTTTTTGGTGTCATCTTAAAGGGTCTGGCACAAGTCTGGTTCAGAAGATTAGAGCTGAACCCACGTCCTCTGCATTAATAACAAATCTTTGCTTGGACTTCTGCCAAAGCTTTTTTGCCATAAAAAGGGCTGGTTTCACTGTGGGTTTTGAGGTTGATTTTGTTGTTGTTGTGTTTGTTGCTGTTTTTTACATTAAGTCAATATGCTATCCAAGTAGTAAATGAGAAAAGTTAAGTAATTCCAAAGGAAAAGGGAGGTTTTGTTCTACCATCAAAAACATGCCAACCGTATTCAAAATTTCCACATAGCCTCAAGCTTCCTTGAGATTTACTTATATTTTAAGTACAGGCATAAGGGTTGAGGTTGACTTCACAGATCAGATACACCCCAAAGTACTACTGAACTCTGAAGAGCTTGCTAACAAATACATAAATAAAGCTGTTTTTCTAAATGAGTACAACCGTTCCACTAATGTAAATTATGAGATTATGAAGATGGTACAATGAAATTCAAAGGAAAAAGCCCTTAATGTTCCCACTTAATATCTAATTTTTGCTTTTCTTATGAGATATTTGGAAACCACACATCTGTGAAACTGCAAATCTACCTCCCAAGTATAGATACACTGTGCTGCAAGGGAAAGAGCAGTTTTAGGGAATATGTATGGAAGATATCTGAAGAAATTACCTCTTAGGAGCTTTTTGATTGATCTTCTCCAAGTTTTTTGCTGGGTTAAAAGTTCCACGTAACATTTTTTTTTTTTTTTTAATTTCACTGGTTAAAATGAAAACCAATGTGCAATTGCTAGATGAACAAATATAGTCTTTTCTTCTTTCAAAACACACAGGTCTAAGAATATTTAAGAAATTTCTATAATCATTTTGGAGAAACTGGTAAACTAACTTGCCAAATTAAAACAAAACAAAACAAAAAAACACCTAGTAAAACACTGAAGGAAAACAGTTACAAACAGAATTATACCCTCTGACATACATAATATGAAGGAAAGTAACAGACTGACAACATTACATATTGTAAAAACAAAACAAAGAAGCAGTGAAAGACTAAATATTAAATTCCCTTGAGCTCTCCATGCCTCAGGATGCTTTGCCATTTCTATTAGAATCAATAACTACAGTCAAAATAGTCTCACTACCTGAAACTCCCCAGGGAGGCACATGCACTTTATTTCTGCACCTTTGTGTGCTCCTGTGCATGTTTCTGTATACAGAGCCTGAATGAAACAAGAATACATAGTATTTTTCATCTAAGTGAAGCTACATGCTAGGCAAGAAAAAATATTTTCTTCACATGCTAAAAAAAATTTAAAAAATGTTTTAATGCCTAAAGTACTGAAATGTTTATAAACTTTAAAGTGTGCTTACCACCACCACCCAAGTTTTCACAGAACTAACTTTTGTCAGCTGCTTGCATTAGTCAAAGCAGGTCACTTTCACCCTTGTCTGTCTTGTTATCTAAAAAAAGGTAGAATGAAAACTATTAAATAAGCACTTTCCAGCTGGGACTATTCCAGTGGCAACATAAAGTATTTTGTGCAATGAAGCTTACTTTGCTACACTGAGCCTGATGCAAGATTATGTTAAAGTAGAAGAAGGCGCTGAGTGCCTTTGCAGGTTAAGTGTTTGGATAGGTTACATATACTGGAACACATTTACCAAAAATTATAGATGGAAACTCGCTCCTCTAGGATAAAAGAGCATCTCTGAACACACACAAATGGTTTTTCTCTCTTCTGAATCAAGTTTGATTACAGTAAAATCCTGTTGGCTAGGCATATAACTAGAGATTATACTTAAGATTACACTAAAGCTACAGCGCTACAACTTATTCACTTGCCAGGCTTTCCAGATAAATAGCATCTTAAACAAAACTTTGCTTAAATACCATTGTAGCTGACTGTCATGTGCATGTAGTTGTTCCTTTTCTCTTTGTGATAAACTACATGCATCTTTTAGAAATAAAAAAATAAATCCAAGCACCAAGTTCCACGGGATACATCTTCCTACACAACTCACATCACATGTCAGGTCAGAATGGCTCTACGTAATGACTGTTTCCTCTGTTTGAATGTTAAAAACAGGAATAACATATAAAAGAACACCAGGTCTACAAAATAATTCATTTAGGGAAACAGATTACTCTCACACACCTAAAACCATGCACTCTGCAAATCTTATGGTAATGCCATCGTGAGTCACTGCCAAGAACAGAGCTGTCACCCGCCCACTGACAGCGACCCGTCCAACCCGCACCCGTCACAGCACTCGGCAGAGATGCAGCCTGCACAGGTAGCAGCACTTACTCCACCTGACCTCCCACCCAAAACAAAGCTGCAAACGTGGCTGAACAGAAGGCTATTGGAAATTGTTTGCTTTACTTAAAACTCAGCTGCTTCAGCTTAAAGTGAGAGTTGTGCAGCACCTGTGGGTTCCCTGCCTCATTGATGACAGATTTGTGGAAGCAGGAACAGAGAATTTTATTCAGCAAGAGATCCTGAAAACAGAAAATAGGCGTTGCAAAAAATTCCTACAGAAGGAAAAAAAAACTTTTGAAAAATACGACAACTGCAGCATGATTATGAAGAGTCAGCAATGGCTCTGTGTGCAGGACACACCTGCCTTTCTGCAAGCACTGAGCACAACAGGGGAAACAGAGCAGCCAAGAGCTCAGACTTTGTGAGGTCCTACCATGAAGCAGGGGGCCCTGGCCCTGTTCTAAATTCTAAAGATGAAGGTCCACAGGCCTCCTGGGACTGTTGATCACAGCTACCCTGGTAGAAGCTCTGTCTAAAACTGCCAAGCCAAAGCTGCGCTAGCAGGAAACAAGCTGTTTCCAACGGGCTGCTTCATTAGAATTTCAAAAGGCTACATTTACACAAACACTTTGGGTTACAATGAATTTCAGGTTTTTAGCCAAAAATGGTTTTGTCACAAGTCTCTACCATCTCTGCCATCAAACAAAAAACCATGAAAAGAACAAATTTATTATGCAGTTCTGGCTGGCTGAATTCTCTCTCTGCAGCTATTGCAGAACTCTCCATGACCCAGAGCCAGCAAAACGTTTCAGCCCCGCTCACTGACCACGTGCTGCACGTGCTGTATCCAGTCTGAAAGCGCCAGACCAACTGAAACACTCCCAGCTGTAACTGCAAGTTAGTGGGTGCTGTAGATAAGAAGTTTTAAAAAGGACTGGCAGTATTGCAAGTTAATGCTCTTGACAAGGTGATGCTACTCAGTATTCTGAGTCAAAACATTAGAACCTTTTTAGCTATGCATGATTAAGAGATTAAGGGAGATGTCCTGTCACTGACCCACTGACATCTCAGCACAGAAGTGCTCCAATTCTTTTCCTTTGATGTTGCACAACACCCACCCAACAGAGCTACGTCAAATACACCATTTTAATACCAAAATCACATGCTTATTTTTCCCCACCCCAGATTCTGCTAGAGAAAGTGTTACTGCAAAGAAATGACTTATATATAACTATCCCTTGCTGCTGCAAGAAACAAAGCAATTTCAGAAACAAAATCATTACCTTCGTTAATACCATTTAGGACAGTTTTGCAGTAGCAATCAACTTACATGCCACTGCCACGCTGTCACTTGTCAAGTTGGTGGCTGACTGCTACAGAGACTTGCAGCTATGGAAATAGCTCAGAAACTGATTCCCTCCCCCAGGTCTGACCATTTGATAAGCTCCAGGTAGCAGGGTATTTCCACATCGTGCATTTTATACAAGCCATGGGTGTCCAACACTTTGGCTTGCTTGGACCACATTGAGCAAAGAGGAGTTGTCTTGGTCCACATATAAAATATATGATAAAGTTCATGTAAAAAATTAACAAGACGTATTTTTAAATATTTTTATTAAAACATAAAAAAAGCGACAAAAACATAAAACTAGTGGAATATTTGACCTTGTTTTTGTGAAACTAATGCATCAGTCTGGTTTGAGGGAAATGGCTGCAATTCTCAGTGAGTTCTCAAGGTGTTTGTCAGAGATTTTTGATGAAATTTTACTCTTCCTGTGCTTCACCCTTGAAAACAAATGCTCACAAATGTACGTACTGCCAAAAAACAATGATGTGAATAAGGCATGATTGTGAAGCATGAGAGATTTTTCTCTAGTAAGATAGGTCTAGACATGATAAGATTTGAGATTAACATCTGACTGCAACTCCACACATTCCATTTGGAAATTCGCAGGTAACGTATTAATGTCAACTGAAAATGGAGTCACAAATATATCAAAACATTGATTTTTTTTTTCCAGCAATCCTTTATCAAAACTGAAAGCAAGGCTGCATATTTTTCAACGTTCACAGGACTCTGTTTAGCCAGCGCATCAAAACACAAAATTATTTGCCATATCTTGAGTTAGCCCTGCAGCATGCCCTCCCCTTGTCCTGGCTTCAGCTCAACACCCCGACGTTTGGTTGTTGCAGAGCGATGGGTGCGCACCCAAGGCTAAGCTGGGCTGCTCGAGGGGACAGAGCTGCCACCATGACAGCACAGCAGGAGGGGACAGGCTGCAGTACGGGCTGTGCCAGGCCACAGGCTGGACATGCCTGATGTAAAGCAAGCCTCATGGAATGACTGCTAACAGAGAACAAAATGTAGTCTCATTGCTCCTCCTTGGTCTCCTCTAACATCTCTAAACACAGGGAAGAGTGAATAATAGTTTGAAGAAAAGCATAATCCAATTTATCTCAGACCATTTGCTTTGATTTCTAGCAGCTTTTCCAACACTGCAGAGAGGATGTGAAGCAAAAAATAAGCTTATGACACACAAGCAGCTTGGTGGAATGAGAATTTTGAAAGGCTAGGACTAGTTGTGGCTAGCATGCAGTTAATATCAGTGTGACTGCTAACCTTAACCAGAAAATACTGTTGATATACACAACTGTAATACATTCCAAAACAAAGATGCTTATCTTGTCTGTAGGGATTAAGTGGGTCTCCCACTTCAAGCAAATATAATTTAATAAAGCATGAGTTAAGGTAGCCTGTATACATTGATCTTATACATAATACCAATATCCCACCCAATAATACAACTTGAAGAAATAATAAAAACCAGAAATGACACAAGTTAACTACTTGTACTATCGGAGATGAACACTGATGTTCGCTATCCCTGACACTTTGCAAGGTAATTTGTTAGTGTATTACATTAATTTAATGGCTTCAGAAATACTTCCCTTCAGGAAAATCTTCTCCTATAGAAAATTGGACTTTCAGAGATTTCCTAAGCTTCGGCCTAATTTTCCTCTAATTTATATGCAATTACAATGGTAGAACAACAGAGATCAAAGTTACAAGCAGTAATAACCTGCAACACATCAACATGATGTCTAGGACCTCTAGGATCCAAACCTGACTGGGGATACTGAAAACAATTTGATCCCTCCCCCTGCACCGCTTAGTGAGTTTGCTGTAAACGGAGTCCTTCTCAAAGACTTAAAGACCGGGAGAAATGGTTGTGGTTTGCAGTAAGGGGTTTAGTAACCTGCTGCAAGATCAGGTTTACATTCTATTGGCAAATCCTCGCTGCTACAGTCACAGCAATTTCGCAACATAGTGGCTCCTCTCCTTAAAAGATCTCAGCTTCTCCATCTCCCCAAACCAAGGTGGTCTGAAAGACCAAAGAAAATAATTACCAACATTGAACTCTCTCAGAAAAGTCTATTTAAAGAAAATGAGAAATCAATTGGTCATGGTCACAACCCCACATTTCCTGCAACAAAACATTCTTTAGAGAATGTTTTGCCATCCAATCAACGGCTACAAACAGTGAAGATGTGATTTTTTTGCGATGGTTTAATTTCATATTGCAGGATTGGGGGGGGGGGGGAGGGTCTTTTCGTTGTCTGAAAGA
>WBMW01003582.1:136505-189372 GCA_013396635.1 Penelope pileata
GAACTATTTGTACTTTCTCAAAAGCAAACAGTGCACAGTATTGGCATCAGGAAAAAGTGATGAAGGGTGGTGATACTCTAATTAGCAAGTTTTTCCATGCAAGGAGTTACGATCTAACTATTTTTACTTTTAGTCATTTAATAAAACTTCAGAAATTGTTCCCAACTCATCTAAAAAGTCACCTAAGGTTGGTTTCTGTCAGACATTATTCCTCCACTCACTTCACCCCAATCGTGAAGACTCAGTCTCACAAAAAGAACATAGCTTTTTTCTCATCAAATTAAAAAAATGTATCAATACAATTATTTTACTGCTCAAAATTCTGAGTTGGTGAAAGGGAAATATTTAAAGCAATGTTCTGCCTTAAGACATTAGATTATAAAATAGAACAGCTGCTTTCATGGCCATGCAATGTGCTGTGTGTGTTGCTGCACATATCCTCAATGCTGAAGTAGCCCTGGCCTGCAACCCCCAGACATCGTGTAACAACGGTCTATCCTGCCTCCCAAGATCTACCATAGATCACAAGCAAGTTCTCAAGTTACTGCATGACATTTTTCTCTTCACAGACAGAAGTGATTCCCATACTTCTCCAAGCTATTGAGACAACGTCACAATATTGTTGTAGTACCATCATAAACACTGGTGTAAGCACCATAAAATACAAAGTGATAACACTCAGTTACACTCTAATATCTCCCCAAAGCATTTTTCACTTGTTAAAGAATTCCCTAAGGATTCCAATTAGTTTCAGTTTTCTGCAGAGCCCTACCGCACAGAGCTGTATCTAAATGACTGCAATACCTAGCTCACCTTCCTGGAGCAGCAGGACGGTTGAATCTCCAGGTAAAATCTTCATGACCTTGCATGGGGCAGGCCTAACTGAAAGGAAATCTAGGTCTTCTAGTAAGTCAGAGTCCAGTCGCATAACTCTTAAAAATCAATAATTAGATCTTCATAAAACGCATTCTGCCTTTTCCACTTGACAGTGGCTGTTACAGCCATCTGGGTGCCTCCTGCCTACAGGACTGTCCAAAGCCATTGCTCTTGCTCTGGGTATTGAAACATAACACCACCCTCTTCTCTACAGATCCGCTGAAAGATTTACCAGCGTTTTGGAAGCTTTTCAATTTATCTCTGAGGCTGGCCTTATGAAAGGAATTGCTTTTAAAGTGGTCCTTTGCCTAAACGAAGCAGTCACGGGAACAACTTAGAACAAGCTTTTCCACACACAAGTTGTGTGTGTGTGTGTGTGTGTGTATGTGTGTGTGTGTGTGTACTGTTGGCACACAGTGCCCCCAAATACTTTCACAATGCAATGGTGCTGAAAATACTTGCGTCACTTCATACACTTTGCACATTTCAGATTGCTTCTGAAGCTACTTCAAAAACAGCAGTCGTATATTATGTAATGGTCTTTTTCTTATACTTTGTAAGCTTGTATCTACAAAACAGAAAGAAGAAAAGCTCATCTCCTGTTGTCTTTTTAATGCCCTTGGCTTTAGTAACTTCAAATGCTGAAAAGTACAGTGTGGAATAAAGTGAGCGCGTAGCGTGCCATGCTCAGGAATGCACAGGATTAAAACAAGCAGCAATAAATCACGCTTGCCAATGTGTTTCCAGGGGATACAACTCTGAACAAACTTGACTCAACCTTCAGCGGTTCTGGTGTAAAATAAGGTCCTCCAAAAACAAAGGACGGGCTTTAAAAAACAGCTTGAATTTGTTGCCTCTAAAAATGACAACTCAGCATTCATTAGTGACTTTCAGGAGAAGAAAGAAGTCTTAAATCTTTTTACCGTCTTCATGCCAAAAAACTCTGCATCCAACACCTAAGGGTACGTCTGTCAATGAAGAAATACCAAGAGTTGAAAATAATTCCCTGAGTATCTTAAAGCTTCAGAACAGCGAGTTGCCACCCTTGTTTTATTGATGGGAAGCCCAGAGTACAGTCTCTGAATTTGAGCGTGTTATTGTCACTGATTACACAGGAGGATTATAAACAATTAGAAACCCTACAATCTATTAAATTGACTAGTATTTCTTTAGCTCCAGAAAGCAGTAAATTTTGCAAAGCAACATTTGCAGGGAGAGGAAGCTATTTTTTACCAAATAATTGATATACTTTGGAATACAGAAAAGCATCAGGGCACAAGTGATTTTTCTTTTCAGCTACGGATGCGATACAGAATTAATAGCCACGCTTTTCTTTTTTTCGTGATAGAGAAAGCAACCAATACTTTTCCAACTAAATCAGAAAAAGGTCCACAATACAACCTACAGGAATGTTTAACTTCCCTGGTAGTACATGATAAAAAGAGTTTCTAGGAAATAGAAGTTCAAATCGACTGTTCTGTGAATTGCAATAGGAGCACTTGCAACTCAGCACACCCTCCACTAAGGGTTACTAGAGACTCTGAAGTGATAGAGAATGAATCTTATACCATCCAGTGTTTTTTAATCCAACAGTATCAGTAGCAAATCATAAAATATATATTGCACATAATAAACAGCAATTTCTAAAGCTGCTGCACCCAAGGACTTACTCAACAGAAGAGGAAATAAACTGTTTTGGTTAACTGGCTAAACTTCCGTGGTTAATCCAATCTAAGATCCCTGGGAGAAGCATTAGCAGTGAAAAACAATAACAAAAACCAGCATACGCCGAGTAATCTTGCAGCATGACAACATGGTGCTAA
Source organism: Penelope pileata (assembly GCA_013396635.1). Lineage (NCBI taxonomy): Eukaryota > Metazoa > Chordata > Aves > Galliformes > Cracidae > Penelope > Penelope pileata. The sequence goes on from WBMW01003582.1 coordinate 139,205, forward strand.
AATCAGACTACTAAAATACACATATAGGCAGAAAAATAATTTGTCTTTCTAGTTCAGATGCTTTTTTCCTTGGGGGAGGGAGAATGAAGAAGAGGAGATACAAGGGCCCAAACAGAAATAAAAATCTTCCCATGCCCTTTCATACAAGGTTGGAAGTATCCCACAAACAATCTTCAAAATAAGTAGAATCTGCTAGTGTGAGCTAAATTTAGTTGCATATGTTTTCCACAACATATGCAAGAGCAACTTTCCTTCTACTTCCTGCAGGCACTCACTGCACTGGTTTATCCTGCAGTCAATAAATATTCTCTATAAAATTTCTGAGGAATATTTTATCGTACGGAGACAAAAGCCCCTCATGATTCAAAGTTTAAGACAATTTTATCAAAACACAAAAGTGAACTTATTCCTTTCTACTCATGTTTTCTCCACAGCTTTCCTACTCTGCTGAAAATCAGCAGCTGTCAGACAAAACATGCCTGTTCCCTGAGCTATCGCTGAGAAAAAGCTCAAGCACAAACACACAAAAAAAAAAAAAAATGGAGAACAATTTCTGCTACTTCTTATTTGTGAAAACGAATTCTCTATTCTACCACCAAATACAGGAAAGTAGTACTAACTACTAATACTTATTTTCTTCCCCTTTTAAATATAAGTCCACTCCATGCCCTTTTCCTGATGTTATCTTTTTTTTTTTTTTTAAATATAAGGCCTAAATTCTGTACAAAAACTATTTCAACTGCATTCATTAACATTAGTCATTACTAGAATGAAACGATCACTAACTTCTTACCTGTTTCACATCTATACTTCCTTATCTACGTCAGTTGGTATATCCATCCCACATCACTGAATTAAAGGAAAAGTTTCACCTTCTAGAAACACTTCAGGTACTGTTTCTCAACACAGTTACAACTGTCTCACTCCTTCAGTGCCTCAGAGTATTATGTCCCAGTGGAAATAAATCCAACTAAATGCCTCCTGAATGGACAGGGCTTGAAACTTGCTAGGATATGAAGTTAATGCTGGGTAACAAATTCATTTAAAGCAAAAGTGACTAACACCTTCTCAGAACACATAAGGAGTAACTTCAGATTAAAGATGCATTCCCAAATCACAAATAGTTTTTCTTCGTCAAATCAGATTATTGCAAGATACTAAAGGAAAAAAAATAGCAGCTATTCCTCACATTTTTCAAGTCCTGATGGCTAAATTTAAAGAATTCTATAGTAAATTCAAAGTAGAATGCATATTTAATCAACAATTATTTTAAGTAACACTCAACATAATACTCTCAGGGTTATCTTACATAAAAACAGTATTCGAGAAGATGAGACCACAATCCTTACTGGTGCTTTAAAATGTTCCTATAATGAAGATAGTCCTGCTCTGCAGAGAAGCAAAAAGATGCAAGAAATAAAAATAAAAACTCATACAGTAATCAATGTCCTTTACTATATTTCCCATCTTACTTGCCAAGCAGCTAAAACAGGAAAAGAACATCCCACAATCCACTTCTATCCTATACTTACCAACCTATGTTCAAACAGAAACATCACCATCAGTACTACATATATATTAAAGGACAATATTTAATGCTATATACCAGAGGTGAAGCTTCATTCCCATGACAGCCCAGACTTTGTTTTCTAAACTTCACACAGAGGTCTTCTACGTAGGTGCCACAAAACATAACAGCTGATCACCTGCCAATGTTCCCAGGAAACTCTGCATGATCCCTTCAGGTCAACACCAGTGCTTTCATTTCCTGCCTCTCAGAAAGATCTCCGGAGATCAGAAAACATACAAGCATCATCTGAGCATACTCCGGTTTCGAGATTCAACAGGATCTCTCAGCCCAACAAGCAAAGCCAATTCAATATCGTATTTTACAGTTTTCCTTTTCCCATGCCCATTTTCAGACTTCACTAACAACTTCTTGCTTCACCTAACTGCTCTGTAATTACATAATGATTTCAGTTGGCCCAGGCTAGCTTTTCCCTTTACTCTGGTTCAAAATTACTGAATCCAGAATTACCAGGAGAAGTAACTATGTACCACGCAAAAAGTACAAGAGACCGGGGACAACAAACAACATAGAAGCACTGAGGCTTTCAATTTCACCTGTTGCTGGTACAATTTAAACAGAAGAAAAAATGATGTCTTAATTTCAATCTTCTAACTGAACTCTATGAGACTGTGCCATTCAGTCTTATTCTGAAAATACACAATTTGTGGAAAGCAAAGCCTCAGAGATACAAGAGCACATAGAAACAGGTCCATTAAACAGCAGGTACCATTCCTGGTAGGAAAGCTAATTAAAAACTGTGGAGCTGAGCCAATGGGATAGTCCTACTAGGAAATTCACTTTCAAATTCTCCTTTCATTTATAGATAGAATTTTATTCTCATTTAAGAAGTTTCCATCTTGTGTATATTTCTTTTTGTTCACAACAAGTGTGCATGTATACAGACACAATGTGTTTATCACACAGTACAGATGCACCCACACACACTTACACTGCTAGCCAAAATTTAATAAAGTATATGACTGTACAGAAAATCAGGATAGGTACTACACACATCTATCCAGTCACGAGTGGAAAATCATCACCTTGTTCTTTCCATCTCTTTGAAGGAGGCTCGCAGAGCGGTGTTTAAGCAAAGCCAGAGAGGGAAGCCCCTGTACTGTGCAACAGGTGATGGAAACAGCTGAGTGGAGAAGCTGAGTTCTAGGATGCTAGTAATGCATAACTGCCAGCAAGTCACATGACAATTCAAAATACATACATGTCTTTGGGGGAAAATACAGAAGTGACATACACCTAGATGTTTCTTTAAGTTCTGTTAATAAGCAAGTTCTGTTTTGCAGCATGAAAGATAATAAACAAGCGTTTAGGTTTATGATTTGTATCCATCTCATTGCTGCAAGCACACGGTAAGAGGAAAATCCATCATAAAGATTAGACAAATTAAAAGCAATTTAATAAATTTAATTATGTCTAGAAGAAATAACACACTCAGTACAAGGCTATATTAAAAGGAAGGGCAGAAGTTTACTGACTAAATTGCACACAGAGTAACAATCCAAATGTTGAACGTATGAAAACTGCCATTTCAGAATTTTAAAAGAGGAATCCACAAATAGCAACGTAATGTATTTGTATCTGTAATTATTTCAAAGAAAAAAAGTAGTACGTTTTATTTATAGAGATTGGACCTGTAACTCTCAGCATCGAGCCACGCTAAACAAACTAGCTGAAGTCAAGTCTTCCACATTTCAAGTATTTGTCTTCTCACTCTTGAATTTTCTCCAAGAGTTAACGTCAAGCAAACAACCAACCTGAGGAACCACTGCCTACCAGGATTTGCTACAAGAATCTTTTGTGATCGACTTCAGGTATTACAAGAGCGTCAGGAGCAAAAGGGCAGTTCACACCTTGCCACACAGTTCTTGAAAGTTGTCAGGAACACAGAGACAGTGGCAGAACTGCAATAAATCTCAGGTGAAATACCTGCCAGCATTAAGGACACCCTTACAATGAGTTACTATGTTTCCTTCAGATTCGTAAATACATTTTGTAATAAGTATTTATTAATATTCTACTAATCACTGCCTCTGTCAATCACTCTAAAATGAAACCCTCAAGAATAACTCAGGGACACTGGGGACACACCAACTACCTGGTTCTTCCTTTGCTCCTTCAAGAGCTCCTGTGTTTAGATTAATACATGAATGGGGTTAAGTTTGATTTAAGAAAATATCTCAAAACAGGTTTTTAGCATTATCCTACAGCATAACACACAAAGGCAAAAGGCCAGCTCACACTCATGAGAGATTTAAATGTGAAAGTAATAAACATAAGGGTAACTTGAAATAAACAGTTTACTTTGTGCCGCTAGGCCATCTAATTAATTCTGTTTGACATTATTAGTATATTGCAGCACACAGTGATTTAAGCAGCTGCTTAAACACAGATCATGCAAACATATATGAGCATAGGCTAATGGAAAGACTGGCATTTTTATTTAGATTAAACATTCCTGAATAAATTAAGCAAAAAACACTGGGATTGCAAGCAGAACTGTGCAGCTTTCTGAATAAGCAGCTGAAAAAAACCCCTCACTAAGAGTTTGCATGAGGGAGAGCACCAAACGAAGCCTGGTGAGAACAACAAAGATTTTGTACGTTGCTAGCTGTTAACAGACCTCATCTAGCAAGAAAAGACTTACATTAAAATAATTCTTCAGCTTGCTTCTCTTCAGAAAAGTGTGTAAGTACTTTTCATTGCTCAGACCAATTTTCCTAACTGAAATGCACTGCAGTTTCCTTTGATGCTGTGTAACGTTTCTTAGTTCTGTTAAGTGGTACATAATTATGCTCTTCCCCTTCCCCCCACAGATACTATAAATTGTTCATCTTTTGACAGCTTCAAACAATTAGGCCTCAAAAACGTGGTTATGAGGCATATAGTTTAAAAGTTCTATGAAGTCGTTGGGCTTTTAGATGGCAGAGGGGGCCTGGGCATTACTCAATGCTTAACTCCCAAACCCTGAAGTCCTGAGCTTCCCACCTTTGGTCATTCCAATATCTGGAAACAATCCACTTAAGATTCAGACTGCATCAGTACTCACTCCTCTGACCTTTCAATGCACGCAAAGGAAGCATTATGAACCTACTCAAAAAAACTGCAAGTGGAAATGCTGTCTCATGATCTTAGCTCATTTTGAGCTTTGAAAATAAAATAGGAAAAGAAATATGGCATGCAGCAGCACTTCAAAAAGCTTCTCCATTTGAACGCACACACGTCTATGTGACCCAATGGAATTCAACCCAGGGTACGCAAAGTGCTGGCCAGTGTGATCACCAGACCTCTCAATTATTTGTCACTGGTATTGGTTACCTGCAGAGGGCTCAATTGACAGGAAACTAGTAAGCATTGTCCCAGTTTTTAAGATGAAATTTCAGGCCTGTCAGTCTCAATTTAGTGCTTGGTGAAATTATAGAGAGGAGTATTTTGGGGGTTATTGGAAAACAACTGAAAAACAATGCAACCATTGGTCACAGCCAACATGCATTCACGCAGGGAAAGTCCAGCTTCACTAACGTTATGTCCTATAACAACAAGGTCAGCCATCCAGTCGACCAAGAGAGGCCAGAAGATGTGATTTGATTTGATTTTAACAAAGCTATCAATACTGTCTGTCACAGTATCCTGCAGGATAAAATGTCCAAAGCGACTCAATGAACTTGGTTGGTTCCTTCCAACTTGGGATATTCTATGATTTTTACTTACAACCTTTTATTAAGGCTGTGTAAGCTAAAGGGGCACAGAAAGCAAAAAAAAAAAAGATTTGCTTATACCTAAAAAAGACAACAGGCTAGAAGAAACTTCAGTGTCCTTTCCCCCAGCTCGAGTAGAATACAGCAGACTCAAAAAGCATGCTTGATGATGTGCCTTCAGCCCCAGTTACAATCCCTCACACAGCCTTCACAGGCCGCCTACTCCAGTGTTCCAACTCCGCAAGCGTTGTTCGGCTCTCCCTCCACCGCTATCCCATTTACATCTTCGGAAACTCATTCAAAGATGACTCTTTGCGCTGTGCTTGCTGGATCACACGGAACAAGTGATCGCCATCCTCTTTTCACAGCCCTTGTGTTTAAAGAAAACTACCAGCTGGCAACATGAGTCACTTCCAATTCCTTCGGGTTTTTCCCACAGATCACCTGCTCTCCACTCCTTCTAACGAGAACAGTTTTCTGAAGTTGATTCATACCTCATAGAGAACCAAAACCATGGAACCTGATTTCAAAGCAAATCACTGTTTAACTCAAAACAACACACTATCATTTAAGTGTCTCTAATATATTAGCTTTGTCTTTTGGCAAACATTAAGAAGTTTGCAACTATTTACATTGTTTTCACCATAAGGAACTAAAGTCTCTTCTTTCAGTGGGCTGACACAAACATGCAATTTCTTCCCTATTAGGGCCCCCTGCAAAAGGCCCCCAGCAATCTGTGAATAGCACACAATTAGGTTTTCTAGATGAATCGTGAATCTGTAAAACCATGACACAAATTACAGGATTAAAACAAGTTATCACTGACCAACAGCAACAGAGAATTCACTCTTCCTGAGTTACTCACAAGCAGAGAAAACAAGGGCTCAGGTACCCAAATCACTAAGTTAGCATTGCCAGCTCACAAACGTTTGTAATTATTTAGATCAACAGGTCAGAATGATTCGCTTGCTCATATCACTACTGTCTATTAAGAAAAATATATATGCACATTAAAACAGCGCAGATGGTATTTACAGACCATTCAAAACCACAGATCTTATTCTTGACCCAGATAAACTGCCCAAAAGACAGAAATTTCAGAAAAGAGCACCATGGCAATGCAGTTAATTTATATACAAAAGCATCTAAACGTGGATTTGTCAAGATGGAACAGGTTCAATTCCTAAACTTCCCAATCCATGAGACATGGCCACGGGAATTTAACCGATGTTTGGCACTTCAGACAATTTTTGTCAGGGTCAAAGATCAGAGAAGCCTGCTTCCTCCCCCTATCCTGCACACGTGTCTCACTTATAAATTCACAGCCTAGAGCCCTCTTTATCATTCGTACATTAGTTACAAGTCATTTATTAAATACAATGGAATCTTTTTAATTATGATAGATTTATTAACTCTTAGATTAGAAGCCTTCAACAACATAAAGGAAGGCTGCACTGTCATTCTCAGGCACAACTGTTACCAAGTATGAAGCTGGAATCTTAAGGGAAAAAAATGAGAGTTCAAACCACTGTTTTTAAATTATCAGTTAACCTTAAGGCAAATATTCCTATCAATGGCAGTGCAATGTCATCTACTCAATTCATATTAAATACAAACTCACTAAATTCATATTAAGTATCTCAGACAGCAATCTCCACTTAAAAATCAATTTAGGTCAAATGGGTTGGAACTCAGTTCCAGTGTGTAAGTGGATTTTCCATGCTTCAGCCCCTTTGTAACCACATGAGAATCTACTCAGTTGCTGAGATTTATTAAAAGGCAGCATTTGTGATTTATGTCAAGATTTGGACTCTACCTTTAAGAGTTTTGAATATCCAGTAAGCTATTTTTTGCTGCTGCTGCTTTGGATTTGGAGTGAAAATTAGCTACAGGTTAACTACTTCCAGCTTACATACAGTGATGTGACGTGTCACCACAAATGCAGTGCTTATTGTATGCAATTTAAAGAATCATGACATAAAATATATCTTGACAGCATTCTGTTCAAAAGCTAAATCTGCTAGAATGCATTTAAACTTTTGTGTAACAATCACGTATTCACTGCACACTAAAAAGCGATGGCAAACTTCAGCAAATTTTCTAAGAGGACAAACCAAAAATGGAGAATTGTAGCATCATTCAGCATTTAATGAACAAAGAAAATCTCTTTCCAAAAGTATTACGTATCTGTTAGAGCATTTTAGTCTGTGCAGTTGGATTTCTATGGAGAAAGGAAGTCATTAACAAGTGACTTCATAATAATTAGAATTTAATTAAATTCCTCCTGATTTGAAAAGGTCTTAAAAGATAAATTATTTCTCTGAAACATAATACAAACAAGCTGTGGATTAATTCATGGTTTATGCAACTTTAGCAACTACTAAACAATCTGTAGAAAGATGCAACTTTCCTGGGTCCTGCTGGGTGGATACAGGAGCTGATTTAAGGCAATACCTGACAGGAGTCTGTTACTGAGTAAATAATTTTGCTCAAGCTTTGTATTTTGGAACACATGTAGTTTAAAATGTAGCATATTGGTAAAGACTCTGATATGGAACAAGTCAAAAGATCTTGGTTTCTCAGTCATGAAAGGATTTACACAACAGTCATAACCATAAATTACATACAGATGTCCTGGCAGCTGGTGTGAGCACAGGTGCCACACACCTGTGGTCCGTTCTGCACAGCACGTGAGGAAGTAACATCCTGCATTAGCAATGGGTTCTGTCTGGGAACACGAGTGAAAATTCAGTGGAAGAAAGGGAAGATTCTATTCTGCAACACCAAAAATGCTGAAAAGGGAGAGCCAAGCAACAGCTACCACATGCAAGCATAGGAGCAGGGATTAAATGAGTAAGAGGGTAACTTAAGAAACAGTTACAATGACTTCCTCACATCTTTGCTCCTTTCCATCAGCTGTTATTTTCAGCTGTATAAAATTAATTAAATTCCCTGAAGTACACAGAATATTTTAGGATTTTCTCCTTCTTGAAGAAAAGCAAGCATCTCTATAGACAACCACACAGATGGGCCAGGTGGACTCAGGAGCAGGGAACACACAGTAGCAAGTTCACATCAACAGGAGTGTAACCCCAACATACTCTAAAAAAAAAAAAAAAAAAAGCAAATTAGTAATGAGATGAGGATAGGCACCGAAATTAAGAGTTAGTGTCATTGTGCTCTCCTCTCCCAATATTCCAGCCCAGGATCCCCAGCACAAGAAGCATGCAGAGCTGCTGGAGCAGGACCAGAGGAGGGCCACGGAGATGCTCAGAGGGCTGCAGCATCTCTCCCATGAAGAACAGTTGAGGGAGCTGCACTTGTTTAGCTTGGGGGGTTGGAACTCTATCATCTTTAAGGTCCCTTCCAACCTAAGCCACTCCATGATTCTAGAAAATACTCATGAACACACAGCCACACCAAGCCATGATCTTCACCACTGCGTCCAAGTCTAATGCAGACAACTTCAGAAAAATGGCTTCACCCTTGGTACCCACACACACAATTTGATGCCCAAAGCTAGGCATTCAAATGTCGATACCTTTGCTCATTTAATCAGTAAATGAAAGCTGACCCTCAGGGAGACACTTGAACTTATACAGGATGGAGAAAAAGGGAAGGGTCAAAACCTATTTTGATATATATATACACATATATATAGCCACTTGAAATTTTTTCATATCCTCCTCCCAAAATTCAGCCAGAGATGCCTAGAAGAAAATAAGTCACGCAGTCCAAGTTGCATTAATAGCTCAGACATTCAAACTTCCTCCTGTAGGCAGAGCCAAGTAAAAATTGACTTCACAGACCATCTCTCACTTGACCATTATGGTGGGAAAAAGTGAGAATTCAATGATTAACAAGTAGAAACTAGAAAAAAAATGAATCTAAAACTGAATAAATGCTCTTGTCTTACAAAGGAAGCATTTATTCTCACAAATCATGCTTCTACACATCCCAGTGAAACAGAGTGAAAGCAAACGACCTGCAGTCTGAAGAGTAAAGCAAGAGGGGAAAAAGCTACAAATCAGATCATAAATTACAAATTATACACAAATACAAGTTACACAAGGCCTGGCCCTACAATCAAACATGACAAATCTTTGGTGTATCAAAATTAAACTATGAAACTGTAACAGGTATCTTTAAATGCAACAAAACCCCTCTTAATTGCATTGATAATGAAAGAAGGAGAAGTCCAATTAAAATAAATCTAAGCAGAAAACAGTCAAAATTTAAATCTTATAACTCTTAAGCCTAGTCAGAAGGCTAGGAAAAATCCTTACATTCATGATTTTCCCAGTAAAACATTGCTGGCCTTTCAGCCTGAAATATTCAAATAATATCGAATTCCAAAAATTTTCAAAGCCACAGTCTGCATCTCTCAGCATGCAATAGATGTCACTTGAGCTTGTGAAGGGAAATTAGTTCCAGTAAAAGCAAGAGGAGAAAGGTGAATCCAACAAGACGGTCAGGGAAAACATTTTTCCCCCTTCTAAGCCCCCAGAAAAAAAAAAAAGGCATACAAACACATCCCTTCACATGAGTTTGGAGCCAGGAGGCTTAGATACAGTAAAGGGCTAAGCCTACTGCTAAAGTACTTGTAACTGGGAAAGGATGGTGTGATGCTTTGTGCAACCACAAGACAAATCTCTTTCAAGCATGCAAAAACAGCGCTGTGGCATCCAAAAAGAGATTAAACACAATGCCTGCATTTTTAAAAATAAATTTGACATGACAAATTACTAAATCAACTACAGTCATTACACTAATGTCTAAATCACCTTAGGAAATGAATACATAACCTTACAGAAGAAAGTCACAAAACGTTATGAAATTTCAAGTAGCAAAATGTTCAGTGGATCAAGCACTGGTTTCCTAAAACATATGAAAGATGAGCAAAGTTTTAAACTCCAAGAACAATAGTTTTAAATGCATAATTTAACAGCCTTACAAAGGAAAAGAAAAAAATAAGAGAAATAAACAGTAACAATTTATAGATAAGGCTATCAACTTCCCGATAAAAGTTGTCATACAAATGACTGACTGCATTAACATACAGAATTAACTTTGCTGAAGCCCCACAAAGCAATCAGGAGTGATAAGAATGATTGATTGTTTAATCACTTCAACTTTATGCTAACTCTGAAAATTGATGTTTTAACAGTTACAGTAATAACACGATTGAAAATACTTTTGTAGCTTCTTTCTCCAGGTAAGCCTCTCTCTCCTGGCCTTCAGGGTATTTGTGAAGGAAGAAAAAGATCTTGGAATACAAGTTAGCAGAATAATATTATTGAGTGGCTAATATATTAGCCAAGATAGCAACGCCTTAAAATAACGAGGGCTTACGATCTCACATAAAACAAGAAATATTTAGAGACACCATACACATGAGGGTAGGGACAGTCACAACCTGTTACACTTTATAGAAACTATGCATGTAAAGTCTTACAAGATGTACAAAATAGTTTACTCACAATCATGGGCCCACACAAAGATATGTACGTAACTGTAACTTGCGGGACAAAAGGTACAGAACCCAGAGCACTTCAACCCAGTTTTCCACTACTGCTGGCAGATCTGTAAGCGCATGTAGGAGCTGCTGATTTAACCCAAAGCAGATGGCTACAGCCGGTCAGTGCAGAAACAGAGCACATATTTAAGTGAACCTGGTATCCCACAATCCTCACTGTTACGGTTTTATTAAAAAAAAGGAATACACTTAACTATCAAGCACTGTAAGCAGCCATGATTCCAGTTAGGCTCAAAGTCAGCTACCTTTTCAATAGACTGGTTTTGGATAATCCTATCTGAATTGATGCCTTTGCTTTTTCTTCCTCAGATAAGCACACGGTAACTTTACAGGAATTCATTACACAAATGCAATGAAGCCCATGAATCCCAAATACAGAAGTTTCCCGTTACATCTTGTTTGTTTAGGCAAGACCATCTGTAGCATTCACCAGTTGCTGAGTTGGTTACATAACCTAAAATGGCATAATTACCAGAACACATCTGAGAAAAGGTAAGGAGGACTATAGGCACTTTTCTCCCATTTTGAGAAGATAATTTGTTAGTGAACATGACAAAAAGGCAGTACAAAAGTGTACAGTACCAAAATAAATTGACAAGTGTTGAAGAAAGTTAAAGATTTTTCATAAGCACAGGAAAAGAAACCTCCCAAAACAAGTTGTTGCAATGAAACACATTAAAAAAATTCTCAATTTCGAGGACAACTAAAATGGTGGGAATCTTTCACATCCCAGGATGATCTTCTTAGAACTGAGCTAAGCACGCATTCTAGAAATTAATTCCTACAGCATACTCTAGCTGAAAAAATCCTTTTTTTCCTTCAGTGTAACTGGAGATACAAGCAATGAGATACAAATTACGTGCCTGACAGTGTTCCTGTAGTCAGATGAATCCATCCCTTTGTTGTTCACCGAAGAACAACCACCACCTCTAACCCTGTCATTGCTCATTCTGTCAGCATCCAAGGTGTTATCAGAATACTGGGCTAGTATTACCCCCCATCAATCTTTTCCTATCCCATGCACAGCAACAGCAAGTCAGGCTTCACTGCTGTACTGCAGAAAAAAAAATGAAAAAACAGTGGAAAGAAAAGGTAACAAATGTCAAAAATCTCCATATCATCCATATATGAGCTTGCTATGTAACATTCCTTAGCGCTGTATCTAAATGCCTATCACAAGTAGCTCAAATTACAACCTCTAATTAACATCTTATACATAAATAAGGCCAGTATGTAAAATACGTTCATCTCTGAGAGGAGAAAGCTTTCTTTCATATTGATAAAAGGTTCCAGTCTGTATCAAAAATAATTCTAAATTCTAATAGAAGAAGTTTAACATTCTGCAGAAAGGAGTTTAAGCCTATTTTCCTAATTATAAATAAAATACCTGGGAAATCTGCAAGATCTTGACAGTATCTCCCAACGTATTAATGTGTGGGAAACAATGTGAAGAAAAATCATTGAAGGGTGCAACTATTTTACAATCCTTTAAGCAAGTAAAAAGATTGGTGAAAACAGAACAAGAAGCATACCTGACCTAGCACACTTCTGAGTTATTTGTTTTAGATGTTCTTAATTAACATAGGATCATTTACATGAGCAAGTCTTTCGCAGACAAGGAACTCTCAATTAAGAGAATTTCTGCAGACTTGTGGTCAATCAGATGTAACATGAAAAGTACAGATGCAGTGGAAAACCTCAGTGTTCACAGGAGCGACATTCCTCTGTAGTGATCTAAGCATCATTTACATTTCATTGCATCTGAAGCACTCTCAGGCAGAAGTTCCAGCTGAGTCATAATAAAGCAATCCATCAGATTTGATATCCACGGTTTCAAAACAATAATACCTATGACATGAAAAGTTGCATCTGACTTGAAGGATATAGAAAAATACGCTGCAAACACTCACAACTGCTTTAAAATTAAAGAATCAAACTGTACTTAAAAAACATTTTTGTATTCCAAGTACCTCCTTAAAATATTTCGTAAAACATTCTCTATATACATCACATTGATTAGTACAAAAAAAAAAAAGAAAGAAAAAACACTGTCACCACAGGTATTGCTGTACATCAACCACAGGTTTCTTTTCAATTTCTTTAACTAAAAAAAAAAAAAAGTACATACTCCCAAACATGTCTGGACAGTCCAGAGAACAATAAGAACAAATAGTTTTTCTAAAGTGCCTGGTAAGCTCTAAAGAAACTATCTGAAACTTGAAGTATAACGCACACACATCTAACTGAAAAAGCAGAGATTATTACATAGTTAAACCTCCTTCTGGCATATGGCAGTAGGACACACGGGCAAACAAATGCAATCTGTTTAAACCAATTGCTCTCCAAAGCTTTCCCATTTGCTTGACGATACCAAGCAGTCATTGTTTCACATACGAAGCAACCTGGAACCTGCCTGCATCACTGCAGTGCTTCTCTCCAGCACAACAGTGTACGTGCTGTCATCACAGGCCAGCAGGAACTGGCAGCCAGATCAAGCACAGAGAGCTGCATTTCTTGTGGCTAACAGCTCAGAGCTGCCTTGAGAGGGCTCTTGCCAGTCTCACTATTTACACTTACATACTTTTACAGTATTTGTCACTAATGGCAGACAGAATTCAAAAATGGCAGAAGATGGAGGTTACTTGCTAAGTTTTACTGACTACAATCCCTTCTTTTGCTGGGACAGTCCCAGAAGTTCTCCATTCCCTAGCTCCACATATTTGTATCTATTTTACCTGTTTTCTCACACTAACTCCGATTTAGCATGTCTCAGAGCTAGTGCCTTGTAAGCGGGTGCTGAAAAGTTACAGGGAAAGAATTTTTAGATCTTCTATGTTTTGATTTTTCTTGCTTTGAAGGAACAAAGATTCAAAGATACATCCTGCCAATTAACTTAGGAGATGGGATCAGTTTAAACGTCCATTCCCAATAGAGAACATTATGCAGTACGTTCCCCCTCAGCTGCCATTACACCCTTTCAGCCCATGGCTCACTGCTGCCATCTTAACACAACCTCCCCTACCTTTGCCTCTGACCTCATCGAGCCTTTATAGATGGTTGTGTAACATAGCGTGTATTTGGACTGGGTGCTTCTTCCACCATTTGGTTTCCTTAACGTTGAAGTTTCAAACATCTGTGCAGCATCCTAGAACTCTCTTGTTTCTATGCTATTTGCATGTACTTACATCGGTATCCAACAACTTTGTCTCCTCTTAGTATGAGAAAGATTTCTCACAACTTGACTTCGTTTCACCACTGAATTGCTTTCTGTTTAACTGAATCTATATAGTTGACCTGAACCTGAACTGCAGCACCTGCCTCTTTACTGTATTTTTATCAGGGTACATTTGACAGCAACCAATGAGGTCCACTGTTGTCTGATGAGCGATAGTCAAGTCTACTTGCTTATTTCTAAGGACAGGAGAAAATTCCTTCTCTCCTTCACCCCTCCAATCAAACTTGGATGGGAAAAAATGAAAAATACAAAAAACAAAATTTCTACCTTTATAGCTAGTAAAAAAGAAAATAAAATGAATTAATTGGTTTGGGGGGGTAGGGGGAGGTGTTTGTATTTTGGGGGTTTAGTTCATTTTTTCCCATCTTAGAGGGGTTTTCCTTCGTTTGGTTTCTGTTTTTAAAAAGTACCTCTCCTGCAGGGTGAAATTCTTCCAGATTTGGTGTTTTTCTACCAGGTTGGTTTCTAGCTGACTAAGGTCACAACTTCTTACACTTTCTGGGATCTGCTTTTTAATTCTTCTCTTTCACTAAGCTTCCAAGAGTTTCACTTTTTTTCCTACATCCTCTCTCTGTCTCTCTCCAAAATGGAAATGAGCCTGAAATTTCAGTTCCTTCTGGCAGAGGCAGGACCATCCCAACATGCGGAAAAAAAAAATCATTAGTGAAAAAAGAAGTCTTTTCACATAGGAACACGCCCTTTTACTCTTGTTTCGGGAGTTTTTATGAGCTATTCAATATTTTAAAATGAAGGAATGACATTTTTATGTTAGCGTCCTTATCCTTTCAACAACCATCAGTGACAGTCTCTCTTCTCCATTTCCAAGATTTCCTGAGCACATTCATTTGTAACTCATCTGGAGCTACAACTCACTGACCTCTGCCCCTTCACTTGAGGATCTTCAGCTGCCTTGATGCTGAATAGCTCTAAGCAGGCCTGGCTCACTGTAAAGTAAACCTCTGTAAAGTTCTTAATAAATAGGAGTTGTCCAACTTATGCTCACCAAGTTTGAGGACTGCTTAAGGCACCACTCTCTATCAATTCAGTCACCACATGGTCTCAGTTAACCAGAATTCCGTGCCTCTCTCTTGGCTGAGCCGGCATTACTCTTCAGCGCCTCTATCTTCAGGGTCACAACAGTCCACAAAGGATCAATCTTCAAAACATATCAGAGTGCTGCATACTGGTAGCAGTAGCTGAAATAGCATTCAAAAATCACACGCTTCAAGCCTCCAGAGAACACATCTTGGGGATTTAAGTAGAAGACTGTTTTGCTAAAATTATATCAAAGTTCAGACTTACAATTATCATAGGTATAATAAATGGCTGTCGTCATGCCAGATAGCTCCTCATAACTATTATAAATCTACCCTTATTTTCATTTTATGCTTCAGAGAGAAGAAGCTGAAGCCTGTCACACCCAGCTCTCTGTTTGAGCTCAAACAGGTGTTTCTGCAACAGAAGTGGTTCATTGGTTCCCACTCCTCTCATACTCCAGTAAAGACAGCAACTTATAACAGTTAACTGAAGTCTGAAATCCCTTCACATTCCAGGAGGTCAAATTAAAGTCAGTCATTTATACAAATCATACAGAAAGCAGAGCGAGTCAGCTGAATTTTAATTAAAACGAATGGCTGTGTAGGCAGGATGAGCTGAGCCGTTCCTCATCACCTGTTTTTCTGAACACAGAAGGCAGTACAGCATGTACCATCCATTTAGACAAAAGAGGAGAAGAAGAAACACATTCAAAATATTCCCTCAAGACAGACAGAAGCAAGAAAAACAATCTTTAGTTGTAATCAACCTTCAGAAAATACCCACTAAAGACCACACCACACTACATTCAACTTCCTGTATTCTGAGGCTGAAGATCTTACAGCACTGGTTTTTCTGCACTACGCGTAAAAGGTACCATTAATAATTTTTGACTATATTTTGAGCGGCAAAGCATGGAAATTGTGATATAACAGCAGCTTCTAGAAAGAGGGATGCAATATTAATGCAAATTATGAGACCCACGCAACATCTAGTTAGGAGAAAAAAACACCACTGCAGCCTGGCAGCTGGTGCAAAGTTGGCATAGTCCATAGTCTCATGTATTTTCTAAACATCCTCTTCATAAAACTCAATGAGAAGTCAGCCCGAAGTGCTGCAGGGCACCGCCCAGAGCTCAGTCTCTGTCCTACAGCTACTGTTGCTCAAGCAGTAACTTCAGTAGCTTCCTCACAAGGTCCAGGGATGGGCCAGAACATCTCAGATGAGATGGGAAGTGCCACCTTATTAACACCCACTGGCCTTGTTTCTGGGAGCAGCACACTGCTGTTTTGGATTTCACCTTCACTGTAGTTTGTGGAGGACTACTTTTTGCAGAGGCTGTTGCTCGCAAATCTCCTTTAATGTGCAACCATATTTTGGCCATGGTCCATTGAAACAAGCTTACTGATGACAGAATAATCAAACTGATAACTGCTCGGGTGAGGGAGAATCAGAAAGTTCTTTTTTTCCTACTGAATGGAATGCATATCTATGTAAGTCTGTATATATGCTACAAACCTCCGCAGCCTCCTCCACCCAGACTGCAGTGCTGGCAGCAGGCTACAGGTTCTCAGCAAAAGTAGCAAATTCTGCTGCTGCAAAGTTTTGATTTTGATTGTGAGAAGAAGTATGATAGTCCAGTGGTCAGTAAAAAAATCAACATTACCATATTACAGCAACTACAGCCAAATTATTCCCTCTTGACAGAGGGAGAGGGGGAAAAAAAAAAAAAAAACTTAGAACTTGCTTCACTAGTGAATATTTCAGCCATTTAGCTATTGCAAGTTGCATGCAATGCAAGTTATATTTTCTCCCATCAAGTGCAAAGGCACACCAGGAAATCTGACTATATCTAAAAACAAACAGGTTTTTCCTAGGGAAAAATATCTTAAAACATCTATAAAACTGAAGAAAATGAGTCTTGGCTCTTCCTCATAGAAAACAATAAAAGCAATCAACTACATTTCTTTCTATGTAACACTTCATCACCTTGATGAATAACTCCCGTTTCAGAAAAAGAATTAGAAAAAGATTGCTTGACCTTTCTTTAACAGGACTGACATGCTAATGCCAAATGCCCTCAGCACATCCCTGCAAGTGTGGCAGCACGACCACAGCGCATGGTGAAGAAAGACTGAGATCTGCTCAATAGCACGCGGGACATTTTGATGAATGTTTCAAAAGGAGCTAACATTAAAGAGGTCAGGCAGAAATAAATGGAACATTAAGTAAATAACCCCTTAAAATAATATGATGGATGAATTTATTAAAAATAAATTTCAAAAATAGATTGCTTTTCTGACTACTATACTTGTGTTCACTGGCAAAGGAAATGGGAAAAATTAATGGATTTGGCTCCTTCTCTCCAGTGACAAAGATAATCGATCTGTGGGGGAAGGCCTTTATCTAGCAAAGAGACAGCATGTGTACAGCAGATGGAGGGGAAAAAAAAAATTAAAAATCAGAGATCATCTTGCTGGCAGATCTCCAGAATTGCTTATCAGCTCCTACCACTCTCACTCAAGTCTAGGTATTTGAAACGCTGGTGAGGTTGCCAGTGATAATATTCTTTCTTTTATGAACTGGAACGATGAAGGCGGGGGGAGCACAAGGAGGGGGAAGGAGAGGTGCACAGGTGTTTTTACAATAAGCAACACCTCAGGAACAAGCAGTCCATTTATTCCTTCTGAACCAATTCTTTCTGGCAAGTGAAGCTCTTTAGACCAAGGACTTTTTATTGTCTGCATTATACAGTTGCACTAAGTACAGTCACTGGTCTGACAACACGTGAACTGCAGCTTTATCAAACGGACAGACTTTGTTGCTGTTGTTTTTATTTGCTTTTTAAAAACTCTCAGTTCATTATCTAGTCCACAGTAGAGCAGTTCTTGGAACAAAAAAAATCTCATTTTCAGTGTAAGAGAGACAAGTAAATTCATTACTGCAGACAGCTTGTAGTGTGATTAAAAATTCTACACAAATACCTCTATGAATGGGCATTTAAGAGACCTAATTCTCTAGAGCTCTACAAGCAGGTCCTACATAGAAGAAATAACATGTTCATTTCATTGTAACAAACTAAGCAACCTTTTCCCCCCCCATCCAGTGCTCCATTGCTTGGTATTAAAAACTATTTCTGATTCTCTGGCAGGAAGAGATGAAGGCGTTATCTAAGAATGCTGTATAAAATCACACTGCAATGTTGAAAACAGCGTGCAAGTTAAGAGCCTTTAACCTCACACAGGAACTCACAGGCTTCCCAAAGTCACTTTAAGAAAAATGAAAACACCTTGAAAGGAATCAAAGTTTCTCTAGCAGACTGGAGCCCTCCTACCTTGGAGGAGGACAGAACTCAGCTCACTGAAGCCAGCGTACAAACAAACCCAACCTGAAGAGTAGCAATTAGCTGCATAAAAAAAAAAAAAAGCACTAAGTTTTCCTCCAGGAAGTTAATCAATGTTTCACTCTTTCCCAATTCACCGCTAAGTTTGCCAACCAGAGACGGCAGAAGCAGATTTCTCTGCAAAAAAAATCTGTCACCAACATCAACCACATGGCACTGATACCTCATTACTTCAAACTAGCACAAACAACAAAAAGCTCTTAAAAAAAAATCCAATCCTACTGGGTTGTCAGAAATACGATGACTTAACATTAATGAGAAAAAGAAAGATATATGATCTAACCGATGTATACAAATGTTCACTTAGGGAAGGTTATGCCCTCAGTTCATTCAATTTTGAGAACACGGAATGGGTGAAAGTATCACAAAAACCTTGAAAAGGAACATAATGGGGAAGGAGAGCGTTCCTCAGCTTTGAGTCCACATTACAGGCTAAATTCTGGAACAAAAAAGAGACAACAAATATCAGCAATACATTGTTGCCCATTCCAAACACTCAAAGGAATCCCTTTCACCTTACCTTATCTTCTTTGACCCCCTATAATAGACCCTAATAACACATTGCATAACTTTTGGTCTGCATCTTTCATTTCTCAGCCTTATTTCACAATCACACGAGAAAACATCCTCACTTTCTCAAAGTGTAGTAGACAGCTTCGTTAAACCTATTGCTTCCCATGTCTTTCAGTGGCAGATAAATAATTAACCATCACACAGCTAAAAAGTGGAACCTAACATTTACTCCTATAGCACTGTTCTTCCAGTAAGCGTTTCAGCAAATTAAATCACAAATTGCACCTACTTTTTCCTCTTTAGAAATAATTAGAATAAGTAGCCTATCTAAAATATAGTTTTCAAGCTAGATCTTGGCACTAATAAATGAGTTCATTTCAGCCAGAGAGAAAAATTATTTCGGGTCTATATGAGCATGAGTTCTGAACAGGCGTCTCCATCCATCCTCATACAGCCCCTCTTGTAAGCAGAGTGATTAAATCAGGTAACATACAATGGCACACACAATTTTGACTCCCCACTCCATCCTCTCAATACACAAACGTGAGGTTTTCCGTCACCTCTATGGTCCTTCCCTCCCTCTCCTACATACAGCAGTCTCACCACCCAGGCTTCAGTACATGATTTATACCACTGCAACACAACTGCAGGGGCACAGCTGCAATGCACTCCTATTTCACGCAGAGCCAAGGCTAAAGAAATGGGCTGCACTCATGTACCACTCAAAACAGAAGGCATGGGCACTGCTATATGCAGGAAAGGCTCCAAGTTAGCACTGCACGCTAAACCCAAAGGAATTGCCAAGTGCCCATCAGCAGTGCAACTAACCTACGAGCTGGTTAACCTGCTATTTCAAGAACAACTCAAAACCCGAACACAATAACAAAGACGAAAGTTAATACAAAATGCAATCTGAAAATCTGAAAAAAAGTATATAACGTGGGTGTCACATTTACATAGCCATCAACACATGAATTTTCAGCTTCTCAGCTGAATGCAGTCTAAATAAAGTCATTAAAAAACATAACCTTTTACTACTTAAATTATCTTGATTTAATGGCCACAACAGTAATCATTAAGTGCTTTATGAAACTTTGAAACATACTCTAGGGACAAAGTTCAGCTCAAATAATCACTTGTCTGTTAATAAGCTGAGTAAATATTCCTTTCAAACAACTGTGTTAAAATCCCAGTTATTACAGCCACTAAGAACCAAAATGCCAAAGAACTAGAAGTTACAGGTTTGGGGTTGCATTCTACTTTCCCATACCATTTAGAGCTTCCCAGTAAATTTCCACACAGGCAAAGCCAGAACACGAGAGGCCATGGAAACGGAGCAGGCAGGAGCTCGCTGCAAAGCCTTCCACCCACCCCACGGAAAGCCCGACCTCGCCCAGGAGATGGGGCAGAGCGGTTGCCATCAACGCTGCAACTGACGCAAAGCTCTCCCCAGGTAAAAATTCTAAGCCGAACTACAATCTTTGGATTTATAACGACTAATGAAAGCACAAAAAATGAACTATGTGAGATTCTAGTTTAGTAGCTAAAGTGCAGAATTAAGGAAAATTAGTGGGAAAATGCATGGCCATTTTCACAGTATCATAATCATTACCACCACCTTTTTTTTTTTTTCCCCCTTTCCACCTCAGGTTTTTCAACAGACATTACATGGCACATCTCAAACAATATACGTAATTAAATTGCCATTTATTTTTGTGAAATACGAAACTATTAATTATTAAATATTGAAAATAAACTATTATATGGGCATTTATTATTACATCTGGAAGTAACTGTATGTGGCCTTAGGCTAACGTCCAGCAGATATTCCAGCACCATCAAAACCCCTTCTCTGTCTCCATTGCTTTTAGTCCACCTAACACCCCGTACTTCATTATTTCCTTAAAGAACAATTACTGGTTTGGATCATTTTAAAGCAATTACCACACAAAACTTTAGTCTTATCACAGATTCTTTATTTCTTGAAAGAGCCTGCAGAACTTTTAGTCTGTAAATCCAGACTGTTTTGTGGGCTTTTAGCCATTTGCATACATATTTATCCAATGTGAAGCTTAAGTTTTGGCTACAACTATGAATATCTTTACAAGAGAGCTGGAGATTGGAAGTTAAAGCAAATGTAACAGGGGTTAAGAGCACAAACATTAACTGGCATTTACAAAGCCATCATAAATCATCTGTCCAGCTTTCCAGAAGTCCACTATAATCTTCCAGAAAAAAAATGCATGAACATTAGAAAAGTTCTAACACAAAAACATACAAAATACAAGCGAATACAAAATACTTCGTATGCATCACACAAAAGGCCAGTTGCACACCTTGGTGAGCAGTCTGGCTATAATCCAACAAAGTATTTAGTTATATGAGACAAGGTGATGTTAAGTACACCTTTGTTGCTTCCTCAGCTACGGTAAACACACTGAATCATGCAGGGCACTTTTGCAATTGACAAATTAAAAAAAAAAAAAGTAATTCAATACTATTATTATTATTCCCTCCAAACACAGTTTCAGGAAATGCAACGCTATGTGCTCCAAAAGCAGGTTGTGGTTGTGCACCAGATTGTTTGGTTTTCCCTGTTTGTTTTCTTTTTTTTTCTCCTTATGTAGAGTTTGTGAGAGGCACTCAACTACAATATAAGAACATAAATCAATATCAATAGTTTTATTCAAACTGCCAGTGGCTAAAAGTACTTCTTACTATAAAAGCTCTCACACTGCATTAAGTTTTGTGGGAAAGAAATAGTGCATGCATGTGTATAGACTACCTATATTGCATCTATTTTCATCACCATTGAGAATTGAAGACATCTTTCACATTAGGATGGACCAGCATTTCCATTTGTCTCCTTGTTCATGGAAATGCTCTGCAAACTTTTAATTAAAATTTTTAATCATCATCTTTTAATTACCATTATTTTGAGGGCCATCTGAAAGGATGCAGGGCACACAAGAAAAAAAAAACCACCACACCTCCACAGCCATGAACACACCAGGAAGTCACATTACTAGCAAAGGCTGTGTCTTGCTTTTTCACTATCACTTCTGCTCTGTTTGCCATATAAACAATATTACAGTATTTCTGGTTCTGCTTTGCAAAAGGTTTTGCCAACCATTACTAAGGTACTAAGTAACAGTTCTGGGTCAGTGGACAAAGTAAAGGTATCATGACTTCAAAACAAAGTACTGTAATAATTAAGAAATCTCAGGTTTTCCATGAAAGGTCCAAACAAACCAAGGTTTTTTTTAAATATATACATAAAACAACATTCATACGCCAAGATTTCAGTATGTTTCTTTTCTGAAGATGACAACCACGGTCTGTAGGAGACAAGCAGCAGCACACAAGTCAATCACCACAGAACATACCGCAAACCTGACGATATTTCAGCTAGCTGAAATCAATTCTGCTAGAGCTCTAGTACTTGATCCTGCTAACCCCCCTTTCAAAGACAATGTTTCAGACACCATCTTGTTTCATAATGAAGACCTGAATTGCAGACAAAGTGAAAGCAGTAAAGCAGAACAAACAGCTTTGATTATCTTTTTCAAATATTGTTGTGTTGGCATGAAAGTGTTTGGCTCTCACAATGCCTTTTTTATTATTTGAAACATGAATAGGTTCAGAGGAACAGAGGCACAATGAGGACAATTCAGTACATCTTTCATACAGACACCAGTACATTGTCAGAGCAAACACCGCTTGCTGCATTCACCAACAGAAAGGTCTAATGGGGACTTTCCACTATAGAGCATACCTACATCCCTCAGGAGAAACTCAAATTATTACACCAAGAAGAATTCAACTGAAAGTCTTCATGATGTGATTGTATACATTCAAATATTTATATATTCAAATTATTTGTGTATAAGTACATATACATTTATCTATAAATTACTTCATCTACTGCACGTTTGCTTGTCAGCATCTACAGTTTCCAAAAATGATCCTATAAAACGGCTAGCATTAGATTTTCTGGCTGAAGTAGACACAGGGAAAGCACTAAAAACATCCCAACAAACAATTCTAACACTAAAAACTGTACACTAATATTACGCTTTAAGTAAAAAAATAAGTTATCAGAGAGATCACTGGGGAAAGAAAAAAAACAGGCCAAAATCCATAAATTATTAACACTCAACTTTATTTTGCATTCTTCTTCCACTAGTTTACTCAAGTATGCAAGGTCTTCTGGGAAAAAATGTTAGTATTTGAAACTATGTGTACTGTAACTAACCAAAAGTATATTAAGTTTTTGTAAAGGACTTCCTCAATTTTCTCTCTCAAATATCAGCTTTTCTCTTTTTGCTAACTTGATTTCTACCAGTTTGCAGTTAGCTTCCTAAAATAATTTTCCTCCTTACTCATAACAGCTTTGAGTATCACACATTCCCTTCATAACTCATGAAATAGTGTTTTGCTTTTCCAATTGAGAAGAAACACACAGATCAAAGATCCAGTCTCTAGACTTCAATTGTATGGAATAAAACATCTGGATCCTCACCACTGATCCAAGGAAAAGGAAAGCTGCTTTGAACATCAAGGAAGTTTATCTTAAAAACTTATGTTGGTGAGATTAAGTCCATCTGTCACCTGGTGACATATGAAACAAACCTAAGATTTAAAATATATATTATGTTAACATTCCGGTCTTTCCAACATTATCAATTTCTTCTGCAGGTGATTTAATCAGAGCAAACTGTTACTTTTGATATTGTCAGTAATGGACAGCTAGTTTGTACATGCTGCTTTAGCTGCTAAGTACACCCTGAAATAACAATTAACCAGAGTAGCTGGAACACAGTAGTTCAACTAAGCTGTCACTTACAGTGCTTCTCCCACAGATGCTCCCCAAAGCTAGAACGCTACTTTCCAGAACAAAAATAGGATCCCTAACATAACACAAATGCAAGATTCACTGAAAAACAGGACTCTAGCTAAAGCATGCACTAATGTGACACGAACTTCTTTATGTCTCCTTTTAGTATTTAACCATGCACATTTAGAAACAAAGAATTAAGCATCTATGTAGCAATTAATACAGCTTGACGAAAATGCCATGTAATTCACATCTGACAGATTATTCTTCACTCACGTTCGTTTTTGAATTTGTGCTATGTTTTAAAAAAAGAATAAGCAGATTTTGACACAGGATGAGATGGTCTATCTCTTCATGCACCTCACACACACGTTCACTAATCTTCTGTCTATTCCATTTGTAAGTTACCTTTTCTATTCTTAATGTTCTTAAAAACCAGCCTTACAAAGAACAATTTTTAACCACTGTCTTGCCATATTTGCTACATTCTAGAAATACTTTCTGGAAACCTCTATGTATGTGGTGCTTTCCACAGGAGATTTTGAAGAAATATTTCTCTATGTGAAATAAAAGCAGATAACTAAGTCATAAAATCTAAGACATGAGAGCAGAAAGTCAAAAATATTGAGCTATGAAATACAGTAATGATTACTGCGAGTCAGTCAAGAAACTAACCAAGCTGTAACTCAGAAATTATCACCTGGGAAGATAACTGAAAACTCTCCAAAAATAAAGACAACAGCAGAAGGCAAGACTGGACTGGAAGGCTATAAGCAGAAGGAAAAAGCGTGTCAAATAAGAAAAACTAAGAGGGTGAAAGCAAGCAAACCTGTTTATCAGACCCCAAAGGTTTAGCAGGTTAACAGTCCAGCTAGCCTTAAATTTCTCCTAAAATTAGTCGAGAGTCAACCGTCATGGATAAAACAAGAGGATTGAGATAATGCATTTTAAAGTAGGGGGAAACATCACTTGGAATTGCATAGATAGATGCTCTCTAACAACTTAAAAGTTAACATTTCAATAAAGATACATCCAATTACTGCAAGTGTTATGTTCGTATATAGTGTTACATTCAGTTGGATACAGTATTAATATTCAGTTGCATGAGTAACAGATTTTATTTAGTATCTTACAAGCATGACTGGAAGAGAATTCAGAATTTAGTTTTGTCCTTAACAGACTTAAGATAGCATTAAAATCAATGAAGTAATAAGGGAAGCAAAGATGATGCTGAAGTCAGCAAAACTCTCAACAAGAAAGCTGATCCAACTTCTCCAGTGACACAACACACCAGCGTAGACCAGATGGAAACTTCCTGGCTTGCCATTTGGAATTCTCAGTGTTCAAGACACAGTCGACCTCAGCATTTTCTTTCCATTGACAATGCTGGGGCTAAATACTTACTGAACACAGAATTACATATCCTAGATTTATCCTATCAGAAGAATTTACATTAAAATCGCTTTTTAACAATGCACACAAAAAACGAAAAACTTGGCAGCAGAACGTAACAGGAAAGATGAATGTTTTTATTCAAATGGCCAGAAATAAAGTGTATTTAATATTCTGTGACAGAAATACAACGTAGAAGTAATAAGGAAATAAAGTGGAAGGCAAAATACAGAGAAAACTTCAGCCATTTATACCTCAAAAAAAGTGCAACCAGCATGTTGATCAGTGATCTATGTTAGTACTACACATTTCCTTCTAGCAGTTTCTAACTCCACTCCATTTAAAAACTTTACCAGTACTTCAACAAAATATATTCTGCATATAAGAATTCCTTCCTTTCAACATTCTCAGAAAGTTACAACCATATGCCCTCTGAAACAAGACCACATGCTCTAAGCTGTTTCCTTAAATACTGTTGTCTCCAGCTGTCTACATCCTCACATTGTCCACAGAAAATTGCTGCATAGCTGGTAGCAGTCTTACAAGAAACAAATTGGTCTCAAAAATTCTCCTCTAAGAAAAAAACTAAAAAAAAAGGAAACCCACACACAACACCAGCACAAAATAAAATATTTACAAAGGTATCTTTTCACCCCTGTGAATTTTTAATTGCTGAATAATAGTGATGGGTCTGATAAGCGATCAGTGCCCACTACAGAGCCTCTCAAGTATCACATCTGTTAAAACTGCATGGAGTCAGAGGCTCTAATGATGGCTGAAAATTCTATTTTTAAACACAGGTTAAACGGAAAAAGAAAAAAAAGCATAACAAAATTTGGAAAAATGCCAATTCAGAAAACAGTGAATAAAAATCAAAAGCCTCAGTGACAAAAGGACAGCCAACTGATGTAAATCTCCATTTGTGACAGGAACCACCACCACCACGTTTTCTGTAATGCAGCAGAAAGAACCGTGCACGTGTGAATTATCGGTGTTGGTTGCTACTGGAGAAGCATCAGAAGTACCTGTTTGGGCACAAGGATAAACTTTATTGAAAGAAGTTTCTTTATCAATCCCTCGTGGCACTAAAAATGAAATATCATGATGCAAAGCAGAACACAAGGAACTGAAAAGCAGCAGATGAAGAAGAAAGCATTGAACATGCATGTCATTGCGTGCTTTATCTACAAAATTCCACATCTTTCAGAGAAAGGCATTTTATTATCCCTGATCATATGTCCACAAGAGCACATAATCAAATAGTCACAAGAGAGCAGGAGCCTCTTCATTCCCTTCACCAAAGCATGATGGTTTCTATCGTTTAAGCTAAGGAGTCTCATCTCAAATTCCTTTCATATCAGGTTTAATCTTTTTTAATATCATGTTGTGCAAAGATAATGTACTTGACTGAGCTTACAAGGAAGAGGTTCTGAGAGACAGCACAATTTTTAATTTTCCTCTTGCTCTAGACTGACTGCTTTCATTGCTTCATGACCTTTTGACAGAACAACAGCCTAAGCAAATGACTCCTCACCCCATCGTAATGAAATTAATTCTCTAGCCTAAGGCAAACAAAAAGAAATCACATTAGAAAACAGATCTCAGAAAAGCAAGCTAAATGCCAAAGTCAGCTGGTGTTATAATGCTTTAATAACAAATACTTTTTCCAAATGTACGTATGCGTAACAGATTAGATTCAATAGGGCAATCAGAAAAACTCAGTGGACAAACATGTACAAATTTTACTAATGGAAAAATATCTAAAAAACCAAACAAAATTGCTACACAATGCTGCTTACAAAGTTTGCATAAAATCCTACCTAGTAACATTTAACAAGCTGTGTGTTTTCATGAGAAAATTGTCTATTATAATTACACTTTGAATTATTTTCTTCTGGAGAAAGGCTAATGAACATAGCAAAAAAGCAAAACCAGCAACATGATAGGAGAGCAGTGACATGGGACTGAAAGCAAATGCTTCCATTAACTAGAGTTATTTTTATTACCTTTGTTGTAAATAAATATCACATAAAATACTATTAAAATACTACAGTTAATAAAAAATAAATGACAAAACTACTGGGATGCCTATCATATACCTGCGACCCACGATGAATCAAAAACAAACTGTGACAGCTGTAAAACTGGAACTCAATCAAATCTCAGAATAACGAAGCAGAAACAAATCTATAACGTTACAGAAATAAATCTATAAATCCTCTTAGCAAAAAATTAAAAGGCACGAACAATATTCTGTATCCTTTTAGCAAAAAGCTAAAATGCTCCTTTGGAAATCTTATGCATTCTAACTCAAGCCCACGTATCCCGGGGATTATTTTGTGCTTACATCTGAGGTTATGCACAGTTTTGCTGGGAGTTATTTTCCTTTAGAATCTATATGGCTGTAGCACCTCAAACTTTCTGACCTTGAAACACAAATATCTACATTCAAACATAGAAAAATATTATCTTACTCAAATAGACACCAGAAGACCTGGCTAGTCAAATTATAGAAATTTAGATGATCATAACTCTCAATTCTCTCCATTTGAGCTTTGTCTACATACAATAATCACAGTGTGTCTTTGTTCCAAGCTAACAATTCAAACTTCCCATTTTCCCGTTTTAAATCCCCTGCCTACTCCAAGTTTGATGGTTTTTGTCTCATGTCTCTTCTTAAAGAGAAGAATGTTAATATCTCTTACGATTCCTACTGCATTCTTGTCTTCAGATTCACAGACACAGAAACACTGCCAGTGATCACGGGCACATCTGCGGCTCCAGGCACATAGTGCTCTCATAGGAGGCAGAGCTGCACAGCTGGAATTACAGCATTGCACCACTGGGTCTGAGGAGTACCAAACCAACACCTGTGGGGCCACAGCACTTCCTTCTCCCTCTGGTCACAGCTTTCTAGACAAGCTTCAAGAAGAGAAAGTAGGAATTTCTCCCACCGGCTTTGTGCCACTGAAGCTTCTCCCCTCACGCAGGATTTCCCTTCCAGCCTCTCACTTTCAGCCTCACAGTTTCAGTGGCATAAAGAAAACAGCAATTCCTATGGATCAATGCACTGGAGATGCAATATCACTGCCATGATCTGTGTAACTAGGTGTGTCCAAAGCAGTGAGGTATTTGTCCCACAATTTGCAGTATGAGGGCAGTTCTATCTTTAAATCCAAGCACAAAAACCTAAGTAAAAAACACAGATATTTATAGTACCTTAAGGGGCAGAAGCAGATTTCAGATACAAATACTATTGGATTCATTCCAGAAGTTAGGAAAAATCAGTTTAATTAAACAAATACAACTATTTCTACAAATATGGAGTTGAAAAATATTTCTGCTGACCACCTAGCAAAAGTAAAAGCTATTGCTTTATTTTCTGTGGGTATAAAAATAAGCAAATTTCCAAAGAATTTCCTACCTCTAATTTTAAGTTAAAAAAATAAAACAAAATAAACAAACAAGACATAGACAAGATTGTTACTTCCTCAGAGATTCCTGCCTCTGAGAACAGACTGACTATGCACCTGCCACAGAAGGACTGACCAATTATGTAAGCAGAAAGCAATTAGTATGACCAAACACAAACTAAGCAGATTACAGGCTAGGAAACCAACAAGAAAAATGCTATGCTAACAAACATTACAAACCCCAAACATCTCATCAGTGCATGACAGTGATGACCAGACTGGGTTCTGCAGTGGACTTGTGGTTCGCGCATGGAAACTTTTCTTACCAAACTGTGAAACGTGAACAGGTGCCTTGGAGGCTGGGCACCACCAGCCTCTCTGCTACGTTGGATGCATTCACAGCCCCAGGGTCAGGCTCCACAAGCTGCTCCACAAGCTCTCGCACCCCGCTGGTGTCCCAGTTCGTGATGAGGAGGAGAGCCAGCAGCTCTGGCTGCACCCCACACTGCAGGGAGCCGAGGGAGAGGAAGGAATCCTTCAGCTCTTCCCCTTCAGCACTACTCACACATTAATGTGACAGTGAAGGGGGAAAGGATGCAAGCTGCTTTGTGGTTCTTGTGGTAATGCAGGCTGAACACGCACAGGCACTGCTCCCGTTCGCTCTGGCCTGGCCAGTTTCCAATCTCCAGGACTTACTGCTGCAAATAAGCAAATCCCAACCATCTAGTTGTTCCTTCATCCTCTTGCAACCTCTTCTTGCAGACGTTGCCAAGAAGGAGCCGAGGATCTAGTTAAATTAATTGCATTCCTTCCACACACGAAACCTTCACAAGGATGAATCTGCAAGGGGAACCGCCAGCACTTTGGAAATGCATTTCTCTGGCACAGCAATGCAATGCAAATAGGGTGCCTTCCTCAGGTAATAGCTGTGATGTTCTGACCTTGCCGGGATATAAAGCTCAGCCTTCATGCTGAACGAATTATATCATCAGTGCCCAGCAAAAGGCATCACCAGAAACCGCAATCCATCTCAGAAGCCATTTTCTTACTTGCTAAAGGGTGTCCTGAGAACTGAATGCCCTGGCTTTGAGCATTATCCGTGCTCGGCTGCCCAGCTCAGAGCCTTAGGGACAGAGTCTGGGGTCAGGAAGTTTCTTTTTTGCAGGTGCATTGGTATAAATCTCCAGGTTTGGTAGCGGGCTCTGTTTGAGGGGCTCCCCCGTTCCAATCACAGCCGGTTCTAGGTGACTCTGGAACGTTCTGGGACAGACTGCTGCCACAGCCAGCCAATCAGAGCAGCCCACAGCACCCCCAGGCCAATCAGAGGGCGCCATGGTGCCTCCACAGAAGCACGGTTAGGAAATGGCGGGAAGCTCTGTGAGAAACGAAGGACAACACCGAGTAGCTCCACAGCAGAGCTGGTGACAGCCCCGGAGGGTGCCACCAGAGCAGCGGAAGCAAGCAGACTGTTCTATCACACTGCATCCCCTTTCTTGTTTGAGGAATCGGTATATTCAGAGCACAAGATCTTCATTCTCCCAAAAGCCAGCAGGGACAAAAATAAATCTCATACAGATCTACCTCAGTGCCTTATACACACAGACTAAGAGATCAGAAGCATAAATCATTTCTGAGCAAGTCCAGCAAGTTTTTTCCCAGTATCTTGCTGAAAATAAGCATCTATTCTTTTAACTGAAAGTATATCAAAGATGAATGACATAAAGCATATCTCCCTAAGGCTATATTGTACCTCTCTTTAACCTCAACCATAGTTAACTGTGGCCAACTTTGCAGTAGGTCCAGTCATAAATGCGAAGGCCACGGCTCAGCTTTTTTTCTTTCTGAGAAATGGGAGTTGGAAATTTATATACAAGGTGTATCCAATCCTGTATTTTAAACGCAAAATATCAAGTATTTGCATATATCTTCACCAGTGACTTCACAAGTTCTTAACCTTCGTCTTATTTACCATCACTTCTTCCAGAACAAAGTCAAAATTGAAATTCTATGCTGTGTCACCTCAACCCCAGGTAGAGGGCTAAGATTTAGTTAAAAGCCAATGAATGACTGGAAAAGGGGGAGGGGGAAATGGCTGAATTAATCTTTTGTTTTTTCATTTTAGTTTTAAGAAGGCATCCATGAAAACTACTCAAAGTATTAAAAGAATCAGTCTGCAGAAATAATAATCTTGTTTTATTTATAGTCGAGGGTCATGGGAAATCTGTCCTGATCTATAAAAAAAATACAGCTTCCCAGATTAGTTTTGGTAACAGAATTCAAAGAATGAATAGCTATGGGAAAGTTTAAATTCTCACCAAATACACCTGAGTGTCCTTGTTCAAAATGGTTTCTGCTTTCTGTCACTCATTAAGCAGCAAGGACTAAGGCAATTGTAAACACCAGTGCAGGCAGGACAAGTTTTTGTGGTAAACTAGAGTTTACTAAGAGCATGTACATCTGTAGTGTTTACAAAAAAGTTTGTGATTTTTGTCAGTTATGGCATGATTACAATATTATTTGAATAATTAATCTTGACTTAAAAAATAATCCACATAAGTACTCATTTTATTAAGTGAACTAATAAATGCAATCACTAACCTTTACTGAATGTCATGTGTACACAGAAGCCTGCTGCACAAGCTATTGAAATTGTTGTATCCAGCAGCACTTCTTATCCCTTGGGAGGGAATGACAGCAAGAGGATGCCTTTCTGTGTGCTTACTGCTCTGTTATTTGTCTTGCATAACAAAATTCATTTTCTGTCACTCCTACTTCAGTTTAAAATGCTGTCTATTCTGAGTACTGAATCACCCAAGTACAACATCACAAACAAGCAGTACGGAACGGAGCCTGAACCCCAAGATGCTTGTTGACCTTGAAGAAATTATTCTGTCTCAAATCTATATTCTTACCTGCCTAGTCATTCACCCTGCTGCTACACCTGTGTAAGCAAATAGCTCCGACCCCTACAGTATGCTAACTGAACAGATCTCAGTTATTAACACATTTCTATCTTGACAGCCATAGTAGCTCCTGACTTCAGACAATCCTTACAGAAGTGCTACGAGATTTGAGTCATCCATGCCTCAGCATTTGATTACCTTTACAGAAATAGCACCTTACCGGAGCATCATATTCATTCTTAATTTCCCTTTGACAGAGGTATGCTTTTGTTTTTATTCTTTCAGGAAAACGAATCAGAGGAGCTGAATCTTAACAGTAAACAGATGCAGCAGCACATTCTCTAAGACATTCATGCTACAGGCTTACCATTTCTTGAGGCAGCTTTCAGCTAGCCCTTGCAGAATTTGGCAGACTGTGACCAGAGCCTTGAACCAAGATTTTCATTTAAAATAGCAGTGACAACACAAGCACGTTTTAGCAGGCCCTCATGCACTAGAGGAAAGGACACATTTGTAATTCAGTGAAGCAGAATTGTTATATTGTATCGAGTGAAACACACTCGATAATCCGTCCCATGCTTGCTGCTCCCTGCAGGAACTGAACAGACCTGAGGTGACAATACCGAACTGTACAAGACATGCTCTGTGTTATGCAAAACAGAACTGTGGTGCCCACCTGCACTGAGGTGCCTCAGGAAGGAAGCCCTTTGTGCTGACTGCCATAAGACTTTCACTTCAGAAATGCTGCAATTACCTTTGTCAACACTGCAGGTAGGTTAAATGTCCATGTCAGGTGCCTGCCAGCTGGCATGCAGCCTGGAATGCAGCACCTAGGGTCCCAACTGCTCTGTATCTTTTCCATCACATTCTCAAAGACCTGGGCCTGGTCACTGATAAAGTCAGTGATTTATTTTTTTTTTTTAGTAAAGTACATTCATTAACCATTAGGAAAAGCCAAAGCAGCACTCAGGCAGCACATGGTCTTAGAGCACAACAGAAATCTGTGCATTGAGATGTATGCTCTCTCACATGCATACACATACACAAATACATCTTATTTCCCTTATAAAGTTTTATATCTACCTGTTATAGTCCCATTTCTGTTCCTAGCGCTTATCTTCCTACCTTCATGAAGAATACAGCTTTGTGTTCATTTGACAGAACGTGCATTTATGCTCAATTCATGTATATGCTATTTAACTGTTGATTCTCAAATACAAATATATTACATGTATACTTAACAGTGATAAACTGGACTCATCATAGAATTACAGAATATCTCAAGTCAGAAGGGACCCATAAGGATCCTCAAGTCCAACTCCTGGCTCTACACAGGATCACCTAAAAATCAAACCATAAGACTGACAGCGTCGTCCAGATGCTTCATGAACTCCAGCAGTGTGAGGCTGTGCCCACTGCCCTGGGGAGCCTGTTCCAGTGCCTGTCCACCCTTTTGGTGAAGAACCTTTTCCTGACATCCAACCTGACCCTCCCCAGACAGCTCCATGCTGTTCCCTCGAGTCCTGTCGCTGTCACCAGAGATCAGCACCTGCCCCTTCCACACGCCCTCATGAGGAAACTGCAGGTTGCCATGAGGTCTCCCTCAGACTCCTCTTCTCTGAGCTGAACAAACCAAGGGACTTCAGCAGCTCTTCATAAGTCCTCCCCTCTGGGTCCTTCACCATCTCTATAGCCCTCTTCTGGGCACACACCAATACCTTTATGTCCTTTCTGTACTGCGACAACCCCTTCCCTCGACCGGCTAGCAGTGCCATGCCTGATGCACCTCAGGATATGGTTGGCCTTTCTGGCTGCCTGGGCACACTACTGACTCATGCACAACTTGCTGTCGACCAAGACTCCCAAATCCCTTTCAGCAGGGCTGCTCTCCAGTATGTATAGCCAGAGTTGCTCCTTTCTAGGTGCAGAACCAGGCATCTGCTCTTGTTAAACCTCATACTGTTGGTGATTGCCCAGCTTTCTAATTTATCTAGATCTCTCTGCAAGACCTCTCCACTCTCAGCAGAGTCAACAGCTAATAAGAGATGTATTACTCTCTATTGGAAAAGAGCAAAGTGATACCATTTCCACTTACCACCAACTATAAGAACTATTCATTTTGCCTGGAGACAGACGTACTCCTGGTGCTCGGTTTGTAAGATAACAGTTCTGTTTACTTACTTCAGGAGAAACATCTGCAACATTCAATTATGCATATTCCAAGCACACAGGGCAGAATGGCTCGTAGACTTGATTGTTTAGATAGCCAGGCTGAAAGATACCAGAAATCATCTTAGCTCCTGACACATTGTCAGTTTCAAGGAGACTGACACCAAAACGAAGTTCATGTAAACTGCTTCTCCTCAACGCTACCTAATTGGTCCTATGGGCAAGAGAGTGAGAGTAGCACATGTTGTGGTGAGTGTTAATTCATTTGCCCTTCATCACTCCTACTATCCAGTGACCTGAATTCCTAATTTCTATTACCACTATTCCCATCTAACTAAGTTATTTCTGTCCTTACTGCTGCCAGAGTGCTAAATAAGCAAGGGACTTAAGCTCTTGCAGTAGAGTGGTTGCACAAACTTAAATAGTTTTGACCAGGCAACAGTGAATATCCTTCCCGGGGCACCTTTTTCTTCCTCTAATTCTCACAAGAATCTCAGCTGCAGTCTGGAGTTTCCTTTGCCAACCAATTTTGGTACTGGCACTAATACACACAAATGAGGCAAATGTAGCAACAGGACAATTCAATGAGCAACTTTCTGCTCTTCTGCCTCTTGCACTATAGGAGATCTTTTGGAGATCAAGTATTTTCCATTGTCAGCGAAGTCCCTCCTGCTGATACACACAGAACTTCCTCAGCTACTGTAATTGACCACAAATTAACTACAAAAGTAGCTGCATTACAAAGCAAAACAAACAATTAAGATGAATGTGAGGCCCCACTGGACCTAACCAACCTTTTATGCAAGCATAAACCCAGTGAAAAAATTCTGGCTGATTCCCACCAGCCCCACACCCTCTCTTGAGAGAAGCATGATAGGGTGTTTGTGGCTGTGCAGTGCTCCAGACCCTCCCATATCCCTATGGAGAGGGCAGCAGCCTGCAGTTGCCTTGTTTGGAGCCAGCACTTGACCCGGCAAGAGACTACAAAATCAGGACTGAAACAAACTTCCCTCAGCTGCCAGAGCTCAGAAGCAGCCATATTTTCCGTCCAGACCTGTTCAGTAGCATACATTCCCAATCTTACCTGCCAGGACGCACAAACCCATTACAGCTCTACAGATGCATAATTTCATCACGAGCTTTTAAGACTGGAGGCTGAAATAATATAGAGTGCCAGTGATGCCATTTTCCCTCCTTGTTCCCTCCTACAAACACTGTTGTTTTCTTACCTTAAGCATGTCATTGTGTAACTTAGTTCATGTATTCCACCCTACTCAAAAGCAGTTAAAAGAGCCACATTTCTTCCTTGACACAGTGCTTAGGATGGATACCCAGTAGTGCATGGCAGCAAAGCAACAGCCCCTTGTTATGCACAGGTAGGTTAAATTTAAGACATAAAAACTAGGCTACTACAGCATAAAATTTTGTAGGAATTCCAAATTTAGATTTCCTAATGAAATGACCTGGGACACATTTGTCTCACATTAATATAGCCATGTCCACTCTGATCTTCCTTTTTATAAAGTTATTCTGCGTGTGTGGAAAGCCTGCAGAAGAACATGCTTCCTTTGGCTCCAAGTATTCTAAAAATATCATTTCCTAATAAGGATCTCATTTGCATGACAAATTCTCTGTGCAGTGTCAGAAGCATCTTTAAATGAAGATGTCACGCTTAGAGGAATTATTCCACACGCAGATGAGTTCTCACCAAACTTTCCTGGTGACAAGTTCATTTCGTTTCCATCATCATGTGCTTTGACAGTATGATAAAAGAATCATAGCTTTTCCCCAGCGAGAATTCTTTGCTCATATATTAATTCAAACAAAGGAATGCCTCCAGTTAAGTTCATCCCCACTTTACTGGCCAAGTACTTGAAAGCAATCATTTACAAAGCTAAACAGGCAGCACGTGCATTGCCCAAGTTTTCCACTGTAGCTCTTGCAGAAGTAAATGCAGCTATTCAGAAAATAATTTAAGATCTACAGGCTTTTTTATCCTCCTTACCCTATAGATTTAAATTGAAGAGTCTGTAAAACCATCAAAACTTAAATATGAAGAAAAATAGTACAAACCTTTTGGTTTTTAACTTGCAATATTTGCTCTGCAAATACCAAAGCCAATATTCTTCAGGTATCTGCACAGCACAGAGAAACCCAGGTACATTCACTGTGGGAGAACGTATGCACAAAGTCTCCTATCTTGAGGGAAAAGCTTAGGAACCACTTCCCCCTGGGAGACACCCAGGACGCATTACATCCATCAGGAAAGCCCTGACCCAGCAACAGACAGCAATAGCAGTGTGTCTTCCAGTCACAGGCTGAAAAACTTTCACTTCACAACCCTAACTTCAAAGATGCCTACTTCACAGCATACGCTGCGCTTGTTTGGAAGTGTTAATTGGCACGGAAGAAGGCACTCTTCTTCAGGTATTCCAACATCACTCCATGCCTCTGACAGTCTCGAGGCCAGGCAGGCGGATGGTGGCATGGAGGGCAGGGAGCTTTCAGTCACGCTTCCCTGGGAAGGAATTTCACTAGATCTTCACACAACGTGACAAAAGCTTTATGGTGCAAATAAAAGACATTTCTCGCTGCAGCTGAAGAGTCTGAGCATGAGATGAGAGCTGCGTATCAGACAGCTCAGAACCTACATGCTTGTTCTCTCTCCTCAGTCTGAAAATTCTGGGAATTAATGAACGAGTCATAAAAGAAACCTCAAATAGACTGTTTCTGCCGCTGCTGGACTTACTTTCACAGTATTTCTCTGCTGCAGTTTCCCTCTTGAATCTTATATTAGATATTTCTTTTTCATGCTCCGTCACCAAGCTTTTCCATTTTCTTACATAATACCGAATACATATTGTATAGCCAAAGAGGATAGCTACCTGTTATGTAACTTACCTTTTAGGGGCAGCTTCACATCTTACTTTTACTGGCAAGGACTTCAGCAAAACCGTGAGCTGCACAGATGCAGGCAAAAGATAACTGTGCCTAAACTTAAGCACTCATGTTCCATGAAAAGTGCTCAAGGCTAAGAAATTTCTTCTAAGCAATAGGCCCATGAGACTGACCATACTGAGGAAAATATTAACATACGTATACAAACATCAACAAAACCATTAATTGTCAGATAACAAGGGAGCAATTTAGGTGTGCCAAACAGACACATCACAGCTAAACTGGGAACAGCTAACTGGGAACACTGGGAATATCCTACTTCTGAAACAGGCCAGGACACGCGTGCTGTGGATGTGTGCTTTGGATGCCCACCCTCAGGTGCTTCCCAGAGCCAAAGCAATTCTGAGCAGCCTCCTCTGGGTACTGCTTCCAACAAAACTCACAAAAACCCCAGACGAACTATTTTGGACTGTCCAGAAATTAAAAGCTGTTTCTTTAGCTCATTCTACAACTAAAACTGAACATACACAGAGATGTGATTTCCACCTTTCTCTGCCCACCCACTTTTTTACCCAGAGCAAACTCACGAAGGGAGTTTATAGTGGTGGATACAACAGAGAGATATCTACTTCAAATGAGTGTTTATGCTCATCAGCATACACTCAGCTCATCAGCACTGGATGCTATAAGCTGACAAAAAGGATGCAGCAGAGAGCACGAAGCTTCCAGAGTGGTCAGCAGCAGTGGTTCCAGGAACAGACCGGACTGAGGGCTAACATGTTCTCATCGTCCCCATCATAAGAAATGCTTCCAACATTTTATACTCAGCAGGATGTTTAGCTTCAGCACTACAGCTTCCTGAAGGACAATAGACTTATTTTAGATTTCAAGATGTAGAACATCAGTTGTGATTTTTTTTTTTCATTTTAGTTAGGAAATAATAATACAGCAATGCACACCTATCAATAACATTTAGAAACAAAAATTTAAAAAATTGTCTTAAAGTTTGATGGCAGCAATAATAGCACAGAGTGCAGGTGTTGCACCGCAGCCATCTCCTCACAGCACGTGCACTGAACATGTCATATTTTAAGAAATGCAAAGAAGATACCAGAAAGCCATTAAGTCGTAATTGGATTTAATGTAATTAGCTGCTTTTGCATGCAATTTTATGCTGGAAAATGGGGACCACAAACAAGAAGCCTTGTGTGTTCAGCCAGCTACTCGCAGCAGTTCAGAGAGCAGGCAGCACTGGGAAGGTCAGGGTGCCTGCCTCCATCTGGCACCAGCTCAGTGGCAGCACACAGCAGCACCAGCCCTCCTTGCAGTCAGAGCAGCATTCTGGTTTCTGCATGCTAAAAAAAGGCTAAGAAGCCCTTTGCTCAGCACCGAGCACTTTGCTACACGCCACCAAAACAGGCAAGCAGTTGCAGATTACGAGCACAAAACACCATTAAGATGGTGCCAGGAAGATTTATAAGCAAGGGAGGAGGGACCTTGAAATTTCCACTTGTTCGGGGTTTGGTTTGCGCCAAGGAAAGCCCTCATCCACAAAGCAGCTGAAGTCATTGCATCCAACACGCAGCTGTGACGCAGGAGAGAAGCTGCAGGCATGCTAGAGAGGAAAAGCACACGACAAGCACGCAAACACCTCCATGGGTGCGAGAAGCACGTTACACGTGCACGCCCGAGGAGGCTCCTGCCCTGCAGGCGGGGGGCGCACCCCGNTCTGCTCGGGTGCGAGCGCGGCCGCAGCCGACGAGCGCCGCGAGCCCGGGCATTTGAACACACATCTTCGGAGCCAGCAGCACTGCAGCTGCTGGCAGAGCCCGGACGCTCCATCTCCCTTCGTGGAGCAGCCCACGCTGCCAGCGGCCGCACGAGCTCTCTGCAGAGAGCCAGGTTCAGCACCCCGGCTTCTGTCCTCGGCCTTAAAAATCCTTTTCAATAATAATGGGAAGAATATGGGCGGTTTTGGGGACCAACACATGCACACGTGTTTAAAGAGAAGACATTTGGCTGCAGAAAAGCAGAGCCAGCTCCAGAGCGGTCCAGCTGCGAAGCACAGCGATGGCTGTGCAGGATTTCTGCCCACGGGTTTGATGGATGCAGAATTCAGACACACACAGCCAGGTGCGATGGCACCGGGACGTACCCAGCACTGCTGGCTGAGAGCAGAGAAGTGCCAGGGCTGGAATGTCACCCGTGGGGTCTTGAACCACTGTTTGGAGAAGACAACTAATTCTTTGAAACTTCAAAAATGAAAAGCAGCAGCACATTAATTTCTCACCACCAAAACAGGCTGGATTGAGCCCAAGCAAACAAGCAGAAGAAATGGGCACAAAGCACACGATGCCAGCAGACCGAGCTCGTGCAAGCACAGGGCTGGGTAGCACCAGACTGCCCTAAGATTT
The DNA here is from genome assembly GCA_013396635.1 of Penelope pileata. Taxonomy (NCBI): domain Eukaryota; kingdom Metazoa; phylum Chordata; class Aves; order Galliformes; family Cracidae; genus Penelope; species Penelope pileata. The sequence goes on from WBMW01003582.1 coordinate 178,236, forward strand.
CTTTTGTCATCGTAAAGAATTTTTAAACGACTGAGCATCTCCAAATTACATTTTTAATCAAATGAGTGTTTATACAGCCTGTGTTACAGGATGCATTAAAGCTGGAAATCCACACAGTTCAGCGCAGACCTCACCACTTCAGCTCACGGTTGGTGCCACCCCGCTCCCAGCTCTACTCCCACACGAGCACAGTGAGCTTGCAATCCACCCAGACAAACACCAGCACGTTTTAGGGTGCATGTATGCAATAATATCACATTGTTCTACTGTTACCTCTCTCTCTGGGCACAGCTACCAACAACAAATACTTTCTGCTAACAGCTACATGGACATCAGCCTCCTGCACTGTTCATACAGTATCCAGAAGAGCTGCAACAGCTCAGTGCCAATCAGGGGTGCTGAAGCGCTGGAGTCAAATGTTTATACTGACAAAGCAGCAAATTCACTGCCTCGATACATCACAGCCCTGGCATTAGAGCTTCCCACCTTAGAAGAGTGGGAAAAAGTCTCTAATTACACATTAACTCTGCAAAATTGGTATTTCATCACTAGTTAGTAAAAATCAAACAAACAAAAATTCTGTCTATCCATGTGTATAAGTCTAATGCAAAGAGCTGGAAACTCCTACAAAATCCTTTTTAACAGCAACTTTAACCTTGAGCTGACACTTGCCAGCTTGCCTTATATTCCAATAGAAGCAGAACTGCAACATAAAGGAATTCTATTTCTTTTTTGTCAAAATGTGAACTTACAAAGATAAATTGTATTTAAGAGTTAAAAACAATAAAAAGCATTTAAAGAGATTTGAAAGCGATGAAAATGAGTTTTTCCATCTTTTCTCTTACTATATCTTTCCCCTCTAAGAAAATTAGTTTTAAAGGAAGTGTTTCACTGACTGCACTCCTTCATGAGTTAAAAATTGTTTTGCAGGTTTTTTTCTTTGTTTTTTTCTGTTTTGGTTTTTTTAAGGCCAATCATATGAGCTTCTATTTAGTTCTGCCTTCCCACTCACACAGAACACTTTAAAACTTTAACACTTTGATAAGATTTATTCTCTTTCCCAACAGAACATGCTTCTCTTTAACCTTCAACCATGCAACTACCATGCAGCTATTACTATCAGGTTTCACACACATTAAATTCCAACATGGTGAACCAAAAAGTTCATTTAAAGCAGAAAATCAGCAAAACAAGAAGCAGGAGGTGATGTAACCCCTCCGTAAAGTAAAGCATTGCCCATGCATGCCTCTAGTGACAGTTCCATAAAACATTTCAGCATTTTGAAGCCATCATCTTCTGCAGCTGGCAATACCAGTATGTCTACAACTGCCTGGAGGGAGGATGTGATGAGGAGGTCGTCGGCCTCTTCTCCCAGATAACTAATGATAAGATTTGAGGAAATGGCCACAAGTTGCACCAGGGGAGATTCAGGCTAGCTATAAGGAAAAACTGCTCTGAAGGAGTGGTCAGGCACTGGACAGCCTGCCCGGAGAGGTGGGGAAGTCACCATCCCTGGTGGTGTTTAAGAAATGTCTGGATGAGGTGCTAAGGGACATGGTTTAGTAGTTTAGTGGGAAATATTGATGGTAGGAGGACGGTCGGACTAGATGATCTTTGTAGGTCCTTTCCAACCTCGTGTTTCTATGATTCTATGTCCCAGAAAAGCTGTTGTAACTGGCACGCAGATGTTTAGTCAGAAAATGAAGTGTGCTGTTGACAAATTCTCAGCGTATTGTGCAGCAAGCCGAGGGGTTAAAACGATGTATTCATGAAGATCACTTTACTTTTCCGTATAAAAACGACTCAAACCCAGGCTTTTCTAATAGCATGGTGCTTCCCCACAGCAACATCAACTTTCCTCGAAGGGCTGGAAGGCAGCTTGCACACAGAACAAGCCAAAACCCCGTGTCCAACATGCTGCAGTGAGGTAAGTGGAAAAAACACGTATACAAGAACAGGGGGAAGGAAGCAAGAAGGAAAAATGCTTTTATTTGTATTCCTGTCTGTGTTCTTGCTCACTGCAAGCAAGACCCGTCGAGTATTGCTTCTGCCTTCCACAGATGACAGCAACAGGCAATTTTGAGTTATCATTATAAAATGTGGGCTAACCTTGAGATGAATGGCATTAGCTTGAGCCAAGTGACACCTGTTACATCGGAAGTCAAATATAGTGTGCTGTTTGGGGGCTTTCAAGCACATGCTCGGTTAAATTGACTTAAAACAATGCACTGAAAGATACTATAAAATAACATCACTTGTTTGTGTCAACTGCAGTATCTATTTAAATATTTTTTACTTAAACTGCCAGAGAATACTTGCAGGGTCCTAGAGTAGGAGCTCTCAAAAAAAATCCATTACCATCCAAAAATTAAAAAAAGTATATCTTCAACCTTTATTATTTTTTAAAGCAGAAGCTTCTGCATTATGAATGCTCAGTAGAAATACCTCAAACCAATGGAAATCCATCAGAAGCAACAGAAAAAAACTAAGCAATTGAAGAAAAAAGTAACTTACAGCTTACCACCCTCATCCCAGGGAGCCTAAACCTCATTTTACACAATAATTCCCAGATATTAATCTTGTCCACTAGCACTCTGTGAGAGCAACTCATCTCTTCAGCTGAAAACATATCACATATACTACAAGAGCAGTTTGAAATTACAACATAAACTAGCAGAGAAAGACACTGACAGTCCCATAAAACTTACAGTAAGCAGAAGGGGTGAGAGCCAGACAGGAACAGCAGTGAGCAAGCAAAGCAACAACCAAGAGCTAGGAGTCAGGCCGTGCAGCGATTTCACTCACTTACCTTCCTGCTACCCTTCTTCCCATCCCTCGTGGAACAGATCATAGCATCCTCAACACACCTTTCTCTTTCATGGTTGTAGACCAGAACATTCAAACTTCTTGATGTCTTGCAAGTTCTTCTTAAGCACCTGCTACTGCCTACAAATTCTAGTTTGTTTTTATTGTAAGTAATACTCTGGCAAACTCAGCACTGCCCTCCAGCAGCTGCAGTGCTGGGGTTCATAACACACTGGGTTAGGTCCTCGCTGCCTGTCAGTACCTTTTTAATACCAGGATTTGACCAAAAAACACAAGAAAATGGAGAAACAAGGATGAAAAGGGTAACAAAAATGTAGTCTGATTGAAATTCTGACTCAATCCAAGTCAGCTGTGATTGATTTAAAAGCCTAACGAGCCAAAACCAAGCCTTGTCACCTGTTCTACATCACTCAGTGAAAGGGGAAAAAAGAAAAAAAACCCTCCTTTTTATCATTTTGATTTCAATACATTTGGGACTGTTTTGATATTTCATAGCCCTTCCTTGCCTTAGAAGCCAGCTACAAACAACTCTTGGTCGTGTGTCAGAGAAGTGAGTGCTGTATCCTGGCCAAAGCTCTCTCAGTGTTCTCATGCTGTTGGTAATTGATAGACAAAAAAAATCCTGTTGAAAACAAAATATTTTTCTACGTTCTTATCAATTATTTCTCTGATAAGCCTCAACACCTCCTCAGGCTAGTTTCTCAACTAAAACAACTAAAACCACTGTTCTGGGAAAACATACCCAAATCTTCAGCAGGAAAGGGCTACTCTCTGCTTCAGAATCTGGCTCCTCTGAGCTCTGAGAGCTCCAGCTGCTGAAGATTTCTTCCCTTCTGTTCATATTGCTGGCCATCCTTCATCTCCATTTGCTGTGCAACTCAGAGCAAAAAGAAAACTTATTTTACAATGTCTTCATTACTGTTCCTTTTCTTAGCATTCTTCATTTCAAGCAACAGGCGTTGGACAACTCATGCTTGAAATCTAAGGCTACTTCTTCACTAAAAAAATAAATAAAGAAAAATAAAATTGGCATTTTATCTGGAGCTCCTGGCTGTTACTGTTAAAAAGATTACAGTCCCACTTGCTCTTACTAGAAAGAGAAGCTTTACTATTTGTAAGGTATGAAAATGTTTCCCATCAATCATGTGAAATCCATCTAAATAAATGTTACTAAACTCAAAGCTGATGGCACATAGCCTGAGGTCTGTACTATGAGATCAATGCAAATAAACCTCTCCTACCTTTAGGAGTCAGTCATGTTGTAGGGAAACAGTTGATCACAGCATGAACTGATGATTGAGCACATGGTGGAGGGGTGTGGCTGGCCTGGGGAACACAGGTGCATCACTTGCACCTGTGACCGGAAGGGGTGGACCTGGGGCGGAGTTGCCCCAGGCTTAGATAAAGGCCAGCCAGCCAGAGAAGAAGGTAGCTTGGTGGGAAGCTTGAGGAAGAAGCTGGAGCTTGAAGGAGCTGGATGAAGAAGCTCAAGAGAGAAGAAGCTGGAGAATGTAAGAGAACTGAAGAATGGCGTAGTCGTTGAGAGTTTTGGGACCTTTTTTCTGTTACACATGTCTACCCAAAGAGAAAAATGTTCATGGCAGAGTCAAGTGATTTATAGCTGATGGCAATAATTCATCGAAATAAAACATTAATTTAAGAATGCAACACTGATTTCCTTGAAGTTAACTTATTTTTCTGTAAGAATTATCAACCACAGAAAACACATTTCTTCCCTTCAACCACACTGCCTTCATCTACTTTGTATTCAATATTGTATCTGTGTTTCATTTCTGTTGTAAAATAAAAACAAAAATCTCCAAAGAGTAGATTTGACCAAAGAAAATTATGTCAGTGAAACAAACGCTATCAGGGAACATTAAGTCCATTCTCTAGGCTGCATTCAAAACCACCCATAAGCAGGCTTGGATTTGAGATGAGAAGACCATTAACTACCATTGCCTCTGGTTGGAAGCCTGCTGAGAGTGCTTCAGAAGACATTCCCTTCTATCCACTATGGGCCTGGTGCTGTTACCTTAGCATCAAAGGTAAAGACAAGGCAACAGAAATTATTAACAATAACTAGAAAACTGCAAGAAGCTGTAGGCAGGAGTCTTGCATAACAGAGGAGAATATGGTACAGAGCAGTATAAAAAAAAAAAAATCATACTCCCATCAGAATGCTGTTTTTTCAGGTTAACGCATGTGGATAAAGAGTATCCGTGCTGACTCCTCAGCAGTTCCAAAGAAAATTGTATCTGGCTGCAGGAGAACGCACAAAAGGAGCATTTTTATTGATGTGGACTTCTGTGAAGCTGGAAGTGGACTGCAAAGCCCAGCACAACCTAGCAGGCAAAGGACAGGGATCGGGATGAGTCACCCCCCAGTTACCAGAACGATGACAGGCTCTGGAGCAAGTGTCCTCGGAAGCGTTCGCAGACACACGGCTGGTATTACCATTTTTCTTCTTGGGGCTATTACATTTATTTGGCTTATGTGACAGTGTACTTTCAGAAGGTTTACATTTCTCTTGGGTTCAGGAAGGGTTGTCTGGAAGAATGGCTTCATATCCATTAATTCTAATAAACTAGATTTTAATTACAAAAGACAAGCGCAGCAACCTATAAACATCCTTTCCTTAATGATAATGTCGATGTGGAAATTTAAAATGAGTTGCAAATGCTCCTCACTTTGTTTTTCCACGAGTCCCACATTTTTCCTGTGCCTTATGACTCCAAGACATGTTTGGATCAGAATGCTCTCCAGCCACTCACACTTGGAGCCAGCACCTTAAAAAGAGCAACACAGAGCTAGCAGAGCTCAGCTCCCCCTAGATTACAGCAGCGAGGCACCGAAGGAGAGAGGAACGTGCACTGCAGGACATACTTACAAATACCACATTTGAAAGATCTAAGTGCTGCGATCAGTTCACGTAAAAGTATATTTTTAAATGGTGCTGAAGAGGTGGATGAGTCACAGCACACAGCCCCTGCACGTGGCGTAGGTGGCCAAGTGATGCTGGAAAAGTTCAAGTGCAAAGAAGTGCCAGGTGAACAAAACGCTTCCTCTGACAACTGCACCAACCCCGTACGTAACGCGATTGCCTTCCAGGACTGCCACACACCTCAGCTAAGAGGCAGTGGTGGCCACAGCGGGAGAATTTCCTCCCAAAGGGCCCTTGTTGTGGGGATTTGCTGCTCAAATTCCACCGGACTTGCACTATTTTCTATCCAATTCCAACACAACTGACAATCTCTGTCCCTGTGTTATGGAATTTGGAGATGCAGCACTCCCCCAGGAAACAGAACATTAATTTTTTGTGCCACCTTTGAACAAGCTGAAGCAGTAAACTTCATTCTGGACTATCCCCAGGTTTTTAAAGGCACTAAGAGAGCTAACAAGAAACCTACTAATGCAAAACACTGCTGCAGCCCAAACAGCACTGACTGAGAATGAAGCAATTGAGAGGAGCTGAGCCCCAGGAAGCACACTGTACACGGCGTGCTTTCTGTGCAGAGCGTAATAAACACACAGTGCTGATGACCATTAAGGCTCTATGCAGACTGTGGGTACGGACAATTATTCAAAGAGGTACACGAGAAAATGAAGGAAGGGACTGTGCATTTCCTACATACAAACAAACAATCTCATTCTCTCTAGCCAGCAGCCCCAGGACCTGCCTTTGTAACTGCATCTCACAGCAGGAGGTCTTCCCAACTCCCCTCGTGCCCTGCTGCTCTCTTACAGCCACCTGTGAAATTCCAACACTGCACACTCTCCACCTGCTGCTACAGCCCACAAATCAGAACAGTCCCCTAACTAAAAGGACTTCTTACTGTTTAAAGAAAACACGCACGCAGCTACATTAGGAGAGTGTCTGCCATGTTCTCCCTTCATTCCCCTTGCAATAGTTGTATTTCGTGTACTGCAAAAAGCCAGGGAAATTGAGCTCCTTATCTATGAGAACTACTGTACTTCTTTTCTCAAAGATTTGTCTCCAACAACAACCAAACGTCACATGAGTGAAAGCCCAAATGATATTGCACTCGTGATTCTGTTTCTATGCAGGCTAAACCTCTCTTTGCTGTTTTGCATGACTCCACAAGCTTTTTTGAGATTTAAGAACTAATCCTATTTCACCAAAACATTTTTGTTTGCCTCGATCCAATTCCCCCTCTCCTTTATTGGCAGTGAACGTTTGGATTCCTTTCGGTCAGCAGGCAGGGAAATATGGGAATACACTTCCTGCCTCTGAAACTTTTGGAGAACAGGTGAAGGACATTGCTTATACCTCTTACAAAAATTCCAAGCCTTTAAACCTCTCATAGATGTTCCATTTTGGAGATGACTTCTAAACATTTGGCACATTAGAGAGTTATTTCAAATGGTAATAAAACTAGAAGTGTATTAGCATTTACTAGAGCTGGTGTGGCCGTGTGGTTTCAGCAGACCCTGCCCAGCCCACCGCTGTGCCCATACTCGTTATGAGAACGGCCCTTTTCACTGCTTGACTGTGAAGTCTGTGAAAATCACACCCTCCCTGCTACGGTGCCATTATGGCAACAGGGTTGCCCCATCCTCGTAGTTTGTCATTACCTCCTGTCACAGAGGTAAGCACACAGGCATTTCATCAAAACACGTTGTAGATTATTGACAGGGAGAAACAGCGTTCATTGCTCCTCATTAGGCTTCGAGGGATATGGAAAAAAACTCCTGGAGGAAATTCTAATTCAGTCTTCCAGGTAAGTCACGTATGCCTTGCTGTTCTCCTCGTGAGAGCCTGAACTTGCAAAATATCCAAGGGAGTTAAAATAAAATAAAATAATCCTTTTTTCTTTTTGACATTGGTAAAACACACCAGCAGGGGCTCTGGGCTTTGTCTCCCAGCGATGCCCAGGAAAAAATAAGTTAATTGGATAACTGGATTACTAAAAATAAAAAACAAACATGACAGACAACATTGGTCATTGGTAACAGTTAGCCAGTGGACTTCAAGTAGTGTTGGGAATTCACAGCAAAACTTTCTCTATATAATTCAAACTATTTCTCCTTCCTTTCATATTTGGAGACCTTGAGCAGAGCCAGGGATGAATCACTGTTAAGAGTTCCAGCTATAGGACCAGACTGTGGCAATCAGCGATGCCATTTCAGTGATTTACACAGGCGATTCTTCTCCAGAAGAAAGGCAGAGAGGAAAAGTGCTGCAACAAGCTCACTGCTTGGCAGTAGACTGTAATGGAGAGAAAAGAGAAAAGCCAAGCCGGAGCCAGGAGTATGCCCAAATGAACATGCAAATAAGTTTTTGAGCAGACGTTTTCTCTGGATTTTTTGACAAATACTATTTGGCCCGTGAAAAGCCTGTCTAGCAGCTACATTAGGCAGGGCTGCGGGAGCACCAGGAGATCAAAGCAGAGAGCCTTTGCATTTAAACCCAGGGACGATGATGAGCAGATACACGTGAGCCTGCACAGCGAGTGAAGTGCCACTGAGCAACATGGCTGCAGCTGTGCATGGCCTCTCACCAACAGCTTCAGGGTGCACCTCTCTCATCCTTCGCACTGCTGTCTCCTGGCCTGAAAGTTAATTTCAGCAATTCTTCATTAAATATTTTTTTACAAAGTTAAACAATGTTAATCTGTGACAGCAGATTTTCTCACAACTACAGTGAAGCAAATGAAAAACTAAAAGCTTTTACATCTCTTCTCAGATAAAAGCAGAGATACTGCTTTCACTAGGCACACCGTACACAGCACGTACAGCTACTGTAACAACCAGATGGTGGGAAATGCCCTGGCTGAAGAAATAGCTACACTTATTTTAGATAAAAGCTACTGGCATAGAGCAGGGCTCCACTCCGTCCTGAATTATGTATGTGTGCGTTTCTTGATGAGCCTAAAAATAATACATGCTTCAGATTTTTAATCCATCTTGAGAGTTAGAATACGAACAAAAGAGTGCAGAGAAGTCAGATCCTCCTGCTTTGAGTGCTCAGGGAGGGGGCTGTCCATATTTCTTATCGTGCAGTCACGCTGGAAGTAAATGGAGTGTTTTCTTGAGCAGTCAGTCAAACTGCAGACGATTGAAAACCTCGGTACAGAGCACGTCATTGCTCCAAATGACATTCAGGCAGCAGAGGAACATTTTGCAGAAGTCAATGGGATCGGTAATAACACATCCAGCAAGCTGCAGGAAAAATTGAGTGTGTCTTGGGCACAGCCAGAGAGTGCGGCAGTGGGAGAAAGAGGTCAGGACAAAAACTAATTATTATTTGAAGTCATATTTGACCAAGAGGCTGAACTGGAAAAAAGGTCAGAACAAACATTTCAGAATATAAAACATCTCATTTTGAAATCAAAGTGAAATATGTCTCTTTGGTCGATTTAATGTCACATGCTAAGATATTTTTATAACGTTTTCATTTCCTTTAAATTAGGTGAATTTTGAAATCTGGGAAACATTCAGTTTTAATTGAGCTGGCAAAATATTTTAGGCTGAAAAGCAAAGCCTTATATGTTGTTTTGCCAACAATTCTGTAATTACTACTTCAGTCGGATTCTGGTTTTGTTTCTTGCAAAATATTTAGTTCAGCCACTAAGAAAATGAAGGCAAACAAAATCTACCAGCGTTAGCTCAGCAATAACTCACAGCGGTTTTAGCTCAGTGTGGAATGCAAGCACGCTCCTCAGAGCTGGGCAAAATCATCAGATTCTGACAGCGGCGGGGCCCACGCGATGGACACAGGAACCAGGTGGTGGAACCAGGTGGAACACAGGACATGGCTTTCAGGAGTCAGCTGTGCTCACCTTCCCTAAGCTACAACTGAAAGTTCACAGAGAGGACTTCCATTTTTAAGCACTCCTGTTCCTAAAAAAGCTGAGAGGAGTGAGAGCGCCAGACTTCTCAGCTTCTTTGGGGGAAATCTGGGCAATTGATTCCCTCTCTTAGATGCTATCAACAGACACCTGTCTCTAAGCTCTTACCAAGGTCTAGAGAAAAAAGCATGAGCCAAGGAAATAGTAAAGAAATGTAAAAACAACCAAAACTGCAGTAAGCTTGCTGTGCATGGCTTCTGAGGCCTTCCCTTGCAGCCTCCTCCCTCCCTCAACAATTGGCATTCGTACTTCAACTTGTGTGCTCAGTTTAATATGCTGAAAATAATTAATATTTCAGTGAGGTAAAAGGTATGCAGCTTGAGGTCTCCTCCTTGCTTACAGCAGAGGTACAACCCCAGGAGCAGCTGTTACCCGGCCGTGCCCCAACCCACAAGCAGAGGGCCACCCCCAAGGAGGAGAAAGAAGCTCAGTTATTACTCATTCTTATTACACTGCATAAATATTATTTTTTTAAGCACTGCATAAATATTATTTCTGTCTCAGTAGAGCCTTGCTGCGCCAACCAACAGGACACCAATTAGCGATCACGTTTTAATTTTATTTTTAGCTTTCTGCCTTCAACATCCATCCACTGGTAAACTGACTGCGGTCTCTTAACTCAAGCAGTCCAAACAACATTCAGCCGAAGCTGAATCAGCAGCCTGACTGCGAGCAGAGAGATAGATACAAATAAAATAATGACACCCTGTCAGGGAGCCATCGAGCTATCAGCTTGTTTCTCTCTCCCTCCTGGGGAGCCGATATCAAAGACAGCAAAACATTCAGGGCTGAGGTCAGTTACCACTCTCTGGTCCAATATTTTAGCAAATACGTTCGAGTCTCATTTAGTACAACCAGTTGTAAAGACACATTGTCCAACTAAGCTTAAGTTAAATATTAATTAAAATAAATAAGTTAAAAAATAGTACTTAAAGAATTAGAAAACAGACAGGCCTGCTGTAAACTGATTTCAAAAGTTATTGTGAAATTCAGCCTTTGTACCACTTGATATCAACTTGATTTGTATTAATTGCTTTAAAATTGACTTAAATATATGAATAAATCTAAACAACAACAAAAAAAATCTCCACACCATCAGCTAAAAAACCATTTCTTTTAGTACTTTGTGCAGCCAAGGCACTCAGCTAATTCCAGTTCTTAAGAACTAGATTATTTCCATTCTTACTGTCAATATCTTTTAAAGTATGAGAACTCGAATAAGAAAAACTGACATCTGGGTATACATATATGAATGTATCTGTCCATCTGTCCACTTGCAAGGAAAAAAATATGTAGTATAGTTTCTCTATTTATGGATAAAAGCATTTAGGCCATATATAATCTTTCATGACCACGCTATACATGCAGATATCTACATATTAGCAAGATGCAAGGAAGATGCCCACAACAATCTCATACAAGATACTTAAATGACAAAA
>WBMW01003582.1:189399-207361 GCA_013396635.1 Penelope pileata
CAGGCAAAAAAAAAAAAAAAAAAAAAAAAAAGTAAAGCACTTTAATTTTTGCAGCCTAGATTTCTGTGTTCTACTCAGAGGTCAGAGATGAAATGATATCTTTCAGAGAAACGCTTAGCCTTCTGCCCCTAAAATTAAAAAATAAAAAAAAAATAAAAATTCTTTTTGTGCCCCAGGATACAGGAAACAGAAAGATTGTTTGCTCTGGGAGGTAATTAAATGTTACTGAGGACAGTGCGTGTGTTTATGTACATGCACAGGTTCATCATTTACTCGGAGCTGTAATTAAATGGTATCGTGTATGCACGCACACACACTTATCTGCCAAATCAGAGTACAGAAAAATTGGCCAAGACAGATATGCAAGATCTCTAGGTTTTCCTAAATCTTTCATGTATGAAATGTCAGCAAATAGTACATGCTAACTCTTCAATCAGCACGGCCCGTGCTTGGCAACTGTAATTCATAAAGCTTTGGATTTGGATGAATACATTCACAAAGGTTCTTCTCTGCTCATGGAAATAATGACTCTTCCCAGCCACACCGCTTTCCTCAAAGTGTGCCATTTCCACACTGCCACTGCACTGGGAAGCACCTGGAATCACTGATGTGGGCTTAGCAGTGTGACTATTGCAGTACTGAACAAAACTATCGTTACAATTTCTGCTACAACTCCTTGCCAGATTTATCACAATCCCTGAAGCTGTGCTAAGTCCGTACTGGCTGCACTTCTGAGCCAGTTACAATTACTCAGCAGAAAATGAATTTCATAGTTAATGCACAGTCACTTAAACTGACTCCATGGAGAATTCTTGTGTCTGTGTTCCAAAGCATTTATTTATACAGCAGTGAAATGTCTCTACAATTAGGATTTATAAATGTTTATAGCTTATCTTTCAAAACAGCTAAATAAAGAGAAATTTAACTGAAAGTTAAGGTACTTAATGCATCTTGAAAAGCAGAACTGGAATGTTGGGAGACGTGTTCAGAAGGGCTGCAGATCGCCAGCTGAGGTGCGTGGCTCCCTGTGTCCCAAGGGAATAATCCTGATCAGATCAGGCAGATTGCATTCTTAACTCATCCTATACACTCAGAGATTAAATTACCATTAGAACTAAGATGTGCAGACAATTTTATTTTTTTTAATATTCAAAAGCTTAGGAAATGAATTCAGCCTTAATTGCTGTGTTTCTAACCCACTATTCCTAAACTGTTTTTTTCCTCTGCTTCTATATCGGAACAACAAGAGGTCACATCACCGGTGGGGAATGCAAAAGGAGGATAACACACTGATATTTCCTAAAGGACACTGAAATTAAAGTGGTTTTGACGCAAGCTATTAATGTCTCTGCATAACAGTATTATTGCCCTTGGTAACAGTGCTTATTTTCAGATGATTATTTTGCCAATTATATATTTTAGGCACTAATTATCTGTAAATGATAACATTTATACATATTAATTTTGATTTCTCTAATGTAGAAGATGTTCATGACAGCAAGTCTTTAATTTATCCTGCGTATCCAACTTCTGTTTGTCCGTTGGTGGCTTCGTGGGAAAGTTCATAAACTGACGGAGTAGCAGAACTTCCACTGAAATAAACCACTGAGTTCTCAGGAAAGTGCAAAGCAGATAAACAGTGAGCAACAATCCCAAGGCTGAGCAAGGCCACCTGATTCAAATGCAGCTACGAATCTCCCCGGGGCCTACAGAACACACTCAACAGTGATGGAAAACCCTGAGGAACATCTAGAAATGCTCAGCAGTGTGAGCACGATGCACAGATCCACGTCTTTTTGTCATTTTCCCCACAGAGGACTCTTAGGCAGTGGCTCATCTCAGTTCCACAGGAAAGAAAAACACAACTGTAGGTAAACCCCCACCACTCTGCTCTGCTTCTGTGTGGGATTTCTGAGAAGTTTTAGGCACGATGAGGCTCTGCCTCTTCCTCTTCTCCTCAGGATTTTCTCACATCGAGTCAATAGAAACATTTTCAAAATTTTTTCAAAGATCTTCATTTTTATTCAATACCTGAAATAATTGGGGTAACTTCTGTCTAGGGGAAAATATATATATCTCGCCCATTTTGTACCATAAGGTACTTTGCAGTCAAGGCATTTCCTCTGCTTGCCCTGGCCCAGCTGCCTTTGGCCACAGCACCATCAGCTCCTGCGGTCTGTTCAACCCTGACTTTCCAAATGTTAATTTTCGTCCATTTTCAATATGGCTGGGCAGGGGAAGTAAAGCTGTATGACGAGAAATACAATCACTAAACACACCCCTTCCCATCCGAGAGCCACTCTATTTTTATGGAAGAAGCCTGAGAATGTAATTTACTTCTTACGCTTTCATCCACTTCACACAGTCATATAGACCTGGAATCTTCTATACCAACAACCTACACAACACGCAGCACTCTATAGAGACAGCTGCTGTGTTTTGCAGCCCGTGCACCCCGGTCAGCCCTGCTGTGCTCAATACGTGCTTCAGAGGGCATCTCCACTGCTGGAGACTGCCCAGAGAATACAGGATATCCTCACCCATGACTGATTTTATAACCTCACTAGTCCGTAGAAGTTTTTGCATATATCACTTTTTAAAAAATTAGCCTAGCAGCAAAGATGAATATGATTAAGTCTACAGTTTGAATGAGTATTTGGAGGATTTATTCTAACGCCAGTCAGTTTTCACTCACCATAATACAATGGAATTCAATACAATACAGCTGAGAAGAATGCCTTATTCGCAGCACTTTTAAGTTTGAGCTTATCTAACAGAAATTTGATTTAATTTCTAGAGAAAAGAGCTCAACAAAAAAAAAAAAAAAGCCGATTGCTACTACTTTATTTCTGTAATCTGTCTGAGCAGAAAGAAACCATGGATCATATCAAGGCTTAAACTTACTATGTCATTTCTTCATTTGCAGCCAGTTCTCTCAACTTCATTAGATTCCACGGCTATAGATTTAAACCTGGTGGCAAGTGGATACTCTGTTTTACAGGCACCTTCATCCCAGTGAGTATAAATGCTATTTTACAGCCTCAGTTGAACACTGGAAGGGAAATGTCACACACTGCATTAATGCTGACTGCTGTCACAGAGGACTGGCTTCCAAAGCAGCACAGAATTATCTTCTGGACGTGATTACCAAGAAATTGAAAAAATCCTAATCTGGTCACCCTTTCCAAAAATAAGGAAGTAGGCAAAAGAAAAACTGAGGTTTTGTTTATTTTCAAAGCAACATATGGGGCATTTCCTATTTTATTTCCTGCACAACTGTGAAGGACTTTTAAGGTGAGTTAAAAAAGAAATCTAGGGTCATTTTGCAGTATTATCTGGTTCCAGGAACGACAACTTGTAAGGAAGCTATCACATATCATGAAGGTGATGCATAGAAAAGCCTGTGCCAGAGAACAGCAAATTTAATTAATTAATTTAGTATTCTGGCCAAGTACTCATCTATAAAAAGCATAGCCCTGCGTTGCCCCATTTGCTACAGAATTCTTGCACCCTCCTTGCTGAAACTGGTATCTTCCAAGAGTCAATCTTCAGCCTGTAGCCTTCCTTCCTATTTATAGTTGGGCAGGGTTTCACAAATATTTATAGATAGGGAGCACTGTACAGTAGACATCGGTTCCTTTTAACTTTTAGTTCCATATACACGAGAAGCTGTTCATCCCTCAGAGAGATGAGAAACTAAGCATAAGAAATACCTTCTGAAGTGTATTTCTTTGTGTATGCTTTATTTAAACACAAGCCTTTACCTTGTAATGATCCCAAACAGCTATTCATATAAATAAAATTGCTGAATACAGCAAGCTTACGCAGCTGGACCAGACTGAGAGAACTTCAAGTCCTTGCTAACCCTTGCGGTGCTAAAAGGTTTCTTGGAGAGCACTCTGAAAAAGAAAATTAAAACAAAGCAGACAAACAAAAACTTTTAAAAATGCTCAGAATTTGTCAGCATATTCTGTCCTTTGTTACTATACACCCAAGAATGCCTACAGTCCTGCTGTGTAAGAATTAGAAAAATGAATATGAAGAGATACCATCAAGACCATCCTGTGAAAGCATGAGACCATCACAGACACACAGCAGCTGATACATGAATGTAGCTGAAGAAAACCTGCTTTCCACCTTCAGGAACTGTTTTGAATGAAAATCAGAATTGCTCTAAGTTGACATATACATTTTTTTCCTCTCTTGTTACATTCTTAGTCTCATATTCTCTTGCCATTCATCTCAAAGAGAAAGGAGGCATCTAGGAAAGAGACAGCACTGGAGGACAAGAAGGAGCCTTACAGCTGAGCTTCCAGGTCATCGCTGCCTCTGCAAGTTGATTACTCAACTCACTACTAATCTGCTGCACTATGCAATTGGATGTCAATTTCCCAAGGAGGAGGAGGAAAGGAGAGAGGGGAATGCACCCAGCTGACGAAGCCCTGCTTAGGTTAAAATCTGTTGAAAGCTCTCTGCAAAGAAATGCACAGAAGGAACGTGAAAGGAAGTAAGGACCGTTTGTTTCCCCACCACTTCTTCCTTTGTTTAGTCAACAAAAATATTTAATAAGCATGATCATTCTGTTCAATTTCTGTGACAGCGTGCTCCCCGCCATCCCCTTACTCCCTCAACTTCCTCCTTTGGCCTGGCCTTGCACACAAGGCCTTGAACAGGCAGCCAATGGCCAACACTACTGATAATCCTCTCACTAAGACAGATTAACAACCAGAAACCTGTCTCAAACTGGAGGAAGTGATAACAGACACCTGGCTCAACAGCTGAGGGCCAGTTGAGCACACACCTAGGAACAAAGCATGACTATGAGTCAATCATCTTACCCCCAAAACAGCGTGCAGCACAAGAGCCCCTTGAGCTCTCCTGCAGGGCAGGATCTCCCCTTGAGTAGGGGCACCTCTCGTGGTTACTTAACCTCACCGAGATCCCCTACACTTCGCCATCACAGATCCCCAGTAAGTGGCTAATAGTTTGGGTTAAGCTTTGTTAGCTTTGCTAATATTATATCTTTGACTGTGCACATATCATCCCTTCCAACATAAACCACTGACCAAGCCTGGGACGAGGAGTGGGCTCGGTCCCACCCAGGCTCCTTACCTCCATGGTGCAAGGAGTTCAGGAAACAAGGAGGTCCCCGCTGAACCTCACGGCTCAACAGGAGGGCACGTGTGTGTTTAACCCTCCCCTCTGTGCTGTAAATGTAGTGTATCCAGCCATCTCCAATCTTAAGTCACTGTTACATCACTACATTGCATCTATGTTATATCAATAAATATCTTCCTGCTTCTCTCCTAGGAGAAGAGTACAGTGTAGTTGTTTCCATCCACGACAATTTCACTCACGATATCCTCTAGCACATAGCAAAATCCTATCTCGGTTGAAAAATGGATTTCCAAATAGGAATAGAAGGCCATTCATTTTCTTGGATTTTCTGTCTTAAATAAAAAACTGTAAGATTTGTGGTTAATTAAATTTAGCAATTGTGCTTGATATATAGCTTTAAAATACTTTTCCTTCTCCTGGAAGCAAGATTTAAATACCTCTGGCACCATCACTGGAGTAAATAATTAAGAACTTATTTGCCACGCTACCTTAACAAAACAGCTCCTGAGCGTTTCATTAAAAATGCTAAACTTATTTCAGTGCTTTCAAAAGGAAGCTTGATAGGGACTTACATTTTGCAAAACTGGCTTGCTTCATTACACGTATATTTCAAACACTGTCAGCTTATTTCCAATCTAATCTGTCACTTCCACCGCAATAGCCCATTGGAAGTTAACCCATCTGCGCGTTCCACGAAGGCCAGCTCATTAGTTTCTTATCTACCAACCTACTTAATTACACCACATTGTATAACTTCATTAATTTTAAAAGAAGTGATATGTCATTCTACAGACTGATGTTCTTATTTCTATGCTGTTTCTAATGGATATTTTGATCCCTGTTGCAGAAACTGCCGTTCATATGGTCTGAAATTCAAAACAGACCAAGCTCATGCTGCATAACTCAGAGTGCCAAATGCAGCACGTAAGTCAAAGGACATCTTGACATGAACCACGATTCGTAACAGTTGACCTTTTGAATCTGATCAAAATGGCACTTCTTCAAAGCTATATCCGCTCTAATCATATAGAATGTAAAGCAACAAGAGACTTCCACTCAAATATTTACAGGGCTTTTTAATTGTTCAATTGAAATATTTCAACTTTATTACACTGGGGAGATTTACATGAGCTTATTAAGACTTTATAGACCTGATCTGGTTTAAATTATGAAACTGATTTATAACTTCCTATGTAAAGATCCAGATTAAAATTTCTTTAATCAGCTCAAACATATAATATTTGAATTAACCATTCTTACAGTGTGCTTTTCCTGGTAGGGATTTATCACACAACAAAAAAAGGGATGCAACTGGCCAGGAGAGGCAAGAATACACCAGCTGGCTGGTTGATCACCAGAGCTTTAAACCAGATCCGATGGGGGAAGGAGATGTCCTTTTGAGTGACAGAGCAGAGCCAGGGAACACTGGCACTTCAGGAAGCAGTGGAGGAAAACCTCAGAGTTGTCCCAGAGGAATCTGAGAGGTAATGTAGCCAATAGCCCAGCTGAAGTGCCTCTACACCACCGCATACAGCATGGGAAATAAGCAGGATGAGATGGAAACTGCAGTACAATTGGAAAACTATGACCTAAATGCTATCACAGAAACATGGTGGGATGAATGACACAACTGGAGTACTGTGATTGAGGGCTACAAGCTTTTTAGAAGAGATAGGCATGGCAAGATGGGCAAGGGAGTTGCCCTCTATGTGAAGAAGTGGATAGACTGCAAAGGACTACCTCTGAGAAACAGCCTTGATCACGCTGAGAGCTGGTGGGTTAAAATAAAGGACATCTGGTGATCGGGATCTACCTCAGGCCACCTAATCACGGGGAGCCTGTGGCTGAGACCTTCTTGCTTCAGCTGCAGGATGCATCATGCTCACAAGCTCTCATTCTGATGGGGGATTTCAACCACCCAGATGTCTGCTGGGAAAACCACACGGTGAGCTGCAGACAATCCAGGAGACTCCTGGAGTCTGCTGAGGATAACCTCCTGGTCCGGGTGTTGGACAGACCAACCAGAGGTGAAGCGTTACTGGACCTGGTGCTCACCAGTTTGGAAGAGATCTTTCAAGAGGTTAAGACTGGAGGCACTCTGAGCTGTAGTGACCGTGCCCTTGTGATCTGTGGGAATATGGGCCTGGCAAAGAGCAAAATCAGGACCCTGAACTTAAGGAGAGTGAACTTCAGGCTGTTTAAGGGATTATTGGCTGGGATCCCCTGAGAAATTGTCCTTAGGGACACAGGAATGGAAGAGAGCTAGCAGTTCTTTAAGGACACCTTGCTGAGAGCACAAGAGCATAAGAAACCAAGCAGAGGAGGCAGGAAACCTCTGGCTGAGCAAAGACCTGCTGGTCAGACTGAGGGACAAGAAGGAAGTGTACAGGCAGTGAAAGCATCCTTACCTCCACAAATGTCCTCCAAATCACCACAGTAATTGTTCAATTTATAATTGATAATTTAAAATATTATAGTTTATAATCACAGCAAAAAAAATGGACCGTATCAGAAGTCCAAATATTCACTACTTACCTCCTTCCCCCAGATTTCCAATGGAAAGGCAAAAAAGAAGAAAAAAATCCCAGCTGTGAATTTGACTGCCATAACTAATATACTGAAATGCATTTGGGGAATCCTGGATCTGATTAAATTTGAGTGATCTGAGATCTGAACAACATGTTGTCAATCCAAGCAGGACCTGGAGCCAGGTTTCCCAGAAGCGAAGCCTCTGTCTCTAAACCCCAGACAAAGGAGCAGCACAGGGAGGTTCCCATCCCAGCGGAAATTTAAGTTTCATAACCTGCATGCTCCCACAAATGGAAACACCGTCACGTTAGCTGCACATGTCCCTGTTATAAATGAGCAGGATGAGTTGTATTTTCATTACTTTAACCTGATCAGGACAGACTTCTTAAATGCTGCCTTCTGATCAATCCAGCCAGCCATCACAGCCACTGTGTTGGCATTACGTGAAGCCTCTTCAGAGACAAGGTGACTAAAAATAGCTGCCAGTACTTACCATCCCTGCAGGAGTTTCAAACGTGACTAATACCTTGAAAACCTGAAATTCTTTAATAGATCTCATTTTAAGAAAACAGGGGCTAAGTATTTCCTGAAAAAATAACCCTTTGTACAAAACAGTCTCTACCTGTATTTGCAGACTCCGTGGCAGGAGGGCTAATTGGGGCACCTGGACCAAGAAGCTTGCATTTTGAATTCCCAAGAGCAGACCGCTTCACTGATGTCACAGGGAAAATCATCATTGTATTGGTCTTTCTAAGAAATTGGGAATCCACTTTAATAGCTAATACAGGTCCTGCTGTGACAAAGGCAGCTGTTACCATTAGGTCTGACCAACTTGCCAATAACAAAAGAGCACAATTTGGGGGCTATCAGAACACAAAGACTCTCTACCACTTCAATGTCCAATCATTCTCTGACTTGATCGGTCAGTGCACAGTGCCAGAATTTCATAGAAAATATTATGTTGCAATGGCTACAGCATACCATGTTCCCACGAAGAAAACCATCCTTCTCCCCAGGTCTGTCTGCACAGATACAGCCCCTAATTCAACAAAGCACTTAAGCCTGATATTTAATGCTTTATTTCAGCAGAATTCAAATGTACATGTAAGTGCTTTGCTGAACAAGGAAGGATTTAGGCATATGCTTAAGTACTTTGCTGAACTGGGACCATGTTGCTATTTAAGGAAAGCTTTTTGTTTCGGTTTTATTGTTCAACACTTATAGTCATCCTATGGCTTTTCCTTCTGCATGCTTTCCCGTGGTAGAGCAAAGCCTTCAGGGATACAGTTTTATTCCACAAGTCATTGGTTTAAAATCAGGGTGGATATCGTGAGCTTCACTGATCTCATCTTTTTTTTTGGCCATATTTGCAGAAGAATATGCAAAAAAAAAAAAAAAAAAAAATTGGACAGAATTGCTAGGAGGTTATGAAGCCAGAAGTCACGTATAAGAATGGGTTGAAAAAGCTTTCCCCCCGGTCAAAAAGGCACTCACAGGAACTGAACTCTAATGCATGCACCTGTAAGGGCTCACTTCACCTTGTCCGGGCATCCCTCAGCGCGCACTGCCATAGGCAGAATCACGTCTGAAGCAGAGATTTATTCAGCCTTGGAAAGACATCAGTGCTGTGCACCCAGTGCTGCTGCAGAGAGGCAGACAGCTAGCAGGCAGTGGGCAGCGTTGGGAGAACACAAGACACTTCCAAACGACCCAGCTCAACACCAGTGCCTGTGTGCATCCGTTCAGATAAACCTCCCTCCATGGCAGAGGCATCCGGGCATACCAGCTCATCTTCCAGGGTTAACAAATATATTCTCACAAATGTTTGCTTTGATTAACTACTCTCTCTACATAGATGTTGATGTGATAACAAAAATTCCACACCTCCCTAAGAATCACTAAATATCACGTTTCCTTTACTAAATATGCCATTGACCTGCTGTTGTTCTTTTATAGATTCCACATCCCCACAAATACATACATAGGGCTTTTACTTTTTATATCTATACACAGATTATCCAGACACAGCACTGTGCTTCTGGGATGACTGAAAAATCTGATTAGATAGAACTGGTGGGTTTAATTGGCATTCCTCATTTAAAATACGATGTAAAAGGCATGTTTCCATTCAAAGCAATAGCACACATAAGGGGTGTTCAAATGGTTTAAGGGGAAAGGACTTATCTAGATACCTTTTGAGAACGGAAGGAGAGAGAAAACGAAAGAGGAGAGGCAGACAGTGAAAGACAAAGAGATAAGGAAGGAGGGAAGAGCCAGCTCCTCGCTGGTGCGGAACAGCCAAGGCTGCGGCACCGGGCGCGTTGGCGCTGACGGAGGAGGAAGGGGGGAGCACGGCTCCGCTGCCGCGTTTGACGCAGAGCCCACGCTGCACCGCGCTAACGGCTCCTGCTTCCCCCACCTCCCACCCCCTCCCGTGCAAACCCACCGCTGAGCTTTGCCGTGGGGAGCTGGCAGAGATGCCCCGTGCCTGATTGGTCCGTGCACGGCAGAGCAGGGTCCTACGCAGCCTTCCACAAACCCGTACGTAAACAGCACCACAGCAGACTCCATCAGCAGTCTCTCCTGTGACTTCAGGCTTTCAGTCTTGGCCAGCTAGATGCATCGAAAGGTGGAAAATCTTCCCCCAAAACACATTATTTCATCAGAGCACCTCAACAACATAACCCTAAGCCACTGAAATCAATGACAGAAACTTCTCATCCTTTTCAGGAATTACTGAATCGGACTCCAATAATCTCCAGTTCAATTATTAATGGTGACTTATAAGCTGTTCATACCATTATAATGGGAAAATCTCTATTAGGCAGCAATTTAGTGTGCTATTTTCAAAAGCATCCAATTGATGTTGGATGCACAAACCCCACTGAGAAGCCAACAGGACTTTAAATTGCACTTGGCTTCCATTCCTCCCCTTTTTAAAAACTCTTCCCTTAACACATTAAATATTTCTGTTGTGTTATCCGTAACTTATTTGACAATCAGACCATTAGTGCAACTTGGAAATGGTCTCTTGACAAAAATGGCAGGACTTAGTGCTAAGCTTATAAGTGGGACACTCCTCCTTTGAGCAGGGAGAAATTTTATCTGGGAGAGTTCTCTGTTATAGGCAGGCACTGGTTCTCAGCACAGTGCCCACAAGACAAACACCAAGAAAACTGGTGTTTTCCCAAAGAGAAGAAACCAGGCTGTCTGTGTATGCGTAGAAGCCAACACACCTCACCCTTCTTTTAAGTGGTTTTAATGCTCTTTTTGAGGAACATCAGAAATGCCTTGCCTTGCTTTGCACTACTCCTTCCCACCCAAAGCAGGCAGTGCCTTCACAAACAGTACTGAATTAACCCTTGAAACACGCAGGTTAGGCACATGCTGTAGCAGTTCAATGATTAATCCAAAACAATAGCTCTGCAAAGGTAAGCAACTTGGATGAAGTAAGAAAGCTTTGCCTATCAAAGCAAGCAATAACACCCACATCCTTAGCTCCCCAGCACCATGCCCTCTCCATCACGTACCCAGCCCTCTTCTCACCTCTCAGGCTGCTCCCTGGAGCAGGGAGCACGTTGTATTGTCAAGGTGGAGCTGGGCTAACGAGATAAAGGCATGCACATGGAAGGTGTTACTAAAGCTGCAGCTGCATTTTATTCTGATTAATAGGAAAGCATTGACTGAGATCTTAAGGGCAGCAATACGTTTCAAGTGAGCATTATCACAAGTAGAGAGAATTCACTATTGTAATAAATGGAAGATGTGAAGGAAGCACAAAAAAAGAAGCAGAAATCAGGGCAGCAGCTTCAGCAGACTCAGTCAAATCATTGTAACATCTCCTGAAGAGATGATCTTAGAACCCAGGAGTTCAGGAAAGCTGACAGTTAATAACAACACCTGTATAAAATAGTGCAACAGATGATCTCAATGCAGAGGAAATATAGGAGGCATTGTAAGAGACAATTGCTGTTAGATCCAGAGTTTTCCAGGGCTTTGACTATTGGAAGAGATTGTACAAAAGGTGAAACAAGAGCATTTAACAAAGAACACGCAGAAAAGAATGGCACAAATGTCTTGGGTATGATCCAGATGAGCCAACACACAAAAGGATCAACAACAAATGAGGGACATAAAAAGGCAACCAAAGAAGGATCTATTAACACAGCAGAAGTAAATGGGAGACAAAGTTAAGCAAGGGTTCTGGGATTTAATGGGAAAGGAGAGAAAATATCAGACAGTTAAGAGAAAGCTGAAGTATTCAGTACCTCCTTCCTATCCTTTTAACGTCTAAAGGATGATGGGGAATAAAAATAAAATTCAAAAGTGATTTTATCATGAGCACAGGACTACAGGCATGAAGAAAAAAGAACAGGCTAAAAGATATTGAGAGAAGCCAGAGGAACTCGGTTTGATAGGGCCAGATGTGATGAAGTTCCCTGCAGAGGACTTAAGAAATCACCCAAAGCCATCCCCAGACAACAGCTACTGCATCCAATAGTGCACTAAGGAAGGGTAAAGTTCTCAAAGGACTACAAAGGGGCAAAAACAGCATGCAACTTCAAAAGAAGAAGAAGAAGAGAGTCAAACCAATCCACCTCTGTTACACCCAGGAAGATGTGGAAATACATTAAATCGTCCCATGAGCACCTGAAGGATCAGGTGCCAGGAAATAATCAAAATGCCAAAGTCGTGAAATTTCTTTTTTGATATGGTAGCTGGCCTTCTAAAGAAGGGGAAAGCAGTGATCAACAACACATACTGGCTACAGTAAGGCTTTCAGTAACTGCCCAACCTCATGTTTTCATAGGACTGTAAGGACTGATATGAAACTGCCGCCT
This sequence comes from Penelope pileata, assembly GCA_013396635.1. NCBI lineage: Eukaryota > Metazoa > Chordata > Aves > Galliformes > Cracidae > Penelope > Penelope pileata. The sequence continues at coordinate 201,888 of WBMW01003582.1, forward strand.
TGGGGGTGCACAGTTTCTTCTACAAATCTGGCACAAATTAAAAGCAATTCCTAAAATTCACCATCAGTCGGCTGTAACTTCACATGGCACGCTGCAAGAATCCAGCCAGCCATACACATTAACAGGTTTTAGTGGAGAAAAGTGCTTGTGAAGTAGGAGAGTAGGGCACACATCATCCTCCAGACACAAGTGGACAAGAGCAAACTACAAAATAATACTTCATATATTGAAGAAACTGCTCAAAAGTGGAAGCAAAGGTAGTGCAAATCTAGAAATCAAGCAAAAATACAAATAAAGCGAGGTGGAGTCCTGCTGGAGGGCATCTGGAAGCCGTTCCAGACTACAACAAATACTCCAGTGGTATTTTTTTAAAAGCCTTATGCCAGGAATCCAACAGGAATGTCACATGTAAAGTAGCCTTTCCATTTTTCTCCACTCTCAAGAAACTCTCACAAAAAGGAAAAGGAAAAAAAATGGTGAAAATTCACAGTAAATGCAACTCTGTCTTGTCATCTCTTTTAGCTGGGGAGCAGCAAGGGTTAGCAGTGCCAACAAAAAATACACAGTGAATGCTGTTGGGCCAGACAAAAAGCAATAACACTGCATCTTCTGGGGGAAACAAAACCTCACAGACCATAAGGGCATCTTCTTGTTCCTATTTCTGTCAAATTCTTTAGCACTTGACAGAAAGGCTACAGTGCATAGCACATGAATTTTTGAGAGTATTTAATCTTGCAGTGAGAATCAGTGTACCTTTTCCAGGACGATTTTTGTGTTATTTGCACACTTAAAGGCAGGCTTGCTTTCTGTCACTCTTCTGGACATTCAGTAGTTACTTGATCATGAAGAGCCCAATAACATGGGACAGATCTTTTCCAGATAACATTTTTACATTTAGTTTTCATGCAATTGCTTTCTACCATATATAGGCCAAAATTCATGCCAGTCTTCTATTCTTCATCCACGAAACCTGAGTTAAGGGTGGGTATTCTGTGTGCTAGGAATATGCTTGTGAACGATCTGTAGATTTTGTAGGATAAAACAATGCATCAAAACTGCAGTTGAGCTTATGACTACAACTGTAGTGCAGCAAAACAGCGTGTACAGACCTCACATTGCCATCAATCAGTTTTTCAGCATACCTTTCTTCTCAAAGCCAGCATTTTGCTTTTACTGAAATTGTTTGCCAGCACCTAAAAACACACAGAGCAATTTCCTCAGATGACAGAGTAAAAATCTCCAGCATTTCGGGGAATAAAATGAATTTCTGTTAAGCTTCAGCAATTGATGTTGATAAAATTGCTAAGTAACCTCTCAATGGCAAAGGACATTTTTTTCTCTCGATTTTTTCTCATAAATCTTCCCATTTAAATGCTCCTGCTTAAAAACATTTTGAGACATCTATGCAAATACTTTCCAGGAGCCCACCAACCTGTTGGGAATTTCCAGGTTTGGTTACAGAGAACATTCCCCCCCAAAACAAGCTCACTGTGGTTCCAACCCTCTTGCATTATCAGCCTGTTTAAATAACAACAGTGTTACTAAAAGGTTTAAAATACCAAGACAAAACTTGCAATACAAAAACTGAAATGCTGGATAGTCCAATACATGGGGCTGTTTTGTCCATCCTGCTGAGTGCAATCATATCTTTCCCACGAAGGATTTCCCACTAGCAGGAAAAGCTTCCACTGATGAAGAACTCCCACTGAGTAAGCGGGATATAATACAGATGTTCAGCAACTCTGTGTTCAAGGTGACACTGCCCTCTGCCCTGTAAAGCAATGCAGAGGCTTTGCAGAGCATCTCCTGCTCATGAGATATCCCAAGGAGCACGCAGTGTTATTCTCACTGTTAACCAAGCTCCTGTTCATCACCTCCTGAATCCTAAAGCCACTTAAAGCAAGGTGCAAGTGACATGGGGTGGGCAATAGTAATCGCGGTATCTTTAAACACTCTTTATCCCTGCTAGATGCTTCTGTATTTGACATACTTTCAGTTAAGCTAGATATAAATTATTTTAGGCATGTTAATGAGTAAGTTAAGCTATGGGTAATTCCACAGACACAACAGAATTAATGATCACTAATCTTAGAAATGTAAATGCCGGGTACAGAGAGCTTCACCCTTGCAGGCTTCGTGCTGCACGAAGCCAACCCACAGCCACTCCTGGTGGGCAGGAGAGAAAAACATGCTCCAGCCTTGCAGCAACGAATCCTGCCCTAGCTTCAGCAATTACAATCAATCCCTCCTCGAGGAATTTGCACGCCCACGTGACGGTTTCCACGTAGCCACACGCTGCGTCCATAACCAGGCTGCTACAAGTGGCAGGACAAAGCACCTCCTTCACAGGAAGCACCAGTGAAAGAATCCAGTTTGGGCGCTGAGAACCCCAGTGCTATCACTTCCTAAAGGCGTTCCACCATACAATGAAGAAATTCATTGTGGAAACAAAGCTTCTTGTACTGACCACTGTGCTACCTAGCACACGATAGCACTGTTGTTGCTCCCTCGCGTTCAGGAACCGCATTACAGCGCTGCCTTCACGCGCACTCTGCACACAGCAGCTTCGGGGCACCGAGCAGCTGTGGGGATGGAACACTCAGAAACAGGAGCAATGGGAAGGCCATAACATCTGCCAGCAGTGTGAGTCCTCAGGACCACGGGAGAGAAGTGGCTGAAAGCAGAGAAGCTCATGCAGGAGAATCGCAGCTGAGGCTGAGGATGCTGACCTGAGCGGTCGGACAGAAGAAACCCAGGCTCTCCACCCCGATGTGTTTGTCTGCAGGCTTACAGGTATGCAAGGAGCCCTCCCAAATGCACTTGCTGTTGTGTGTGCTAAATATGCAGCAACTCCTGCCTCCAAGAAACATGGAAAGCCTTTTGGGTTTACATTCCAGCGTGGGGAGGGCGTCCCTGCAGCACACCAGCTGTCTTATTTATACACTGCAAAATATTCAGGAATCCTCAGTGTCGGGTTCAGAATACATGAAGACAAGGGCATTCACATCCAAAGCCGGGTCCATGCTGATGCACGTGGGGTCACCCAGAAAAATCCCAGTTAAGACATCAGGTAAATGCAGTAAAAGGGTTGGTTACATCTATAAAATGGAAGTCTGAAATATTTCAATATTAAATAACTCCATTTATGAAAGTTGAAATGTTGCTCAGAGTAGGCTTCAGAGGCAGGGGGAAAAACCTTCAGGTTTGGCTAATAATTTTGTAGCAATTTTGTAACGCGTATACTGAGACCAACTGTATCTCAGCCATCATTACATAAATTACTGTCATCTCTATTATCCCATCATACATAAATATTATTTGTCCACATTCACTTTTCCGTTCTCAAAGATTTTAGCTTTTTTCCGTTGAAAAAATCAAAGCTATTTTACCATTTGTAAGTGTCACTTCTGCTCACAAAAGAAATGCACTGCGTTTACACTAATCTTTGGGGTTTTATACTTCACTTTGTTTGGAAGCAGAATTCTTCAGTTTATCTGACACACATTCCACTGGTAAGCTTTATCAGAAGTCTGAACTTCGTTCAGATGTTTATTTTAAAAGATCTCAGCAGCCACACAGCTTTGTTTAGACATGAACCTTCTTCCCATTCCCCATCCTCTCCCCCGCTATCGTCTCCCATCAGACTATCGCCACAGCCATCACTTCCCTCCTGTATAATTACTCTGCTTTTCCTCATGGTCCATGCAGATATTTTTCCACAGATGCATCCATCATCCTGCATCCATTCTGTTAGAGTCTTTGAGTACCAGGAAGGTTTTTAGCTCACTTTCTTTACTTTAAACTATTTAAGTAACGAGTAGGTAACCAGAAGATGTATTTTTTTGTTGACGTAGATAAACGCTAAGCCAGCACCTAGAGGATTGTCTATCCTCAGGCAAGCAGTGCTACCCTCTAGTCCCAGCACCAAAGCTGCTGTGGTATTGATTTGCAGCACTTTATTCTCAGCTAACAAAGGACAAGGAACCAGAGGAACGCACCGGGTCTGGCTCAGCTACCCGCAGACAGGTACCAGCCAGCGCTACCCGGGGTGCCACACAGCATCGGTACCTGACGTGGGACGTGGAAGGGACCTGCACCCTCTGAAACAGGATGCCAGGCCCAGGGGGTGCCCTGAGGCACCTCAAGGGACACCAGGACCAGGACAAGCCCCCCGGTGTTGTGGTGGTCCCTTCGCTCTCCCCACTGCTCGCCTCCAGCTGAGTCCCAGACAGGTGACAGCACCACAGAGCAATGTGTAACTCATTAACTATCCTATACAACTTGTCAAAAGCAGTACAAATGAACTTAGCACGATCAAGAAATAGGCAACTGAATGGTTAAAGGATATGGCTTGGGTAGGGAGATGTGCCAGAAACTGGGACCCAATACCACGTTCAATAGCTTGGATGAGGAGGTTGTGGCACTGGATTTATCGAATGCGAGCAAAGACACAAAATGACATCAAATATGAATTAAGGTAAAACAATACTCTGCACTGTAAAATCAAACAAAACATTAATTTCATTCCATGTTAAAACATTAACACTGACACCACACTGGGCAGGCAGCACGTCTCAGTTTGCATAAGAACTCCCAGCAACGCTCCCCACGAAGCCGGGGCTCGGCGCTGGAACACGGAGTCACTGCACAGCACGCTGAGCTCGCCCATCCGCAGGGCACGGGACGCGCACAGCCCACCCTGCCCCAGGGCCGCGCGGGGCTGAGCGGGCGGAGCTGGGGCCCAGCGCTGCCGGGGTGTGCGGCCCCGCTGCTCCTGCAGGACCGCTTACGTAACCGGGCCGGCAGCATCTGCCAGCAGCTATCGGCATTGATTCCTTAAAAGATTTCTTTTCGCTGTTCGGGGCTTGAGTTACAGCAGTGTCAACTTCCACGCTGTTTATAAACTTTGCGTTTTGGTGTATTTCAGCAGCAGCGAAGCCCTGCTCTGTGCCCCTGGGTTCACCCCCCTTCCCGCACCTCATCTCAGGACCCTAAAATATCACTTTACCCCAAAAGAAAAGAAAGCATCGACACAGAATCAAGTTGTGTTGGAGTGATAAAACGGCACAACAATATGAAGGGGGGGAAAAAAAAGAGGAAGAACGCAAGTAAAAATGATCAGCAAGAAACACACGGAAAGAAGAAAACTTTTTGACACTTTAATTGAGCAGAAGGGAGGGCTCCTCCCCCCCCGGCACAGCGGCCCCGCTCCGCTGCATTCCGCCCCGCGCTGCTGCGGCTCTGGGCGGCCGCGGGGCTCCGGGCGATGCGCTCAGCGCCGGGGAAAAGGGGAGAAGCCCGGCTCCGCCGCGATGAGGGGCTGCGCTCCCCCGGCTGAGCGGCCCCAGCGGGGCACGCGGCTCCCGCTCACCCCGAACGCGCGATCCGGGCGCAGCGTCCCCCGCAGCCCGCCGTGCCCCTTCCCTGCGGCTCTCCGCGCCCGGGCAGCGCGGCCCCTCCGCCCGCTTCCCCCC
>WBMW01003582.1:207652-424205 GCA_013396635.1 Penelope pileata
TCGTCGTCACGTTGCAAGTTGCCTCGCGAAATGCCGGGGCACCGTGTGGGGGTCTGACCTCCGCCCCAGCGACGCGTCTGACAGCAGCACAGGTCCCCCCTCGCCCCTTTGCTGCCCTTCACACTCAGATTTCAGTCAGTGTTCTCCAGAAGGTGCAAAGCGGAGGCCTCGCCCTGACTGAGGGAGGGAGAATGCGGCCCTGGGACGCAGCACCTGTGGAAGAAAGGTATGCACGTCCTCACCCTGTGAAGGAAGCTTGGCATACACACCGTGCAGTAAGTGGACGGGGGGCTTGCACTCCAGTTTGGGGAAATTAATCAAAAAATTCAGTGCAGATTTCAAGATGCTGCTTTTCCTCACAACGGGATGGCATCTTTGAAACATTTCCAGAGTAATTAAAGTTGGGCATTTAACGAAACCTGGATTTCCTACACAGACTTAGATTGGGTTTCCTAAAAATTCTGCTGTGCTGTGCAGTCTCTCTACCACAAGCGTTAAAACCAGCAACCAAACATCTCCAAAGCTGAGCTGAGACAGAGCAAATCCGGAAGAGCAGAAAAAAAAAAATGTTGGTAAATGGTGTGGTTTGGTGTAAAGGATTCATACCCATCACGTAACATAGCAGACTGCTGCAGTGGGCAGCACGAGGATTTTGTCTGGAAAACTGGAAATCTTCCACCCCTTTTATTGGTGAATGGCTGTGCTGGCCAGCCTGGGTTGTTTGGGAGATGATACACTGTTAATTATATTCTGATTCCTATCTTGGCTTCTTCCTCAGCACCATTTAAATTCCAGTCTTAACCTTATCTCAGCAAGGACTTAGGAAAAAGTAGGACAGCCAACAGCACAGAAGTACCATCCCTCCTCGTCCTCTAAAGCTATTTCTAGCTTATTTGAAACTGAGAGAAGCTGTAACCATATCTTTGCAGTAATTTCACGGCATCTATTTAGCAAAATACTAACCTGTAGTTCTCACAAGGCTCAGTTACTACCTTCGGAAAAAATTAGAAACCTGTAACTACCCTGCAAATATCTCCATTAGTTTTCTCATTTGATCTTAAACCACACGCCTGCTGTCAGCTGCAAATCAACGTTTCTGGTGCCTTCCCCTGACACATCGCTCTGTGTCGTCATGAAAATCAAACAGAGAAAAACTGATCAAAAATAGCAACATTTCTGTTTTGACAATGCTTGGAAAGATAGCAGAGAAAGCCTGAATGGAGTGTTTACAAAAATAATCATGCAAGCATTAGGTAAATCTGGTGCTATTTTCAGCTCGTGCTTATTAATCATTTAAGGCAGATGATTGGAGTACCATTTGAGGAGCATTAGCTGTGCATTCTTACTCAGTGCATGCAAACACTAATAATTCTGTGCTGCATAAAAACATTACATCCCACAGACTATTTTCACAGGAATATACAGTTCCCCGCCCAGCCACACCTTGTTAAACATTCAGGATCACAGAGCAGAGCTCTGGATTCGAATATCACACAGGACAGCCTCCAAGCATGGGGCTTGTCTGGTCAGAACATCCACAGCTGGTCAGCCCCTGCAGCTGGGACTGGTAGCCACAGAGCAGCACAAACGCTGTCTTAAGATGCTCAGCCCCTGTGACTGATTTTGTAATGACAGTGGAATAGCAGAAGTGCATGGCTGTTCGTCGCTTGTGATAAACAGTGAAAGGCAGAGCAACTTGCTCTGTTTTACTCTCTTCTGCCTATGAAAATCTTTTCCCATGAAAACGTAGATAGTGTGCTATATATAATTTTTGACAGCTTTAGAAGCTATCTTTTTGCAGAGAATAGAGGACAGGTTTCACTTTCTTTGGATATCTCTTTCTTTTACTACTGTATTTGTTGTAACTCAACCTCTTACCTCCAGATTTTAATAAAACTAATATAAACCATGCTGCTTTACCATGGCAGCTTCAACTGTTCTCCTATAATTCAACACTTCCCAATTTGTTTTGGAGGTTACAACCATCTCTATTATGGTTTTCCCTAAATTCATTGCACATTATCCCAGGTTTAGGTATTCCTTTAAATTTCTCCTCGTTTTCCTGTTTAACCAGGGAATATGTGCATAGCAGAGGTGATCTTAAGCTTGCCTTAAGTTTGAATGATCTAATAGTGAATTATACTTGTCAGACAGTTCTTCTCAGGTTTCAGCGTCACATTATTTTCACAACCTAGAGCTTTAATTTCCACACTACCAAAACAGAGGAGGAATTTCAAGGACATTTCAGAAGGGAGGAGGTAATGGATGCCAGTTCAGTAGCCTATAGTTTGGGTGTAATTGTGGAAGAATGAAGTAGCTGTACTTTGTATTTCAGTGCACTTTATGAAATTTCTAAAAATAGATGTGTGTATACAAAACATAATGATGATGTTTTTGTATCCAACATATATGACATCTTCTGTCCCAATGAATCCATGCGTGCTCAGAGTTCGCCTCGGAAGTGTTGCTGGTGCCAAATGGCTGCACCGAGAGTGGAAGTGAGGAATACTTGATCTGCCAAAAATGGAGTAGTACATAAATTGGGAGAGCAAAATGAGAGGGCAAAATGCAATTGTAAAACCAGTCATCATTCTTCACAAAGCGGGCAGGAGTGTTGTGTGAGGACTCTTTGCACAGCAACACAGGGCTTTGTGAAGTATGAGGAGGGGGAGGGTATTTGGAGGACGAGTACTGAACTTACAGCCATGAAGTCCAACCCTTTTAACAGAGTTGGACGTTTAATTATGAGAACATTCAGATGCAGTCTTAGTTGCTCTTACGAAAAGCTCTCATGGTATCATGTGCCACCGAGCTGTGGCATGAGGCCAGCATCTGATAGAGTAGAAAGCATATCCCTGTGAATCACCGATGTGATCTCCTGCAGTAATTTCACACCCTCACATCACAGACTCCCCGTCAAAAGCCACCCAGTCCTACATCTCTATTGTTTTTCTGAGCCAAAGTGAGGGCAGACAAAGGCTGTGACAGTAACACGTTCTCTGACGTTGCCATGAAGTCGTGCAGCCGTCAGCCCGTCACAGTTCTGCATGGTGAAGAGCTTTTCACATTAAACATCTGAATTTCATACACGCTGCAGAAAAAGACTAAAATATAACAAAGATCTGCCCTTCATGTTGCTTTAAAAAAAAAATTGTTTTACCATAGAATTGCAGTATTCTGCAGCTATTCTTTCCCAGTTCACATTCAGCATCAAAGCAAAAAGAGCTGGAGTTGAGTGCAAAATGCATATTATGTTTATACCTGCGTGAAACACCCTTGAAATGGCCTAGCTTCAGCTGTGCAGAAAGAAGAGGGACTGCCACCTGAGGTTAGTAGCAATCAGAGGCCGGACGTGGGCTGCATGAAGTTCCTATTTGCTGACCCTGATGGCATTTGTGACTGACTAGAAATAAATGGACCAGAAGTTACCATTGATTTCTCTATAAAATAAATCTGGTGCTTCTCTGGCAAAAGGAATTTTCAGACTAAGTAATTTGTTAAATCTGACACAAAGTTGACAGTCTTACACCCAAAAGCACTCAGTTAGAAACAACATCAAAGGCCAATTTCGATGACATTTAGAACCTGGTGGCAGTGTCCATAATACCTCTGCTATAAACAAACAGACAAGCCCACAAAAATAAACAAACAAAACCCATCACAACAACAAAGAGTTGGAAGAATGGAGAGAACATAATAGAATGATTATATATTTTCGTAAAGGACCACGAGTTATTGTGCCAGATGCATGATCTGACTTTTCTCATCAATGACTGTCAACTCAAGCAACAGTTCAAGAAAAAGACAACTTTTGGCTATATCTTGAATTTACAGTGATTAATAATCTCCTCCAACATGGTTCTTTCTTTTTTTTTTTCTACTACCTGTTTGACTTTGTGTTCCAAGTCAAATATTGATGGAGTGAAGTAGGCAATGGTTTGCCTGATCCTTAGTGCTAGCAGCAAAGCTTGTGAATGGGAAGGATAACTAAATCCTTGGACATGGGATATGGGTCATTTCAGAAGTAAGAACAAAATCCAAAAAGCAGCAAAGGCATAAGGCGACAGCTAAAGGTCAGTGCTGGAAAACAAGCTGACTATTGGCAAACTTGTCTCAACATTCCCATAAATTAAAAGTCAGTCCTTGCTTTCTACAGCAGCTTCCCAAGGGGAAACAGAATCATTGATTTAAATACTAGTTGTCCTCTGTGGTTTCAGTGGAAATTTCCAGAATAAATATTACACCAAATCCCTAAAAGAAAATATTTATCAATAACAGAATTCTTGTTGCAAATAAAGATGGATTTAGCAAGGCAAACACAGAATCTACAAATGGTCCCAGTGGTCATTGTATAAATAGTAGGTTTAGCTTGCTGCTGTTTGGGTAAGAATTATTCATTTGCTTTGAGAATAATAACATTTTAGATGATCTTCTAAACATAGGAGGATGTCAGTTACATTCACACTGCTTTGTTGGAAGCCCTTTACCTTTTATATTTAAACCCTTAATGAAAAACAGCACGAGGGCAAGGCAAACCTGCCAACGTACATTTCAAGCGAGTGCTTGCTTTGAGTCACAGATGGCAGAGAAAAGCCATCCGGAAGCCCTGGGATCCACTCAGGAGAGCCCATGTCACCGCAAAAGGAAGTTAGCAGCGCTGTTAGACCTCTGCAGTTTATCAACACGATGTCTGCTTCTTCACTTTTTCAGCTTCTGGCCAATACTTCTAATGAATACAGTACGTATTTCTCCAAAGCTCTCTATAAATAGGAACTTTGAATCTCTTAGCAATTAGTACAAATGAGCTCTGAGGTGAGGTGAACGTAAGCATTCCTGTCAGACATGGGCAGACTCAGGTACCTCCGAGCCAACTTGCAAATTAATCCCTCTGTTCCCTGCATGCCTGATGCGATGTCTCCGTCGTCTGTGTGGTGACTGCAGATGGAAATGGCAGCAGCAAGATGCTTCATTCTCAGCAGGTATGGCCATAACATTGCATGGGATCTCACCAGCAGGCTTTAATTCTTAAAAACGTGAGTTCTTAGCAGGGTCTAACCTGCACATTTAGTGTATCATCATGATTATAGGGTTATGTTTGCTATACTTAAGCACAATGCTGAACTTTGGAGCATTCTTCCTGTTCTCCATAGTATGTGTACACACACACATAGAAAATCTGAAGAGAAATAAACGCAGCCAGATGGCATTCCAGTTTCCTAAGACCTCTTCAGTATTACTATTTGCATCTTCCCACTATCTGGAGAGAAGCTTAAGGTGACTATACACCTACCTTAGGAACTTTAACAGGATTAATCTCTTGTGCTATATTGTAATTAGTTGCTATATTGTAATTAGTACACAGAATACATTTATTGATCCTGGGCATGCATTCTGGTGATGAGTGCACACAGCAGAAAGGAAAAATGTGGACACAGAATACATTATGGCTGGAAAAAGTACAAGCCTTTTCTCTTGTTTTTGATTTAGCTTTTTGTTTTCTAGTAGCATTTCAGCAACATATTGATCTGCATTGATCTGGAAACTTGAGGTAAAAAATTACTCCCAGTTTAAAACTACTTTTAATTTATTCTCAGACAATAATTTCTGATTTTATTTGCATCAGCATAAATTTGTACTGTGAGCTGACAACTCCAAATTAGAGAGAAAAAAACATCCAGACAGGTTCTGTGTTAATAAGGTCTCAGTGCTCTTATGGCAAAAAAAAAAAAAGACAACCAGCCCCATGGGTTGTGCTGCCAGCAGGTCCTGGGACAGGACCTGTGCCCTGCTCAGCTGTGCTGGTGGGCTCCCAGTGCAGGAGAGGCATGGGCTGGCTGGAGCGAGTTCAGCAAGGGGTGATGGGGATGAGTACGGGACTGGAGCATCTGTAGTGTGAGGAGAGGCTGGGAACTGGGTCTGTTCTGCCTGGAGAAAGAAGGCTCGGGGGATCTTACAGGTGTGACTGTGGGAAGGAACAAAGATGGAGCTAGGCTCTTCTCAGCGTGTGCAGTGGCAGCACAAGAGGCAACGGGTGCAAACTGAAATACAGGAAATTCTATCTAAGCATAAAAAACAACAAAAATCACACTTTCTCATAATGTGAGGGTGGCCAAACACTGTCACAGACTGCCAAGAGAGGTTGTGGAGTCTCCATCCTTGGAGATACTCAAAACCCAACTGGACGGAGTCTTGGGCAGCCTGCTGGAGTTGAACATGCTCATGCTTGAGCAGGGAAGGTGGTGGTGCCATCCAGCCTCAGCTGTTCTGCGTCTCATAGAGATGAATGAAAGCAGCTTCCCCTCACCACCTTGACTAAACAGACTTGTTGAAACTTCTTTCTTACTCCTGTCTCCATCAAAATTGTCGTATACAACTTTAAACTTGATCTCAGGTTGGATATTAGGAACAGCTGCTTCTCCAAAGGAGTGGTTGGGCACTGGAAGAGGCTGCCCAGGGAGGTGGTAGAGGCACTGTCCCTGGAGGTGTTCAAGAAACATCTGGATGAGGTCCTAAGGGACATGGTTCAGTGAGTAATCTTGGTGGTGGGTGGATGGTTGGACTAGATGATCTTGGAGGTCTCTTCCAACCTTAATGATTCTATGATCCTGTCAGCAACAATTTGCTGACAAGGAGCATCCAAACCACAGTATCTCTCAATCAAACTTCCTGTACAGCTTTTAACTGATCATCTTGGATAGATCAACATAAGGATGGATTTTATTTTCAAATAATTTTCTGGAATGACCTCAGTTGGAAATACCAGGTTATCACTAGTGTTTTCTGAACATAACTGGATAAGAGCTGCATCAGGGATAGTCTTTGACACAGAGTGCCAAATGCCAATGCATCACATAAAAATATCCAACCCACCTTGTCCAAGGAAAAAAAAAAGATTTAATTACCTCTTAGAGTGGTTTATGCTTTTTCTTATATTATATCCTACCACAAACAAGTCAGTGGGAAAAGTAAAACATTATCCTCCGAAGATGGAATTTGCATGTTTTAGGTTTCAGTTCAACGCCGACGCAAATGATGTTTCGCTGCTATCGCTTCTGGGCTGATGCATATTCTGTCCTCATTCACAAACGCTATTTAATGAGGCAAATATTCCTTCTCTGTATTATACTACAATGTATATATCTCACCAATAAACAAGATTTTCTGCCTGGATAGCAGAGGAAACAAATCCTAATGTGCAGAACTTCCTGAGTGTGGCAGCTGAAGAGGTTGCTAGGCAGAGCTAGCTGTCCTAATTGTGCCTGGAAAGCTGGGATCTCAGCTGCAGGCATGAACTGGGATATGCTGGAAAACAAAAGCTGGAGCAGTGTTTGAATAGACTGTGGTGGGTGGCCTGGTGTCCTTCTGCGATGGCTTGGTCAGACAGTTCTGGGGTGACTGGTAAGGCTAAAAGCCCCTGAGTACTACAGGAATCCCCGTTTGCAATTTGATGACTTCTTTTCTCCAGAAACAGACAGTACCAGGACTTTCTTCCCCAGCACAGCTCTTCTGGTCACTCCAGATTGTTTCCTTACCTTCTCTGCTGGTGGAAAGGAGCAAGGCAGCTGTCCTGTTAACAGCAGAGCAGCAGGCAGAGCTAGGTCTTGTGAACAAAGTTACCACTGTTGCTTGGAGTTTCCTATTAGTCTCTGGTTTATTTCTGGGGTACACCAAAGTTCATAGTTCAAATATATATTTGATTCAATCTTGTGTTAGCTTCAATAAGGAAAATCCAGAAATGTCTGCCCTAAGGCAAAGGTGATAGGTTGAGAGAAGGCAGCAGATCAGCTCACTGCACAAAGCACCGTCTCCCCAGATGCTGTGAGTATTTTGCAGTCTGCAAATAAGCACAGAGGGCAGTGTGTGTTCGGCTGGGTAAGAGCAAGGCAAGCAAGCCTAACGATGAAGATACATTTGAAGGAAGGTTTTATTACACAGGACATCAGAAAACCCTTAAAGGAAAAGCAGCTGTCTTTCATAGCACAGCAAAAAGCTACAGGCAAATCTTCAGCCGTTCCTTAAAACTTTTCAGAGACTATGTATGCACATTACTTACTTTTAATGAGCTGTGATGGCGTGTATTAATCAGAAATTCTATACTAAAGCAGTAATTATTGCAAAGTTCTACAGTTATAAGGGGGTGTTCTGTACTTGGTACTGATTAATATTCTTTTAATTATATAACTTACTGGGATCTGAGTAAAAATGAACCTAGACAGTGGCATACTCTTTAAGTTGGCAGTCATGGTTTCTCGGTGGTAGGCATACGTGCAAAAGCTTCACCAATCTCTCATTTTTTCCCCCCTCTCCTATTCATTTATCATATGGTTACAGTAAAAACAGCAGGGAAATGAATTATGCATATTTTTTAGCACACTGAAAAGTTAATGAAAAGTTAAATACAACTTGCATGTGTGATTGCAGAAAGCACTTATTTGACCTTGCTAAGCTTTAAAAGGCATTCTAAGATTAGCCTGGCATGTATTTCAAGTGTACAAAAAATACAAAATTGGTTCTTAAAATGCTAGTACAGACTGTTTCATGCCTAAATCCTCATTATGTTCAGTGTATTTCTAGGAAGTGACTCAACTTTAAAGTGGGCAAAGACAAGTAAACCCTCCTTTTTTTTGTGGAAAAGTGGTGCACATATTCAGATGCTACCTCACCAAGCTACACACTTCAATAAATCATGTTTTGCATTGGAATGAACAAAGACTATGCCAATGTTTCCATGCATCAATTTTTGTCAAAGTCAGTTGTACTACATTGCTGCAATGCCAATTTACAGTTGAGCACATATTTGGGGCTGGGGGGAGGATTCGAAGGGAGTGCAGACAGAAAAAGGTGAAGGGGAGAGAAAAGCTCAGCCCTGCCACCTCTGTCAATTTCAGGATTTGCATACAACCTCAGGAGCCCCAAAAGCCCAGGATAACACTTTCATCTTCCAGCTCACTTCAGCATTTCCATCATTGTTTACATTTCATTTTAATGTTGTTCCTTTATTCTCTCATTTAACCTCAGGGTAAATTACAAAAAAAAAAGTGGATAGACAGACTAAGGGCAGAACAAACTCCCATACTTCCAGCAACACATTAGCAAAACAAAAATAGAATCTTTTATTCTCTGCTTTATTTCCTCTTGTTGCAGAAGACCACACTTCAAGATCTGACGTACCATGCTGTACCAACTCACTAGCCCTACAAGGAAGACAATGGTAAGAGCTGCTTTTATCCATTTGTGAGACAATATTTTAAGGAGTTAAAAAAAATTATATTTATCTTCATATTTCTAAGAAGTTTCAAGGTCAGCAGGTTTGATATTGTACTTGAGATATAAATAAGTTATTTCATTAATTCTGCTCTACTGTGCTGAGAACTCCTGCCTCAGATATTAGAGGTACATCATGTCTAGATGCCCTTTGACTAACAAGCTTTATCTAAAGAATGGGTGGATGAAGGATGCTACTCTGTTGTGTCTCAAACATAAATGAGCTGTGGGAAGTGATTTTGGGTATCAATGATCTACTAGACAATAAAGAATATCCAACAGGAAACCACACGTGGCAGCCAGGCAGGTGCGTGCGTATCACAGTCCTTGTCTCAAATCCTTGCTAACCTGCTATTGACCTTAGACCCCTAAGAATATCAATAATTTAACTTCAAAAATATTTTTATTTCACTGTAAGATTTCATTTTTCTTAATTACATCTGTATTTCCACCTCTGCAGCCTTTTTGTGTGTACTCATCATTGTATGATATTGTGTTTTTGTGAAATTCCTGATTTGCAAAGCATAAATTCCTGGTCAGGTTAAGTATATCTTTCCTCCAGCTGCAAAGATTTATTCCCCCAGCTGCACTCATCTGTAAAATGTTCTCTGCTATTACCACTTCTGAATTAATGTAACACACCACAGCTTTTCTGTGGCTTTAGCATCAGCCACTTAATCATGGCATTTTTAATCATGACATTAAATCTATCTGAAAGTTGTATTTAATGCTGCATTCAACAGTGTGCTGATTAACCAGAGCATCTTACTGAAAGGAGGCAGCAATTCTTCCAGAGGTACCTGGGCTTCCCGCTGAACTCAAAAATACCAAAGCACCATTTTTCAACTTTGGAAAACCACGCTCTGTCTCCCTGTAGTTCACCATCACAGATTATATCTGTAATGACCAGAGGGGAGATCTGAGTCTCAGCTGCAAGGTTTATGGTGCTGAAATCGAAATGGAATAATGCCCAGATAACTGCGCTGTTGTTGACACTAACTGGTATCACCACTGTGATTTCAGTGTGTCCTAAATTCTGGCACTGGGGAGCAATTCCTTTCTGAAATAACCAGTGACACAGCCAGCCTTTCATTGCTGACATACTCAACATCTCCATTTTATACACGAAATGAAGATGTTTATGCAAACAGAGATAAGGTACTGCTCTGAGAAGCTCTTCCCAGGTTAGGGAATATATTCAACAAAGCTGGAAAAAATTCAGAACCAGCCTGGACTATTGTAATAAGAGAATGGAGCAGGTGGAAAATTCCATTAACCTTACAGCTCTGCACTTTGTTTAGAGCCCAGGTCTGGGCTTTCTTTTGCTAAGATCCCATCATGGTTATCCCGTGTTTCATTTTAGTACCATATAGTTCTTGGTTTGCATTTGCTGTGGATTTCATATTACCAGCCTCCACGCTCCTCCTCTGCCCTCTAACCAGACAAAACACCTGAGCTGTCTTCTGTTGATAATACCCAGTGTAACACAGGGAAGTGCTGAGAGCCCTAAACACAAAACTGCTAGCTGTAGCTATAAGATATTTAATGAATCTTTTTAAGGGAATTACACATTTTAAAAAATGTTTCCTACTGCAAGCTAAGTAGTTTGAAATTGGCAATATTTTAGGCATATTATTACATAGGGATATTTAAAAAATCTTAAGTATTTTATTATTGCCCTACACATTACTTTGGCTCCTTGCTGCTTTTAACACCCTAAAACCATTCAAGGAGACAATTTTGCAGTAAAGATTCTGTCCTTCCTTTCCCATGTCTTTCTTTCTTCGCTATATACATTTGCATGAAAATCTTCCACTTTGTGCCAGCTTCTTCCTCCTTCCTCCTGTTATGATAGGAACTGAGAATTAGCGCACTGCTAGCGTAGTGACCTCGGTCAGTTTCTCTGTTTTTGCTTTGACATCGTGTAACGAAGGTTCTCGCTCTGAGTGGCCACTTCAGGAGGAGTTGAGCAGAGCTGACACTTTGCCACTGAGCTAAGCAGAAAGCAGGACAAGACTCACAACCTCAAGTTAGTGTCTCAAACTGCAAACCTAGAAAATAATCAGCCTGTTCCTTGGCCTTCAATCACAATCCTTCCCCCCCACCAACTCCTTCATTCATGTCACATATGCATGATGTAACTAACAAGTAAAGCCATGGCTTCATTTTACAATTCACGCGTGTTACAAAAACATTTCAAAAGTGGAAATTAACTCTCGTCAGGCTGTGCACCAAGGCTTCAAAGAGCCTCTTAAAATTTAAAAATACAAATATACATCGCTGAACCGTCAGCTGCAAAATGTCATTCGGGAAACAGCAATATGTTATCCTTAAGAGCTTCCAAGTGTGTCAGTGATGGGAAGAAAATGAAGATGTTAAGACCGGGCCCACAGGCAGCACTCAGGTTCCTACCCTTCAGGGTCGGCTCGGAGCTCAGAACTGCTTAAGAAACGCAGCTTTGAATCCAGCAACACCTCGAGTCCCTGCACAAGAAACTAGAATACCAGTGCAGGAAAAAAGTGCAGTAAGTCATGAAAACAAGCTCAGCGCCCAAGAACAATGTAGGAACGGGAACACCCCCTCACAGAGAAATATGGAAAAGGGAAGCCATGCTTTCAGATCATCAGGACGGTGTTTTGCTGCACTCTCCTAACAAATCTGCCTTAATTATTATAGGGCTGTGCATCCCCTGAGAAACCAGCAGAAAATATTATCTATCCCAATAATAGAGAACAGTGCTAAATATTTTGCAAATAGATCTTGTCAAACTCAGTGTTGACAAGACTGCTGTCATTCTTCATGAGATGCATTTTGTGTATTTTGTACTCAATGATACTGTCATAAAAATGCCATGTAGGCAGACTAGGTTTATGCTGCCTTTCTGTAGACTTTTTTTCCTCCTTTTTTAATGTGGAAGATTAACATTACTGCTTCTCTGCTATTTTCCTTGGAAGAAGGAAGTCATCTTGTTGGATTACACACAGCCTGAAATAGGCAGTGTGTTTTTTTATTTTTTTTACATTAACGTATAGAAGTGACAAAAATTAAAGATACACAGAGCAGTGGTTGGATTCAGCAGTGGAGCAGAAGAGACTCGAGGTCTTCTGTAAGGACTGAGACTCAGAACTATGAAATATAAAAGGAGGAAAATCTAACACTGGACATGGTGTAGAAAATTGCGTTGTTGACCGTCAATACGTTTGAAAGACCACAAATGCAGATGCTCTGATACCACTCCATCACCAGGGATTACATCCTCACATAATTAATCATTTATATTAGAAGAAACATTTTTCTTCAAACAGCTCCTGAGGTTGTGGTTTGTTTCTTTTAACCACTTAATCTGCTTTGTTAGTTTCAAACTGTAAATTTATGCCACTGAAAGGAGAGCAAAGCAGCTGAGAAAGGCATTTAAAAAGACCTTATAAAAGGTGAGCCCAAAACACTGGCTTTTGTGCTACCTCACTTGGGATATTAAGGTCTGGAGGAAGCTCTTCCCAAGCCTAGAAAACCAATGGTATTTGCAGTAGAAGCTAAACGTTCCAATTTGTTTGAGTTTCTCCTCTCAGTTGTTCTTGGGGACAAGTAGCCAGCATGCACATCATAGAAAAATATAACCTGTTTGGTTTGGTTGTCTCTGTTCACCCTCTTTCTGTGCCTTCAGTGTAGTCACTTCCACTCCCCTGGCAGAGCTGATGGCTTAAGTTAAATGCCAGTCATTTAGAATGACAGATTCTTGGAGGTACTCAAATATTGCCAGCAAAATCCGCCAATGCTTCTTGCTTGTGCATGTGATAGCTGGTGGACCACGTTCAGAAGAGCCTGCTGGGTGCGTCCACGTGCAGGTCCAGCTCACCTAGCGATTGTGCTCGCAAGCTTCTTCCAGACACCAACAGAGTATGGTAAAATGTAAGATCAGGGTCAAAGATCAAAATCAAACCATGAGCGCAGTAAATGTGTTTAAGCTGCAACAGAACTGTTTAGATCAGAATGACGGACACATTACTACAGACATCTCAACAGAATATACACCTTAGAACTAATAAACACTTTATTTCATTCTTTCCACAATAATTTTCATAGACAAGCTAATGACAGGGTAGAATTTGGAAAATTTTTTTTTTTTTTGAAAACTTGTCATTTCCTTAGGTGACAAAATAAATGTAAAAAGGCTTTGAGAGTTTTTCAGTCTGCCCTCAGCTCCAGGAATAGCAATCTGTATCCAAGCCCCTCCTGGGAGTGCCCCCTCTTCTTGAACCCATCCTTGACCGTAACCCTCCTAGGCCACCCATTCCAGGGCTGGATTATTCGTGTAATCAGAAGGCTTTTCCTGATGCGTGGCCTAAATTCCCATCCGATTTAACTTAAGACTTCTTGAAGATGAGTTCATTACTGTTCCCTTTGCCATTACCATTTGTTTATTGGAAGACTCAGCATTTTTACACTCAGTCTTGTCTGCCGTAGACAAAACACATCAATTCTTTCAATCTTTCCTCATAGGTCACAATTCCCAGACCTTATTCCTGCTTCTCCTCACTGGATTCCCTCCAAATCGTCATCGTCTTCCTCATCATCCCTGGTACTGGATGCAGGCTCCGGTGGGAACACCCTCAGTCCTCAAGCAGAAGGATCCCTTCACTTGTTTATACATCCAGGTGCCTGCTTTTCATTTATTTACTTTTGTTAATTGTTTTGTTTAGCAAGAGTAGGAAATTATCAGCTCGTTTAATTACTAATCCATTGCAACTCCCTTTACTCTAAAGGGATTAAAGAGCAAAGACCTATTTTTTGGTCTGTTGATACAGTAGTCAACTTTCCATCTTATAAACATTCACTGATCTTCAGGAACATCCAGCATCCTTCATCCTTGTCTAGACAGCATCATGTCCATAAGCAGCCTGTGCAAGAAAGATCTCCTCAGTTAAGTTTGCTGTTTCGTCCTGTTTTCCCCTCCTCCCAGCTGCAATGCCTAGATGCCCACACACACAGACCCCTTGATGTTGTCTGTGCTATTAATCACACTGCACATGCTCTACCTCCAGATTTTGATTGCCTTCACATTTGGAAAATTAATGACTGGAAAAGCAAAGGAAATTTGTCCTTCAGGTACGCTGCAAGGGATATTCCTTGGAGCTACCTCGTGCACAGATGTCTAGCTGTCATACTCCATCACATGCAGCGAACGGCCAAGTGCCAGCGTGCAGTTTTACTTACTGGGGAGATCTTAGCAGCACTGCTTGAATACTGAACAGAGCTAGGAACAAACTGCAAAATTAGGATAACGTACACAGAACTGCCTTATCTCTGACCCAAGAAAATCGTTAAAAACTTCAAATATATTTGGGGCAATTTTATCCTAATGGCATCTGCAAGGAATTTAGTAAGTCTTCTGCGGAGCTTTGTGACCCCTGATTAGAACTCTGTACAGACAGAGACTGAAAATTAACTGAAATACCCAGACACACTGAAATAGGAACCCTTTTTTCCCCCAATTACATAAAAGCTATAATTACATTGGTTACGTAAACATTTTAATTGGGGAAAACATTAGATAATTGAAGACGCCCTCCCCCCAACCCCAGTTAACCACCACTCACAGCACAGCAAGAGTAAAATGAACTCAGCAAATAGCATCCGTGCTGTAAAGCTGCTTCTGACTGAGGGTGATACTGCGCTCTCCTTTCATTCCATCTCAGAAAGAAAACATCCGAAGTTCACCTTTTGTTATGCAGTTGCACACATTATTCCCCCCCCAATCTCTTTAATCAGTGACAAGAGTCTATCTCAAGAAATCAGATTAAAAAGACACTGAATAATTGCTTTGTGCTTAACCAGCAACAAGGATACCTTGACTTCATCTTTGCTGAGACAAACATACTCTGAGTTGCAGAAGGGCTGCACAGCTGATCAGCTGCTATTCCACTTGCAACATGAGGAGAAACCGATTTATTTTTTTTCCTAAACCAACCTGCACTCATCTGAAGAAGAGAATAAAATTACTGTGTTTAGCCGGCCTGATCCACCATTACAGTTTGATTTATGCTGGGGAAAGACGGAACGTGGGCTGGCAGGGGACCAGCAGCCCCGCTGCAGCCCCGCGCACAGCGCTGTGCTGAGCACGAGAAGGATGTGAGCCTGCTGCCAGCCCTGGCTGACGTCAGGCCTTCGTGCTAGAAATGCTCTTGGGGGTGCCAGGTGGCATCAGCCAGGGAATTCCTAGCTGGTAGGAACGGGACAGGTACGGCACCGCTCTGAGCCCAAACCAGAGATCCAGCAGGACATGGCTCGAGATGGGGCGGGCGGAGGGAAGGGGAAAAAGCTGTCTCCATTTTCCTTTTGTAAACCACAGTTGGATGCAGCTACAGTAACAGATCT
The DNA here is from genome assembly GCA_013396635.1 of Penelope pileata. NCBI lineage: Eukaryota > Metazoa > Chordata > Aves > Galliformes > Cracidae > Penelope > Penelope pileata. The sequence goes on from WBMW01003582.1 coordinate 223,292, forward strand.
ATTTTTTATCAGTGCCTCCAGCTCCCCAACAGCAAAGCGCTGGGTCAGCAGAGTCCAGCTGCTGCAGAACACCGGCTGCCGCACATGTTCCAGTGAGACGGGAACAGAGATCGCTATCAGGAGAAAGGCAGCAGCGGAAGGCTGCAGCGGGTGCACCGGGACTGGAGGACACAAGTGCCTGCAGAGTGCAACAAATGGTGCAGCAAGCGCCTAGGCAGCATTTCTCTTCATATGGAGAGAGGCAGCAGTGGTCCAGGACCTGGTCTGTACAATGGGCTACTTAAGAGAGGAGCTAACTGAAGTATGTAAAGACTGAAGAGTATCACATCAAGTCCAACCTGGATGAAGTTACAGAAGTGCATAAAAAAAAAAAAAAATCATGAAAAAGTTAGTAGTAAACTCATGGGCATTTCCATCCTTGTGATGCCATCATGACCAGAGAACGTGAGGGCACATCTTTTTCTGTCCCAGTCATTCAGTCATTTGCAACACGTGAGGAATATGTCAACGTGGACAGAAAACCATGGCTGAGAAACTATGAGCAACAAGGCCAAAAAAAAGAAAGAAAGAAAGAAAATTAGACAAGAAAGAAGGAAAAAGGAAGAACGAAGCATGCACCATAAGGAAGGAAGGAAGCTGAGCTGAAGCAGGGCAGAGGAATCACCATAGACAACCCTCACACTGACAGAAGTGACAGAGCTTTCTCACACCGGTACCATTTACTTCCAGCTCACGCAGCATGAATGCATACCTGCATTTTACCTTGCATTTAAGATGAAAGAAATCCAGCTAGGTAACATTAAGACAGATTTAGGGATGTGTGTCTGTTCAACTCTGAGGCCCCAGATATGCAGCATCCCTCTGTTAAGGCAGCATCTAAGTACAAGTGTGACGCTACAGGCACAGACTGTGCCTGTACCGCGGAAACTCCGTAAAACATTGATATCTTTTTGGCCATATTTTGTCTCATTTTTGTGAGAAGATTAGAAACCCACAGAAAAGCGTTGCTCCAGATTCTGTTGCATATGAAGTTACGGTGAAACAGGACGAGAAACACTGAGCTTCACGCTTCACTGGCACTGTCCTACTCTTCTCTTCAAACTGTTGCTTCCTCCTGTTTTTATAGGTTGGTCTGCAGAGTATGATATAAACCATTATTCCAAAAACACTCTCGGAGAATCAGGCAGTGGGTGGGAAGCCTGCCCGAAGGCCCACGCTGCTGCTGCACCCAGCTTCACGCAGCCTCACGCACACACCAGCCAGGCTAACTTCGGGCCCACAGAGGCGCAGCCTTTGCTGACTCAGTCTCAGGACACTGCTGTGATGATTATTTCAAATGTATGCCCTCTGCACAGGTCCTGAACTGAGGGACACATACAATTATCAGCAATATTTTTCCTTCGACCCTTCTCCTTTCAATCAATAATTTAAATGTTACTTTCGACAGTAAATGCCATCAGTCTGCCAAGTACTTTAGCAGTGCATCACGCCCAGTGCTGTTCTGCAGAGCATCTTCATCGAGAGAGCTCCTGCACGAAGTTAAGGGAAAGGCCAGTTCTCATCTTCAGCATAAAACAGTCGTTTAATGTACAGAAAATCCAAGCACACCGGCTCAGCTGTACCTCATGTGAACTCCGAGATTACCAGACGGAGGTCACAGAGGGCATTGCTTCTCTTCAGGGCAGGTTATTTTTGACATTAAGCAGCTATAAATATATTGGAGAAAGAAAAAGGGTTCTGTTGAAGATTTTATCTGTTTGTAACTCAGGGTGAATTCATAAATCTTGGCAGGGCTTTTCGTTCCCTGGAAAGCACACATATAATCCAATCCAGTCCTTACACAGAACTCGGGCAGCCAACATCCTTAGGAAAAAAGTTACACATATGCAAAATCATAAATCTCAGATAACTCTTAAAATAGTAGATTGTCTCATGGAGAAGGAAGTTACATTGTAGTCACTTGCCATCTTCATTTATTCTCCATAAACAGTCACACAAAGTCATTCAGCTTACGATCAGCAATCTTACCTTCACAGAAGACATCAGCTGAACATTTTTATGTGTTTAAAAAAAAAAAAGTCAATACAAATCAAAGTGCCATTTGATTTCAATGTCACTAAGTCAATAAAAAGATAAACAAGCTGACTTAAAGGGAAAATAGAGGACAACGTCCAATACTCATTAAACTGCACAGGCCAGCGATTCAGTAGGCTCAGGCACTGACATTTTTAATACTGATAAAAATAATTCTATGTAAGCTGAATGCCAGAGACTTGATTTACTTCCAATGAGTACTCACAGGCTTCACTATGGTTCGGTAAAGCACAGCAGTTACACAAAATATTTATTTATAATTATTCCCACTAATATAGGCTTAACCAAAAATGCTTTGGTTTATATTCATAGTTAGTGTAAAGATGAAAAACGTACAGCAATGGAGAAACACGCCGAGCAAGACTTGGTTATTCTTATGAAATGTTACTCTCTGTTAATACTCTTGTTCACAGTTTATGTAATCCTGTTTTTAGGAAGCTAATAAAGGCACAGCAGTGAACGAGCTCAGCACTCTGCACAGCAGCAAGCTTCAACACTGATGAATAGTACTGAAATGCAGCGAAACTTCAGCGCGACTTCAGCCATCCAAAAGTAGCCACAGCCATCCTCAGGCTGGCACAGGGCTGCTGATGGACATACAGGTTAACACCAGAACATTTGGTAAATGGTATCGACTCCTATAAAAACTAAAAACCCAACCAAAATTTAATGTAAAACCTGCTTTAAATCTGAAACCAAAGCACGTAACCACCAAAAAAACCCTAAATAAAATCCCCAAACCTGATAATATCACAACCCAGTCACCAGCATTCATGGACATTTTCAGATCTCAAGTTTATTTAGGTTTTACCTGATCCATAGGGAGTGCTGTGCGTTATCTTCTGTAGAAAACGTAGGGAAATAAAGTACTCTGAACTCAGGGAAAGGAGTTTGCAGATGAAGCAAATTTATTGTTCCAACTGTTGAAGTCAGGGAGTATTTTAAATCAACAACCACACGCTTTATGAAAACCCAGCCAGTATGAATGAACAAATCCAGGCAACCCTTTACCAAAGTTCCAAAGCTATTGTAGCAGGGTGTACGTATCACAGAGCCTCGTAGGTAACCCCTGGTTTAGAAAATCTAAGATGCCCCTGCGTAAAGGGCAGGCAGAGAACAGCATCACTGAGGTACTAGTCCCATTTCTTCCAGGCGAATTACTGCATAGATATCTAGGGTTAAGGAGCTGGACATTTTTCTGAACAGCTTTTAGGACACTGTAAGGTAACAATGAAAATACATTGTATTTGAAACCAAAGAGCAGCATATTAGACATGCACTGGTAGAAAACATCCTGTGTGCAATCTGAGATGTTAAAGGTACCACACACAACTTGGATGTTAACCTAAAAGCATACTAATTTAATTTGATTTCATTGTGTGGAAAAAAGTCTGCCCGGCCTTATTCATAAAAATGGAATTTTCAACATTCAGCTGTGGTGGGTATAACGTGGACATACACAGTCTTCATGTTCAGGTTCTTCATGGAGATGTCCTTTGTGATCTCTGAACAAAAAGAAAAAAAACAACCAAAGGAGAAACAGAAGACAGTTAGTGCTCTTTCTTCCAAGTAAAACCATCAATTTGTTTTTTCTTTCCTCGCAGTTCTACTGGTTCGATCAAAATGGGAGCTGGATGGAAACTGCCCAGCTCCAATTTCCTCCTGCTGCAGCACCGTGCCTTCAAGGAAGAGTCACCACACGTCAGGTTCACCCCTGCAGGAGCTCAAGGTACTGTTCTAGGTCACAAGGAATTTTTTGTGAAGGCATGTCAGCCCACGGCTCACAGCTTCACACCCACACAGAAAAGCATCTATTCAGAAAATTGTTTTACAGAGCAATCATATGAAGTCAACAGCACAGCACAATGCACTGAAAACCATAATCCCTTACAGACACGGTAATGGCCAACACTGGACAGACCAGGGAGCCATCTCCTCGTGTCCCATCACAACATGACTATGAGGGAGAACAAGAAGATGCACACAGCAACTTGAGTTCTGTACACAAAGCAAGGACTGTAAGCAGCATCTGCTATAAATTAATGCTGCTATCTTGTCAAATATGCTTCAAGAGTTCTGTACTGCACCAGATCAGTTTAAGTCTTTCCATATACTTTGGAACAACGATAGGATAAAGACTCAACAACTAACCTCCTGTGGTGTACTCCTATTGTAGTTATTTATGAAACACATACCATGATCCTGTTGTGCTGCTGAAGAAATGATGCCTTACAACTACCAGGCTGGTGAGAACTGGAAACCTCTTGCTGCCATGAAGAGAGCACAGTTTCCAAGGAGTCAGACACTTGCTGGCTCAGTGTTTCCCAACACCCACCAGTTGTAGCAATCTGCACCAATGGCAGAGCAGCTCGCTTTTGTTCCAAGGCTGTACCTCCCAGTATTCAAAACAATCTGAGTAACAAATATACCAGAGGTCTCCTTACTAACAAACTTCAAAGTGGTAACCACGAATACTGAAACCAAAGCAAAAGAAATTCAGGGGGTTACTGTGCAACCCCGCACGCTAGAATCTCTACAGACAACATAAGCAAATAAAAGATAATTTTAAATTTTGGCACTGGTGTTAGCACAAGTGACAGATTAATAACATACAGAATATTTGGGTGTTTTCAGTGGAAACAATTTTGCAGGGTACTGCACTGTGTCACAGTGCTGGTGTCTGATATTCATCCTGCTCTAACTTGGGCTCACCTCCAGCTGACAAAGACCAAGGCCCAGTGCGTGGGGTGGGGGGAAGCAGATCTATGAAGTGCATCCATGGAGATAACGTTGATGGAGATAATGCAAAAGCAGTTTGATTTTCCGTAACACAATGTCCAATTGGAAACTGCTTCTGGAAATGGCAGCAACAAGTTTTGTTTCCATGTAAGTCTGTGCATTTCTTCTAACAGTAAGGCCCCATCTTTTCTTGAAAAGCATTGCACAGACTGAGCAGATACAGTCTGCACCAGGCTTAGAATGCTCTCAGTTAAATAATTGAGAAGTTCTTATGGATCCTGATGGTACCATTTTTACGGAGTTCTCTGCTAGCACACTGCTCTGCTTCGAGCTGCTGAATACAGGTCTACAGAGCTAAGAGGTAAAACCCAATCCAGCAGTTAGGGCTGTATCCTCTCACTGACATTCCCCTACTTTTCCTGAAAATATTACAGCACTGCGTAGGAAAAGTTACTTTGTTCTGTAGCAGCAGTCCAGCCATGAACTTGGTCTCAACGCTGTTTTTGTTGCTGTTTGTTTAAACCACTGCATGATTGCCAAGTTGCATGGTTAAAATGAAAAATCAAAATTCACAAATCCTGAACTTTGTATTTAAGACAATAATTGCTACTAAAAATTGGAAACTTGATTCATCAGCAAGATGTAAGGACACCCTGTTTTCTGTGCGAATCCTCCTGAAGGGAGGCTCTGCAGGCAGCACATCAGCAAGTACTGCCCCTCCCCACGTCTTAACGGCCATCTGTAGCTTATGTGGTTCTATCTTATGGATAAGCAATGCTCACCACTTGGATATTTGCTTGGACCTGATGATCTCTTTAGGTCCCTTCCAACTGAACTACTCACATTTCTGATTTGAAGATTGTTTTTCCAGTATTCTGAAACTGGGGGGTGGAACAGATTTATTTCTGACAAGCTTTTGTGCAATAAGGAGCAGATGCCCAACGTCCTGTACCTGACTGTTAATACAGGTAGTGTTGTCAAAACTGATAACTAATTTTTCTCGAGTTATTTTTTCCTTAAGACATCAACTTTTCTATTCATAGCTCATTTCCATCGATTGATTCAAACAGTTAACAGCAAACATTTTTATCACCACCTTTTATCTTTAAAATAGACCATCAAAAAAGACTCCAGCTTTTTGTTTTTAAAGCTAAAACACTGGGATATATTAATAAAAAAGATAAATAAGGGATTACTAAATAGCAACTATACGCACAACCATTAACTGAACTAACGTCTTCCAGAGGCATCAAATATAAGCTCTTCTATAGGCAGCATTTATCAAGTAAGAAGAGGTGAAGATAATGTATGATTTATACCACAAAAGAAGTTATGAAAAAAGCTGCATGGTGAGAATTACCTCTTAAGATAGCAGAAGCATAACTGTATTGCACAAGTGTGCGTTAGCTACAAAAATAAACCTCCAGGACCAAGTTCTCTGTCTTCCCAGCCTCAAAAAGACCCAATGAGGTATGTCAGCCTTTGAAGACTTCACAAAAACCAATCTTTCCAATCATTATGAACGATCAGTTTATATGATATTGAACGCTTCAGTAGTTCTGCACGATTCAGACTGCAGTGATTGTTGATTTCCCTTTTAGGCAAAGGTATTTTAAAAATCCTCACTTAAGCGGATGCTTAACATCTATATATTTTCCCATTTTGTCAGTTCACTCTTTAAAAGCCAGAAACTTTTATACAATGGTTATTTTAGCATCTTCACTAAATCATATGCTGCCATGAACTCATTTGCCCTCTAACAGTGATAGAAACTGAAAAGCAAGAATTAAGTGCAACATCAATAACTCCTGACCGCTGCATTCCTGCCTGCCAGGTTGTACAAATAAATACATCTTTTGTTTATGCAACCCAAGTGTCATTTATATACTTGAGTTCTTATACCTTGTGCTGTTTCTTAACGCTACAGTCTTCACTTCTGTTCCTTACCTCATTCAGCACATTTCTCTCAGCATTAGCTCCAACCATCACTAGAATGTTTTATCAACGTTCGAGATCCACTTACAAAAATGGCTTTTGAATACAGAGAATAGAGGTCGCATGAAGTAAAATACTACTAGTAATAAAACAAAAACAAACAGAACCCCCCCCCCCACCTTACTCTAATTTTCTTCAGCCCATTTGAAGACGACCCCAGTTTTAGCCAGCTACGCTCCTACCACCCTTATCCCCTGACAGGCACCTCCTAAGGTTTGAAAACTAATTTAAATAACATGTTTAACTCCTGGACAGGTGGTAAGTTAAGGTTAACTGTGATGTATCCCTCCCAAACACTACGTTAATCACGTTACTGTGATCAAATGGAGACAGAATCCTTTACATTATTCCATTCAGTTGCATTTTCCTGAGTCTACAGAAATACTCGGTTTTATTTTTACCACGCAGTTTCCAATCCATTCTTCCTGCCGAGTGAAGTTCCAAAGCATTCTCATCTCCACCTTTTTTTTAGCACAACAGGTGGCTACATCTTCAGCTTTACCATTCTCATGAATCAGAAATTTCCAAGCCTCACCATCTGACTGTTTTTGGAAGATTCTTTCACATTTCAGGCACGTGACTGCAATTAAAGCTTCCTACTTCCCAGCTACTCTGAATGAAATGCAGCTGCCATACCCAGCCTAGTCCGACCTGCTCAAACTACTCTGAAACAGATCTGATATTCTTTCCCCAGCCCCTAACACTCCCTTTTTCCAAAAGGATTAAAAAGTATCTGCCATAAAATGAGTGTTAAAGGACAAATTTGAACAGGTTCTTAAAATATTCAGATTTTAGACTCAATTCTAGGAAGAGATTCACTGAGTCAGAGCAGCAGTAACTGCCATTTCCATTGCTGACTTCAAAATGAAGAAGCTTGCAAAATTAGCTCTTGGCCATTTTGTAAGGGGAATACTTTAAAACTTTGAACTCGGAAATATATTTGCGTGCTCAAAGGATTTTATTAAATAGATTATGGAATTACTTGGCAAAATTAGAAAACAATGTATAAGCAGTATGCATTTAGGAATCAAACTAAATCTCACTTAAAGGGCTACACTGGTTGCTCCTTGGCAAAAACTTCCAAGTACCCTTGAACAAGCAAACCAAAAGTTTGTGCTTACCCTGAGTTTCTGCTTCATCCAGGAACAACTTTAGCCTCCTGCTTCTGAGCCCAAAAACTTTTGCTGTTTCATGTAGAAGCCCATGGTATGTCAAACCATTCTGACCAACGGGGTTTTCCATCAGAAGAGTTCCCACTGTTCCTTTCTGACATTCTAAACAAGGTAAAAAGTTTGATAATTATTGATGTTTATTGATGTGGAATGAAATTACTTCATTTATCTTGGTAAATTGAAATTTAAGATTTGTTCTTTCGGTTCATCTCTGTTCCGTTCATCTTCACGGTCCTCTGTAATTAGCCATATAAGCCTACCTACATAGATTCACTAAATAAGTTTATTTACTAAATAAGTTTACGGATTATAGAATCAGAAGTGTAAATGATTCTTGACAGCTGGACAAACCAAAGTAAACCTTGCAAGAATTCGTTACCACAATCAACTAGATAACATGAAGTATTTCAACAGCACACACAAACCACTGACAACTACAGGAACTCACACAGCACACTCTGATGATGAAAACCCCTGCTAAAAACACATTTTGTCCCAAGTAGGGTCTCAGTAGCATCTGTAGGAATCCACATGGACAGGCAGTCCAGAAAGGAGTCATGCAAGAGGTGAGATTAAGAGTGGGTTTCCAAGAACACAGCTTTTCCAATGAGAGGTTTCAAAGCGGAAGCAGCTGGGAAACAATTACATGCACACATCTATACTCCAGATCAGGCCAATACTACAATTCCTCTGGCTTCTAAATAGCAGTAAGAAACATTTTACAGGCTGTTTACAATCTCTAAGTAAAGAGCTGGCTCCTCCTTCACCTCCCTGTTCATTTCTGGTCAGTTTTAGACTCAGCCTTTTAAAATAAGCTGATTGTCAGAAGTAGGAAAACAATGCAGAAGGGCTCCTGTTTAAATGCCATCTTTATCTCAAGCCTGCTCTCCTCTCTCTTTTAGGAGACGATGGAGAAAAGGCTAGGTATAGAGACTGTGCTTATTAGAAAGTACACACTACAGGAGGAATAAGCAAAACCCCATCTACAAATGAACATACATATACATATCTTTATCACTAAGAGATGGGGTGCAAACCTTCGATCACAAAAACCTCAGTCTGTAAGCGAGGAGAGATCAGCATCCAGCATACCTTGTGGTTTTGCATTTACTAACTGCAAGTTGATGTACTGGCAGAGAAGAGCATCAGGAGAGTTGATCAGAGCAGGTGCTGGCCCCGTTGTCACATGCAGAGTCTTTCCACTGAGACTAAGCAAGTCAGTTTTGTTTATCAGTTCTGAAAAAGAAAATGAGAGCAGTCAGGCCATTACAAGGGACGGCGAGGCCCAGCTCCCTCCTGATTAGCTGACAAGAAGCCTTTCAACTACTGATTCCAGTGTGGAAGCCTTTCCCTGTTTGCAATTACTTGCTGAAGAAAGAACTGAATTTCTACAGTTTGACAAATGGAATTTGTGCAGAAAAAAAATATTTCTTAATAATGCAGAGTACCAAACCTGCTATGGAAATCAGTTCCTACACCCCACTTATGCACATGAAGGCATGACATGACTACTTACGCAACAAAAATAACTGAAAATAAGCAAGAAATTGTTTGCTTAAGGAACCACTTCTATCCCATGGAATTAAGAGCTGTGATCTTTGCCTCTAACCATGACTTCACAACCGAAGCAGCAGCAGACACGCGTCACCGTGCAACATCAGGGCATTAAGCTCCAAACGACAGTAAGTGCATGACCAGTAGTAGCTGATTAGATCATTAATAATGCCCTTTGCATTAATATTTGTGTTTAATGCCAAGAGCTGATGATTCAGCAGCTGACTCCAGCCACACGTATTTAGAAAATGGTCGACGATCAGACAAAAGTAGGACTTGGGTCTCAAAGGACTCTGGAAGCAACACCAGCACCCTGAAAAAGCACGCAGACGAGAAACTAAGGAGGTCCCTGGAATGCAAAGTACATAAACCTCCACTCTGTACTAGCTACATGAGCAGCTATCTGCCACAGAGGTGGAAAAACCCCTGCTGACAGCCACAGAACTGAAGAGACAGACACAGCATCACTCTATTGCAGCTGCAGACTCCAAAGACCAAATCCAGGATGAAGTAATAAATTTAATCCAATTAATAAATGTAACTTTTTGCCTATGGATACAGAGCAGGCACGTCTCCTTCCAGCAGGTTTTCTTTCCATATCAGTACCATCTGCATGTCACAGAGACTGAGGTTTACAAAGCTCATTTTCCACCTAAATGAATCTGAAAGAGGCCCAAATGGCACTCCTTCTTCTACAAGGGTGTTTATAAATTTAAAAGTGAAAACAAAGAGGTAAAGAGTGATCACAGGGGATATGTTCTCAAACTTTTGCCAGCTGCCAGAGAAGAAAGTGCAATGAGGTGTGGAAGGATTATGAGACCGCCCTAGAGAAGGAAGGAAGGAAGGAACAAAGCTTTCCCGTTCCTACCCTCAAGACTGCATGTAAAAAGGATTTTTTCTTTTTAAAAAAGACACACACACACACACAATATCAACACACATTTTCCTGGTTTTGCAGTGTCTACATAGCAAGAAACATATTACAAATGTTTGTTTTTGGTGCTTTACCAAAGCCAACACGAAATCCCCAGCCTTTAGAACTCAACACATGCACGGGAAGGGCTTTGCTTTTGATTTTACGCACAGGAGAGCAAGAAAAAGAACTAACAAGTGGAGAGGGAATAACAAGATGTCCCCATATGGCAAAGGAGGCTGCTTGCCACTTAGATGCCATTAGTAGGTGCTAGGTGCAGGACTGCACTGGTGAGCGGGGGACTGGACAGAGCAAGAAGCACAGCCCGAGGGCCTCACAGCCCAGCATCACAGCTGCAGTGCTCGGTGCAGGCCAGCAGGGCACAAGGGACAGCAGCAGTGCTTTGCACATGTAATGAGCCTAGCATTTTGCATCACAGGACCACTGGCATTTTCACAAGGAAGATCTCACGCACAGTGCTGTCGATAGATGCGGTTCATAAAACCCTCTCACAGCAGTGATAAGCAGTCAGGCAGATCATTTGTTCATATAGATCATGATACACTTGAAAACAAGCAGGTATTGGTAGTGCTCATCAATATTGAAATCACTTCTAAAGTCAGTTCTCCCTGCAGCCAGGATTTAAGTGCTAATGCTCTCTCAAGGTGCTGTGTAGCCTTGTGGCCTTTTAAAAATTCAAGATAAAAATATTTGTTGTACTCATGCTCAAACAATACTATGAACAGAATTTAAAAAAAAATGATTAGCCATCTGAAAATCATAAAGATAAGACATGGTCTAAGAAGATCTGGGGGATTTTTTTGTCACAGCTCCCCTCCCTTTTTTTAAAATTAATGATTTACAGCTTCATACGCTCCAAGAAAGAAACAGATTCATTTTAAACAGAACTTTTTCAACATGGGCTATGTCCATGGAAGCTGGAGAGGCTTTGTATTGTTCACTGCAAGGAGCATATGACATCTCCAGTACCTGGAGCAAAAAGTCAGACAACTATTTTTTGCAATCTGATTTGAACCTACTCTCTTTCCTTTAAATGACTTTAAAAAACAAGTAAAATGAGACAAATTCTGTTCTTTTTTTCCCCTGCAGATCAGTACAAATCCCAGAACCTTGCTCCGTGTTTGTGCAGTTACTCAAAATGCATCAATTCACTGCTGGGGAGGAAATGTTTATCCCATTATTTCAATGTTCTACTGAGAAAGAGGGACATGACATATTTTAGCCTGCAAGAACAGCCTGATTTTATGTCATTACGCAACCCTAAGTAAATCTTCATTACAATTAGAAAACAAAATAATAAACTACTGCAAGTAAAGTGGACAGGCCTAGAAATCACAGGAAAGAAAACAAGGAGCCAGAAATACGATTTTACTGGGCCACAATTTTATTAACACATGTGGGAACAACTCAGCAACCATTTGTGCAGAGTGCACGACCTCCTCGGTGCAGTTCCTCTCCGAGAGCAGCACCTCTACCTAAAGGGCCCCCGGGGCTGCAGTGGGGCCTCAGCTAACGGCACTCACTGGGGAGGACAGCACAGGGACTGCACTGAACCCAGGGTCAGGAGTTCCAGCCCTAACATCCACAAGAGCCGTTCTCTTTTTATGTGCTTGCATTCAGCCTTGCCTCCTCAGGGAGCCGTCTCTTTTCCTGATCAGTATTTGTTCAAAATCTCTGCCAGAAGTAAATCTGATAATCTGATCTCTTCAAGGGAGTTTCCCTGTCATTACTAAGCGGGTAGGGAAGCACCCGCTCTGCCCTGAGCACGCACAGAGAGCGAAGGACTCAAACCAGCACGCCAAGCTGGGAAGCCCAAACCTGAACGGCAGAAGTGACTGGAAAGGAGGAAATGAAGCCTTTGCCACTACAGCTGAAAAGGACCCCCAGGAAGGAAGGGGGGAGGTTTACATATTCTCTCCCACTCTCTGTTTAGGAATTCAGCATCAGCAGACATGCAGCACCTTTCTGTCCTGTTAGTGGCAGAAAACAAACCAAATAAGACTGCTTAGAACCTCAACTCTTCTTGGCCCTTTGCAGGTCACCTCCTGGTGTCTGTGACGGTGTTGTAATGTTACATACCCACCTCTGTTCCACGCTGCTATGAAGTGTCATTGCTACTGGGAAAATGAGTCAAAGGGAAGCCACCTCCTCCTTTGAAACACAAGTGAAACTGGGGGAACACACCAGGGGATCTGGAGAGCCCTGTAAACATCTACAGCTCGAAGCAAAGAACGAACATTTTGTATGATAAACTGTTTGGTGTAGCTGAGCACAACTTGAAAAGACCTTTGATCATGGCAGAGTGGATGACATCAGATAAAGTTCTGCTGTGAAAAGCCCCCAAAACTTTCTTCTAGAAGCACATCCAGGAAATGACAAGGGACAACACCAGACTCAAGTAACATTGTTTCCCTGCCGATGTCACTGGCAGACAGACTGGTGCTCCTTACCCCTTCTGTGGCACCCAGAGAAGAGGCTTTGTGCCTTTCACAAAGATCTGTTGAACAACAGCCACTTACAGCATCACCTCCCTCTTAGATGCTGCTTGTATGAAAACACACAAGCAAAGGTTTCTACAGCCAAACTTCTATTTTTGTGGTATTTTATCATTTGTCACTCATTTTGGACTTAGTATTAACAGTGTGGAAATAAATAAACAAAGTTTGAACCCCAAGCTGTGCCTGTAAACAAGAATGCCTAAGAATGCAAAAAGCATTTATTCACAGAATCATAGAATCTGTTGAAATATCTCTGTAGTCATATCATGGTACAGACACTTCAAGAATTCTGCTTTCTCTACCCATTCACTAAAGCACTTGGTTACTAGAGTAATCTTTTCCTGTGTGCTCATTTTTAAGACGTCACTTTTCCTGATGCATTGGAATATTACACGTAACGTAATAATGAAACAGCATCTTCATCTCAGAAAAGAGAACATCAGTTACAGGTGGGGTCTCAAAGTCACTAACTGCAGCATCTTTCATAATGTTTCTGTTTCAGCTATTTTGTCTTTGTTATGAACTAAACGATGATACAACCTGTAACCCTATGTATAACCCCTAGAAAATACTTCATATTCTCATGCCTTTGCAGAGGCCAAGTTCAAGCTGCAAAAATATTCAACAGATTTTTCTAAAAAGACATGCAGAGATCCCGACCCTAGAGAAACTTGAGGATCTCTGCATTTCTTCCTTTTAGGAATGGTTTTTCCTCTATAGATAGGTACACTCTGCATTCAGCTTAAGTTCTCACCCTGCCTACTGAGGCATTAGGAAAAAAATAAATGAAATCATGCAAAAGCTGATGACAGCTTGTCATCAACATACAGCATAACCTGGCACCTGATGGAAACACTTTCTGAAATAAATCAGATTTTGTCCTGATGAGAAGTGCCATGGCAATAAGGTAACAGAAGAGATGAGCATCATTTTAGCAGCAGCTTCTGGAGACATTCTAATGTGACTACAAACACAGCCTCATAAGCTAAGTACTACAAAACAGAATATTTCCTTGAGCATTTTCTTGTCAATTTTGTATATATATAGAAAAATTATACAGAAAACAACTCCTAGCTGCTGCTAGACTTTCAGTTTTCCTTGTCCTACTCCATTTACCTGTTTTTCCATTAAAAACTGTCAGTTTTGAATTTTTAAGACCAAAAATGCAGGAGACGGCATCTACAAGTCCAGCGAAGTTCAAGGTATTATCTCCTTTTGGATTTTCCAGCAGCAACACACCATCTAAAACCAAAATTAGGAAATTAAGATAGAGTTGGGAAGAAATATAAGAAAATCACTGAAATTCGGATGAGTTTTTATTCCAGCAAGTTTCTAGGCTAATTCAAAACGGGCACCACCACGTATTTTTTATTTGTAGTAAGAGGAAAAGAGAGAAGGAAACAGGAAAACTGACTGAAGTGTATTTCAGATTGAAAGCATGGAAGCTACGTTTGCTTTCACTAACACAGCAGTCAGACTGTTGTCACTGAACCTCAGCCCAGTGATGAAGAAGTGGCAGGCCGTGTGCTGGGCCGGCCACCAGCCCAGTTTGTTACATCCATCATTCTTTAGTAAGTAGTTTCGTAACCATTTTCCAAACATGTAACAAAGCATACTTGCTTTGACACACAAATTGTAAACACATGTAGGAAAAAAGTTTTCACAGAGTGCACTTAGCTTGCTCTCCTTGTAATATAGGACTCAACCTTGTAATACTTTCAGTAGTATCAGTGTACTCACTTCTGGAAAGTGCTTCTGACTGTCCAAACCACAATCGTATTCTCTAGTTTAAGCATTCCTTTCAGTTCTATATTTAGACACTAATTTTCTCAGAAATAGCGTTTTCTCCACAGCAAGGCATTACCTACAGGCACACAGCCTGTGCATGGTGAGTACACACACGCCAATTTAACTCTCGTAAGTCTCTATATAGACTATTCCCATAAAAATCCTTCTGCAGAATATAAATAACAAGTGCACACCTGCATATTTCCTTCAGGTCCACATCTGAAGGCTTTTTGTTTGTTTGTTTGTTTTTAAGAACCTTATTTTAAGAGCTGTTTCAAGCTGCTATTGGAAGGGAGATTACACCATCCCTCCAACAAATCCTTGGCTTCAGCATTCGTACTGTTCTCCCAACAGTCTTAACAGCACCACTGACAAATGAAGGCTCCTACCTTGCTCTGTCCCGTTAACACAAACTTTGAGGTTGACGTAGGAACAGGCCGGGCCCACACGCTCACACAAGCCACCTCTGACAAGGGTAATTTCTAGCTCTGATCCCTTCAGCTGAAAAAAGAAATATGATTATCTGCATCGTATGGAAAAAAATTCCTTTAACTGCATTAAGATTTTATCTTACTGTACTGAACATCACTCATTTTAATAAAACACCTCAGTCCTTGTGAACATCCCCCCATTAGCAGTCAGTGAATTCACTACACCTTGAAACACTACAACAAGAAATGTAACAGGCCTCTTCCTTTCCAAATGAGATACAACATGAAGAGACTCGAAAATGGGTAGCAACACTGCATACCCAAACATGTTGTGAGGCCTTCGACCACAGCTCTGTTGAGAGTACGCTTTGTCAGCACAGTCCCCTTCCTGAACGAAGCACAGGCAGATGTTACCCCTGCATTTGTACCAATTTCCATGAGTAACACTATAAAAGATTGCTTAATTTAAGTTGGTAATGAAAAATATCATTCAGAAATCACTTAGATGAAACACTGATACTACGTGGCCATACAGAGGGGTTTTTGTGGTGGTGGTTTTGTTTCTTACGCTAATTTGGAGAAGGCCTTTGGTAGGAGCACAAGCATGGAATTAAAAATACTTCCAGGAAGAAGTTCTGTCCCGGGCTTCACGCACATCCAGCAGCGTGCAGACATCCGCTCCTCCTCGCAGGGTTTGCTGCGGGGCCCCTGCCAGAGCCACGCCGCTCACGAGCAGCGCTGCACCCGCGCTGCTTTCACCTTGCAGCTGCTTCTGTCCTGCGGGTGCCCATCGGTCACCGCCACACATCCCCCATGCCAGGGCTGCTCATCCACCCCCAGCAGCAGCCAGACAATGCATAGTTCTATTTCAGCTGCAATATTCAAAGTCCTTCCTCCTGGAGCTGTCAGCACGCAATGCACTGCAGGTAGGACTGAGACAGACACAGCCACAGCCAGCTCTGGAGCACTGAACCAGCCATCCCTTGCACAGAGCTGCAGCTGTTGGACTCTCCAAAGGGCCAGACTCCTACGCTGAAAGGACTTCCTGAAAAAGGTTCGGTGTGCAGCAGGCCACCCATGCAGCAAAGGCCCCAGATAACCGCAGGGAGGGACCCGGTAGCAACTGAGACTCCCTGAGGAATTGTAATGCCAAACGTGAAGCTACTGCAAAGCTTCCCCTTGCCTCAGATAAACTGTGTAACTGAGGTATGCAGAACTGGCAACAACTCACACAATGTTCTTGTTGGAGGGACAGAAAGAAAAACAAACAAGAAAAACAAGGCCAAGATTTTAAGCTAGCAGGTGGAAACTCTCAGCTCTATGACCAGGGCAGGATGACCCTTCACACTTCTACAAACTTACCTTCAGGTGTAACAGCCACACAGAATGGTCACATACAGTGTTATTGCAGCTGTAATTTTGTAGGTTTTCCCACTCTGAAATCCAACATTTGCATCCATACACACGCTGACCCAGGCACCTCCTGCCCCCCGTGTACACACTAGCTCAAAGATCCAAAGGGATGGCCGTTCTCACTGACATCCACACAACAGGATCAGACACATCCATAACGATCAGCATCTTCCGTGAGGGCAAGATTTCATCATGACATGAAGAGCAGTATTACAGCTGAGTTAACAGACTCATCCTTCAGCTATCCACAATGTTTCCCTTCACCAGAATCTGCTAAATCAACATTTAGAAAACTGAAAGGTAATGGGGGGATAGGGTGAGAGGACACACTTGCACGTGCACAGAAGCCTTCCCAGAAGGTGCAACACCAGCACTGAAGCTAACACACTGCAACCTCAGGCACCAGACAGGTGTTTCCCAGCACCACACACTTTGCAGCTGCTTTTAAATTCTCAGTTTTATTTGATGTTGACTTAAGCTGTCCATCAGCAGCATCAGCACCATGATAAGTACCTACAAGAAACAGAAAACCTTTCTAATTTCCCAGCTACAATACAGTCTCTGCTTTTAGAGTATTTTTCCCCACTTGTCATCAGATGAGAATAATTTTGAAAAAGGCCAAACACACCTTTGTTTCAAACCCATACAACTTCATAAAATTCATTAGTAAATATAAACTGTTTCCTTCCACGTGCTGCTATTCAGATAGCCAAAACATGCTTTCTTATAATAGCCCAACCAATTTTGTACACCAAACTGCAGGTCCAACATCCTGTAAATCCTGGCCTGCCTGGCTTAGCACAGCAGTTAGACTGAAGCATCTGTTTCACCCACAGTTCTCATAGGAATATTTTTTGAATATATTAAGTTTGCATATAAACCAAAGCAAAAATACCCTCCAAGCAAGTCAGAAGAAACAGTCAAAGAAAACAAATGAGATATTTCAAATCTGCTGCTGAAAGAATGAGCCAATGTGTGAAACTGCACTGCTACAAGGGCTGAAATTCAGCAACACAGGAGAGACAAAACAAAGCCTCCTCCACCATTAACACTGGAGCTGGCCTGAAGGCAAGAGGGAAAGCTTAGCCTGGAAGAACATTTCTAAATACAAAAGCATATTAAAGAAATCAGAATAACAATATTTCTGCTGTCTAAACAACGCACTAATCTAAACACTAATAACTGTCTGAAGGGCTTTAAGCTTACACAAATTGCTACCTGACAGATCTACTTCAGTGCCCAAGCAGCTTTGTTTTCAAGATACTATAGAAAAACAGAGCCCACCTGTCTGTTATCTTTTTAAACCCAAAAAAGAAACATGGAAATTCACAACTAGGAAACAATACTCCCTATATCCCACATACATTGACACACAAGTTATCTGCAATCAAAACAATTTGTTCAGTCAAAAGCAGATGACAAAATGAGCTTAGGTAGTCAATGCCCTTTTCTCCTTACTTGAGTGGTCTCCTGGATGAGAACTTCCTTTGAGGTAGGCACCGGGTAAGGCTTCAGGGCGGCCTTTATTGTTGCAAGAATGAAATCTGTATGTTCCTTAATAACAGTATCCAAGTAATCACCTTCTGGATGGGATCTGTAGTACACTGTGATCTCATCTGTCGGAACCAGATTTCGCTGTAGGACACACCAAACGTGCTATTAATGACAGCAAGACATACAAACTAAAAGATACTTGTTGAGTAAGAAATGTGTTAGATAGTTACCAGACATCTGTTAAAAGTTTCCACTAAAATATTAGAATAAAGCAACTATTTTGTCAGAAGGGAAAGAAAGAGGCTTGGAACACAGTGGCTTTTTGTTCTGAAAGTCATGAATAGAAAGCACACTTTCCTCAAAATATCTAACAGTCAAATTCATTTACCAACTCCTCAAAGTGAAAACCAACCACATTTATTGAAAGCCTGCTCTTTATGCATGAGAATTTTAATAGCATTTACATGCCTGATAGCCTCAAATTAAACACTGCTCTTTCATTGAATAATTGCTCAATCAATGACATTTTCTTTAACACACAACAGTCTCCAAAACATCTTGGTGTTGTTTGTGAAGGTGGTGACCAGATTTCTACGTTTTCACACTAGTTCTGTCACATCTCACACAGTAAAATATACTTTAGAAAAAGAGCAATTCCTTGGAATGGTACACTTACTGAACCTGAATAACTGCAAAACTCTGCTCCAGTTACGCACACATACAGCTATTTTATATATAACTATTTTGGTGTAAGTTGGACATTTTTCATGTATGCTTTTACTGAAGATGAATGCAGTCTCCAGCCCACTGCCAGCTAGTTAGCCAAGGAGGAAAACCCTCCACATACCACAGGAGAGCATGCTCCACACCTGCAACGCGTGTGCAGGAGGCTTCAGGGGAATGTTGTGTTTTGGGGATGTTTTTTGTTTTGGTTGGTTGGTTCTGTTTGTCTGTTTTGTTTGTTTAAACTTGCAGGTTCTGACACTTGAAATTATTTCTCTAGAGATGCATATTAGTGTTCACTTGGAAGACCTTTTAGTCTGGTAACCACCTCCCTGGCAATCTAGCTTTCCTGACACAAAATGGAGATACAGGAGTAAACGATAGCAGGCTTGGTGTTTTAATTAACAAGGTCAGTTTCTGCTACATACTACGCAAAGATAGCTTAAAAGTAAGTTATCGTGTTCCATTGCTTCCCAACCTTTTTCCGAAGCTTCTGAATGCGATTAATCACTTCCCGGGCAACTCCTTCATCCACCATGGACTGGTCTGGGGTAACGTCCAGCAGAACTAAAACCTAAGGTAATGCACAGAAGACAGCTGAACAGGTGAGGCACTTCAAAAGAGCAGTAGTAACGTGCTCAGAAGCACAGTTACATTTCTATAGAGCTCCTCATAAAATATCACACTGAAGAAAGTACTTCAACGTCTCCAAAACTGGGAAGATCATCAAATGCCAGGAGCCTAACTGAATAAACAAAGCCACCCCAACTTTTCATCAACATTTTCACTTTATTTTTAGAGGATCGCTTTCCCTAATGAAAAAATAAGAAATACCCAACACAATACCTGAGCATCAGAATGTGCCTCAAACTGGGCTGATCCTCCTGCAACCTGATCAAAGGTGTACATGAGACGGAGATCCTCCCCATGGAGCTCGTGTCCTTCTACAACAATGGAGCCTGCAGAATTGCCACAGGAAGAGCCTCTTACAATCACAGTAAAAAGAAATCTTTGAAGTTCAGAAAGCTTAAAACAAATTTCAGACTTACAAAAACATGTAATGCACATTTGTCATGAAGTGAAACAGCAATTAAACGCTGTTAAGATGCACGGAACTATCTCACATTCAGATTTTTTGTACTAACACCTCTGCAGGCAGCAGAACTCTGCCCAAATGCAGACACTTCTGCATATACACTTGGAATGAAATGGAGTAAGACTTCAAAATAACTGGCATTGACAACTAAATGAAACATCTACATTCAAGCAGTTAACCAGATAGAGCTGGAAAATTCACATCCACTTGTAAATCTGGAATTGAAGTACTCAGAATAAAAGCTGTCACACAAGGCTCAGTTCAAGTTTGACTCAGTCTCGTGGAACAACTCACTCCATTTTGGACATACAACAGACCCCAACCAGGTGCAAGGGGTAAGATCAGTACACATGATCCCTTCCACTCTACGGTAAAGAAAATAATTAAAACCAAAACAGACCAAAATCCCTTCTAATCCAAGTAAAATTTAAGAGGGATGATAGCTGGATGTTAGGCTTTAAGCTCTTACAAGTCCACAGAAGGATGCTTTTATGTTTGTTCCTATCTTTGATCAATAGACACAGATCCAGTGCAATCGCTTTAGTTTTTCTCATAGATGCAGAATGCCTTTTTGTTTTTTTGGTGAGCTTTGCCATCGTTCAGTGGTTCGTACCACCACATACCTGTCTCCTGGAACTCCTCCAGCTGCTCACTCTTCAGCTCTTTGATTGCAGCCATCACAAGCTTAAAGGCACCTTTCAAACGCTTCCCAAGCACCATGTGGTCTGGCTCTGCTCTCAGCCGCACGCCGTATTTATCCTTGTTAGTCGATAACGTCACTTGGCGTACATTGAGCTCCTGTGTAAATACACCACGGGAAGGAAATGAAGCTAAAGAACAGCCAGCTCTGACAACTGTTAGAAAAGGGAGTACCGAGGCAGGAGCCACAGTACTACAAAAGCCACAACTCCTACGCTGCACGTTTTGCTGAATGGTTGCCTCTACGAGCCAAGCAGTTGGCCAACACAGCAACAGCAAACAAACACTGAGACCAACACTGAAACTATTGTTCACCAGAAGATCCTATTGTCTTCAGCCTTCAGGTAGACATTTCACTGATATCAACAGACAGCAGTCAGCTCTCAAATCCCATTTCAACAGCCTTTTGTATTTTATTGTTAAAACTGCCCAGAAAGTTAAAACTATCAACTCTGCGTGCAATGGTGTTAGAAAATGGCCTGACAAAATTCAGNGGAGAAACCAAAAGGATGGAGTTCTCTGGAGAGAAGGAAGTTAAAGGGGAACATGGTTGAGGTTTAGAAAGTAATGCAAGTGGTGGGTAAGAAGTTAGGGAGCATGTAGTGAAATTGTAGATGAGCTTAAAACAGATTTACAACAAGGAGTTAACTCCTGGAACTTGATGCCACAAGAAGAAGAAGGCAGGAGTACCAGGAAATTCCTAAAGGAATTACGCTCATGACAACGGGCAGGTGAGAAGGCACCACAAGGAAGAGGCTGGGATGTGTCACACATCTTTAATACAACAGCTGCAAATGGATGACTATAATAGAGTCAGATAAATAATACCTGTAACCTCACATTGTGTGATGGCCAGGATTTGCAATTTGAAAACATACATGAAACCTCTCTCAGTTCTGTCCAAGAAACAACTGCATTGCACACATTACTAATTACACCACGAAGCAATGCCTTGGAATGCCTCCTGGAAATCCAAGAGCACCGTATCGCAATGTTGTTTTGAGTCTAGCCCTGTTTTTCCCCTGCCTTGTAAAGCTACAATAAATAAGTAAGTAAATAAGGCAGAACTTGATACCAGAATTCCTGGTTTCACACAGTCTCACGCTCTATCCTTGCTGCTATGTACCAGGCACAGAACCTGGAAGGCTGGAATTGCCAACACACAGTTCTTCCACAAATGTCTGCACATATCTGGAGCACACTGACTATAACTCTGCAGATGCTGTCTGTCAGATTGCCCAATCCTTGCAGCACGTTGTCTTTAAAGCTCCACCAGAAGGTTGTTAGAGTTCACATAAACACGACACAGAATCAGCAAGTGCATTTGGCAAGCAAGCTCCTCCAGGTCTGGTAGGAAGCAGGAGTAAATGGTAGCACCAGCATGAAAGGAGCAGCAAGTAGCCAACAGATGGAGAAGGAATGCTTAGACACAACCTCTGAGCTCCAAGTCTAATTCCCCAGGAAGTCCTACTGACACGAGGAGCCAAGAACACAACTGAATCTAATTTTATTTAATACATCTTTTAGGAAATCTAATGAAAATTATGTACTTCAGAAATACAGTTTTAATTGGAGTGAACCCACAAGTGGTAAATGACAACCTCGTGGGGGAAAAATAACAATTCAAAAAATAGCATGAATTTAAAGATGATTTTCGGCCTGATTAGATAAATTACATACAAGCCAAGTCCATTAGGACAATTTTCCTATGCTAATTAGATTGGGAAACCATTCTTCTGTATACATTATTAATTATAAAACTAGAACAATTCTTCAAAAAAAAAAAAAAAAAAAGCAAGTCTGGATCTTGGATGTGTTTATACTTGCCTCACTGTAGCACTCTGTCTTACAACAGTACTTGATTATTACTTTCCCAATAAATCAAAACTAACGACACCTGGTAAGCCTCACACACACACTGGGGCAACTGGGCCTGCCTGGTCCCTGCAGGAAGACCCACGTACCTCACACATCACTAGTGCTGCTCAAGGACCTCCAGTTCGTGCCAACATCCCATGTGCCAGACACGGCCACAGCGAGCTGGCACCCCCCTACCAGCTGCAGCCAGTTCTCAGGAGGGAGAGAAGTGCCAGAGCTGTGCTTCAGCAGGGTTGAGCCTTCCCTGAACAGGGAAATCAATACTGATTATGTAATGCTGCAAGAAACAGAATGCTGAAGGACCACACACGCTGCCACAGTTCACGTGTCACTGAACTCAGCCCATTCGTGGATTCCATCTGCTGCATTCCTGTGACACCATTACCATGATGAAATGCTGGGAGGCCTTGGATTTAATGGAAGTGAAATGCTGGGAGACCTTGGATTTAAGGAAAGGGAAACCAAGCATCTCTGCTTTACTACAGCCACACGTAGAGATGGAAGGGTATACAAAGGTTGGATGCTAACAAAATTCTGAATGTGCAAAGAAAAGTTTACTCAGATAAAAACCTGCATCACTGAAAGTAGTTAAGAAGCCCTGAACTACAAGGACTGCTCCAAAAGTAATGCCTCCTACTTTATGATGATGGTGGGATGGCAGCAGAGGTTGAACCTTCCCACCAATACCCTGCTCCACGTTCTTGCCATGTGACAGATGGCAGCAGAGGGGCACTCTGACACGATGGTGTCTGACATGGGAGTGTGGATGGAGCAAAGGGGTGGGACTGAATTCCTCCATGCAGGAAAAATGGCACCCACTGACATTCATCAACACTGCTGAACGTCTGTGGAGACCCAACAGCGGACGTGGCACAGTGAGGAGTGGTGGTGCATTTCAGCAGTGGTGGCAGTGACAAGAAAGACAACGACCAGCCATGTTCCAGACAGCCATGCACAGCTGGTGAAGATATTTTTTTCACCCCCCAAGCACAGCATCCAGGCTTTTGTTCATTGCTGGTGAAAACGCATTGCTAATGGTGGAGACTGTTGAAAATGAGTGCTGTGTAGCTGAGATGTGCTCTATCAAACAGTGTTATTGTGCTCTTTGTAGCTGCTGTAGTTTCTATGGAAATAAACAGAAGGCATTACTTTCAGAGCAATCTGCCTAAAAGGCTGCAGAAGACTTCAGCTACTAATGAACCAAATGCAGCTGTGTTCAACAGTTGCTGAAAGTCTGGATTTATTTCATGTTGTGAGCTTGGCTATCTGCATGCCAACTCCAAGCTCTGGCTAGTTCTAACATTAAATCCCATTTATTTCTTGGATTTCCTACGTTTTCATGATGAGAGAGTAACACTGCAGATCAAAGAACACCACTGTTTCTGAAGAAAGTGATGAATGAATTTTCAAAGAATTTACAACAGCATTTTTCAGTTTCTCTTGTTGGCAACTACATGAGGTCAAATGGTGTAATTTCTCTTACAGATCCTTTCTGGCACTAGAACACGCTTCTGGCAGGCACTGAAGGTTCTGCAGGTCTAAGCATGGAAGGAGGCTGAGGAATAAAACTGCAAATAAGAAGCAACACTACCCACTTCCCCTCCTTCATTGATCTCTACAGCTCTGAATCGTCCTGGTAAGCAACTACACTGATTGCTCCACAAAACAAACCAACCAGCCACAGGCTACACGTCAGCACGTTGAACTGTAAGACACAAGATGCTTTGTGCTATGTTTATTATGCACGTGTACTTCCATAAAGGTATTCCAGTTTGTTGCAACTCACCTATACCCAAAAAATAAACTGGAATACTCATTTGCTGTTTCTAACAAGGTAAAGCATGCTTTTGTACGTTCATCCAACTGTGCAGCAATTTATCACACTGCCAGGTTCCTCTGTCACCTTTTACCGGCAGTACAAGTTGCCAGCAAGTTTTGTCACCTGCCTTTTCCAAGTAAACTGAGGAAGCAAACCTCACCTTATTTGAAATGGGATTCTGAACAATCCTTAATTCCAGTTTTTGGATGAAGAAAACGAGGAAGACATCAACCTAAACTTAAAAAATTGTGCTACTTAAAAGGTCCTGGTACTTAAACAGGCAGGAGTAATAGCAATTCTGAAGTGGCATCACAGCTGCCAAGTTGAAGAGCACTAGCCAGTAAGCTAACATGACAAAAAAGCCTTATCAATCCCACTTAAAAATCAATTAAGAGGTGTTTTTTGTTTTTTTTTTAAATTGAAATTCCTTTAGTGCACTATTTTTAAGAATTTCAGTCCCACAGTAACTAAAACCCAAAAAGCATAGGACATGGATCTCAACATGCCCTGCACATCGAGCCACAGCTGCTTCACCCAGTGCTCTTCCACAAGAAGTTGTAGAAGCCTGGTGGATATGCATACTTGGGAAAGGTGGTATTGATGGAGTAACATGTGATGGGGAATTTAAGAGGTCCTCCCCTGCTTCAGTCACCTACTGAGGGCCCTGCCATCAGCTGGCACGGCTGCTGTCACCAAGACCAGCAACTTGTGCTCATCTTGCTCAAGTCAACACAGATTTTTGTTTTGTCAGGGTAAAGAAGTTTATCTTGACAATGACAACTTGAACCAAAAAAGTTCCATCAGATTTTGAGCACGTGACTAGATTTTCTGTTACAGAGCCCTCTGAAGACAGCCTCCTTAACAGGAAGGAAGAAACCCTCACCTACCCAGGGCGAGCATACGGCCATTCCACTGCTGGGTGAGGAAAGAAATCCTTATATGCACTAATGCCAGCAGTTATTTTAATTGAAAAAGAACTTGCAGCTCACATCCTCCAAGACATGTTTCCCTGGCTTCAGACAATGCAAGATGTTACATAAACTTATGAAAGAAAAATCCCACTAAGTGCAGAGCATCATAACGTTATGCTCCGTGTACTACTGCACGCATTAGTGCAGCACAGGCATTGACTCTGTCATGACCATATCCAAACTGATCTGGAAAGTGACAGATTCTGAAAAATCAAAGATGACAAGAAGGTCAAAGGGCAATTATTAGTTGGAATACATTTCATTATCCAGAAGCCATTACACAACAACACAAAAACTAAAGACAGATTGCTGAACCTGCCAGCTCTGTATCTTGCCAGCAGTTCTGAGACCTTAAGGTGATACCTTACAGAAAAAAATCCCTTGAAGGCAGAAATGAGACATTAAGTTCCTCTAAGTCAAATTCAAAGCTTCAGTACTGTGGGTGGAGCTAAGGAAAGGAACCAGTCTGAGCTGCAGGCAGTTCCCGTACTTTCACCCAGTGGAGCCAAACTACCATGACAGGAGCTGCAGGAGTAGTCTGGTTTTAGTGTGTCTGCCACAAGTGCTTAAAACTCAGAACAAGGGCAGACTTGGGAGATTAATGACAAATACACGCCGTGGCTCACCTTTCCAGATGTGAAGCTACTGGGAGAAGAAAAAGGAACTCTCATAAGCTGTGAAGATGTACAACTACGTTGCTGTTCAAAGAAATTTTTCTTCTGATTTTTACTTCTTTAAGCAGAGATTATTTCAAACAAGAAGATTTGAGAGGGCAGGACATCAGAAGGCTAAGCTTGCATTTCACAGGCATTGAGAAACTCTTAAGACTTCTAAGGGAAATCTCTCGTAATAGATGCCAATAAAAGGTGGGCCAGGTTTTTGTGTTACACTGCACTTATCTTCTTTACTAAGCATCCTGTACAAGGCTAATGTCCCTTCCTCAAAAAAGACATCAGTCAGGAGGTGCTAAATAGGGAAGATACCTGAGCAAGCAGCAAGGTGTCTTTACTTTCCAAGGCCAGGCTGGTGAGTACTCTGTGCATTCACTGAATCAAGAGCCACGTAAATACAGAAAGACTGCCTAAGAGAAGGATTCAAATGAACACCCAGACAGATCAATACAGAAGTTACTGTCATGAAATAATCCCTGATTTATACTTGAGTCTAATGCATACATTCTGCCCAATATTGACACTAAGTGAGCATCTTCAGAATTCTGCTTTCTTAGCAGAGAGCTGCTATTTGCAATGCCATTCTTTACTTCCAGCAACACATACAGTTATGAAGCCATGGGATACATCCCTGAACAACACAGTGAAAGATGTGGGTGACAAGCAAACATCTAACCCAGTGACTGACTACTGCAGCAGGAGGGAATTCAGACTGCTCAGTAAGAACAGCACTGCATAGCAAGTCTTCCTTCTTCCCTCAGTGGTTCTGAAAGGCTTCCAATCCCATACCGGAGATATTTAGCAGCTCAGTGTATGATGATGATGCAGTTACAATATCTGAGATGATGCAGTTACCAAGCCCCTATGCTGCCAGCTGTGAAAAGCTGCACATATCACAGCTCATGGTATCAAATGCATGATGATGATAAAATTAAGAACCTCTGGTTTGCAACTTGTTTTCTTCTAGACATTGGCACCTTCAACATCCAAAGACATACTTGGCACCATGGTTCATCCACATTCATCACTGCAGCTGAAAAAATTCTCACTATTTCCTCTTA
This sequence comes from Penelope pileata, assembly GCA_013396635.1. Taxonomy (NCBI): domain Eukaryota; kingdom Metazoa; phylum Chordata; class Aves; order Galliformes; family Cracidae; genus Penelope; species Penelope pileata. The sequence goes on from WBMW01003582.1 coordinate 250,322, forward strand.
CTGTTTGATTCCTCATACATTTTATATCTCCAAGCAGCTATTTTTTATTTGTAATGAAAATTAATTGAACATAAAGGCTAAAAAAGCGTACTCTACAAACAATCTTGCAAGCAATCAAAAAGTAATAGGATTTGTGCCTTCAAGACAACTGCTAAAACGCAGTATTGAAATTTAAAAGATTTACTTATAATATAAACATCCAAATAAATGAGGTTTATAAATAAAAAAACTCCTTTTTCATTTCACTTAAAATACTATGGATTTTTAAATGACTGACTAAAAGCAAAAAGCCCATGCAATTTCAGGAAGTTAAGCTCAAAAAACCAAGCTTCATTTTTGAATAACAAAGCTTTTATCCCAATAAAGATTCAGAAGCAGGGCAGAGGCTGCATTTCTCTAATGGATACATATTAAAAGAGTATGGCAGCAGCAGACAGGAGCAGATACATCTAAGAAATTGTTTAGACTAAGACCTTACTTTATTTATTTTTTTATATCTCCTAAGCAACTTCTTGTGAAAATCTTGACTGGACTCTTGTCCTCCCTTACATGGAGCTCCTTGCTGCCAGCCCCCCAGCTTACCATCCAAGTGCCCTTCATCTGAACAGGAACACAAACTTTGTAACTCATCTCTTTAACAACATGTAGTCGCACCTTACCTTACTTTTATGCAGAAAATGTTTTTCCCTTCACTGAAGGGGAGATGTAACATTTCGAATTATTAATGAAGTCCTATACAGTCAGCTGAAGAGAGGAATTATTTCTCAGTACTACAACTGACTGCATAAGAATCACTGCTCATTTACTTTCGTTTCTGCACAGAGTTCCCACTGGTATCTCATTACAACCCTTAAATCAATTTTACCTAGTGAGTTATTACAACATGGGAGATGGGGGTTTTGTTTCTTTTGGTAGCTGACTGATACTCAGAACCCAGTTAAGTGCCATGGTCATGACGTTCTTACCTCAAGTATGTACTTCTCCAGAGACTTGATGTTTTCCAGAGCCTCTGGATCCTGATGGATGACAACTACCTCTTTCAAAGGATACTAGGGAGAAGAAAACAAAAGCAAATACTTTCATCCTTCCAAATGAAAATAAATTCACAAATCATTATGTAATCACTCGAAGTATTTCACTCTTGACTTCTGCCTGTTATTCCAACTTTAATTATTCCATTTTCCCAGGCTTATCCCAAAGCTACAAAGCTAGTGCATATTCACAAGGTCCTGGTAAGAAGCAGTAAGATTTCTAACCTTTACTGGAATGGTTTTTCTGTCTCTGATTACTCGTCCAAGCTCAATAACAGACTGCAAACAAGAAACGGCACTCTCAATTTTTCTGTCGATCAGATCCTCCCTAGATTAAAAAAGGAAACGTTACAATGCTTCACCATTTCTGCACCTGTTTGAACAGATTGAAAACATTTCACCTAATTCTCTGAAATTTCATATAGAAGACCTACACAATGCTCTGTTTGGGACAATTTGAAAAATCAAACAGGTTTTTCTTTTCTCTTTGTGGAGAAGATGGAGAAATAACTTGCTCTAAGACAAAAAAAAAAAGCTATTTTTAACGGTACTTGATCAGTACCTCTCACAAGATGGAGATGATGGATTGAGTCATACTACCTGTTTTATTAATAACCAAGAAAAAGCAAGATTTGCATTCTTAATATCACAAGATGCAAAAACATATTATAAATTGGGTACTTAGAATGACAATGGAATACCTATGATGACACCAACTCTCAGAAACTCAATTTATCTATTCCAGCAATTCTACATACTACAGCTTGATGTTTTAGACAGTCCTGTCATCTTTTCTGGATTCATCATTTTTCCTGGCTTCACCATTTTAACACCCTTCCATTCTGAGGCAGCTCCCCCCTTCACTTTTTTTTTCTTCAGCAAGCAGACATTCATGTCTTGTTTCCAATGTACTAACATCCAACAGATCTGAGAATGAGGTTTTCCTGGTTTCTTGAGAAGCTGCATAATTTGAGAAGCTCCTTTAAAACTGCACAAGTGCTATATCAAGAACAGAGGTGCTGCTTCAAAAGATAGTTGTGAATAAAAAGTTGCTAGCTGTAATGGAACTATTGGGATGAAAAGTCCATTTGATAAGGACTGTCCAGAAGGGAAAAAATCTGATAAAGCAAGAGTAATACCAAGTGTCCATATCTTCTGCACTAGGGCTTCTGTTAAAGTATTATTACCTATTTTGAAGCTTCTGTTCTTCCTAAAGTTAGTACCTGTAATGGTCTACAAAAACCCTTGGAAATACTTGAATTGCACAGTGTAAGATTTTGCACCCTCCAAGGTTTGAATAACGATGTAGTGGTATTTCTATATTGCTTGCCATCATTTAACAACACTGCAGAGCCACAAAATGAGAATAGCTTTCATGGTTGGTGTGCACAGCCACAAAATGTAACGCAACCCAGCAGTACCTCAGTGGGCTTTGTAACACAGGTATTCACTCAAAGTCAGCTGAGGAAGGGGCCAAGTCCATCAGCTCTTTCAGTGCACAGCCATCATATTGGCAGAGGCTAAATATTGTCTTCTAAAGTTGCACAAAAAAAACTTTTTCACATCTCTTTCTTGTCTGACAATATTTTCCTTATGCAGCCATCAGAAAAATATTCCAAGAAAAAAATGCAACAATGTGCTTAGCAACTCAAGGTGAAACTCTAAATCCTCAACAGTAGTTTAGCTTTGAAAACATCTTTTTATCTGACAAAGGGAACAACTGATACCTATGGGATCCAGCAAATCAGACATACTTCTAGCAGACAAAAACCCAAGCGTATGCAAGAAAAGGGCAAACTCTGCAGCCACTCCAATACATACACCTGCACGATGCAGCACTACCAGGAATGAAAGAAGTGACCATGGCACTTCCAAACACCCATGCTAAGTGTGTGTCTGAACTGAGCTCCTACAAATAATCTCTCTACCCTTCCGTTAGTCCATACTCCAGGAACTCGAAAGCATCCCTGCTAACTCACGAGTCTCACATGCAATTACACATTCTTTACAGCACTCCCAGAGAGCAGAAAATCAGTAGCATCATTAGGTGAATCTCAAACCCTTGCTGCAACAGCTCTCACTCCTGAAGCAAGCAGCAAGAGCACAAACCTTCCTCAAAGGATGCAGCATCCATAAGAGAAACAACATTACTACAAGGTTTGACTGCTTAAAACCAGCACGTAAAACATTCAAGTCAGCTCCTTCATCCATAAGGGTTTTTAAACTACACTGCAATGCAAAAGGAAAAAGTGTGCTTCTCATAGTCAGTGGCTAACAGCAGACTGAAATGCAGGCACTAACTTAACTCACTAATGCACCACCAAGGGCACTAATGAGTGATTACTGTAATACTAACAGCTCCTTTGGCTGGGCAAAAAACAAACAAACAAACAAGCACACACCCCTTTAGGAGTCAAATTCTAACAGGATCCTGGATCAAGTTGATAATCCAGAGCAAGTGTCCAGTATAACCCTTGTGGAGCTAAACCCTTTGAGACATGCTAGCACTTACCAAAGGGGAAAAAAAAAAAGAAAAAAGTCCTTTGATGGAAAAAGATCCATCAGCTCTCAAACAGAAATGATCTGTCCAGAAAGCCTTCCTGTATTGTGTATCCTCTGACAAGGAAGTGGCAATCTCTGGACAATGGTCTGAATTCTTGATCTGAAGCCAGAAGAACTCACCCTACTGGCTGCATATGTGGTCCACACAAAACAGTAATTCTAATCCACATGGGATTTGGCATCAGCATTTGCTCAGAAAGGCCAAAGGACAAGGCAGTTCCCCCATTCCTGCAACTGTAGGGCCCACAAGGAAGTGTTACAATCCTTTTGGGCTCTTTATAGATACGCATTATAGCTTTTAGTCAGCATATTTTGAAGAGTAAAAAGGACATTCCTTGTCCGTAAGCAAGGGACAGCAAGGAACACGGAGTTGGAAACGTGTATTCCACCTAAACGCTTTCCTACCTATCTCTACAACCCTTTAACCTAGAAGTTTACTGCCTAAATGCAGAGGGAAACACCCAGCTTTGACAGTGAGGGGTGTGAAGTGCATTGTGAGTGAAATGTCCTCCTACAGCAGAGAGACCAACAACCAGAGCTTAATCAAAACCTGAACATTCTTTGCTTATAGAAGAAAAATGTGCTAAATATCATCCCAAAACTCTTCCTAACACAATTACTAAAGCAGCTTGCTTTCCTGTTACCCAATGCAATTTTAAACACACTTAAGGAAAAAGAGAACCACCAAACTAAAAGCCCATATTTTGCCACAGAACAGCTCTCCCTTACCTCACTTGGGGAAGCATGAGGTAGTGGATGCTTTCAGTATTCTTCTCCTGAACTGAGGCTGGATCAATAAGTGTCTTCAGATTCTGGTACATCAGCTCAGTGATAAATGGAGTATATGGTGCCTGTAATGATGCATTCATTCATTACCATTTCTTTATTATTTGCACGTTATAAATCAGTAATGCTTATGAAGTGCATTAGGAAAGCTCAGCAAAAACACAATGCTCACACAGCATCTTCAAAGCAGGACTGTGAAGTTACTCAAAACACCAACTGAAACGAATGATCAGACTGGTACTACTTATTGATCTTCTTCTTGAGCTCCACACACCACTTCTGGTTATCAGATAAGAACTCTCAGTGCCTCTCTATAAGCCAGGTGATATTTGCATTCCTTACAGTTTCACGGGCCAGACAAGCCCATGGGGGGGGAAGTAGGAAATGGATGGTGCTGTGCAAGCCAAGAGTGATACACATTTTTCTCCTCCTGTGTTCAGTCTCTGTACCCCCACTTTTTATGAACAACTTAGACAAGAAGATGCGTGCTTTTTGATTAATCACATTTTAAAAAATTAATTAGTTATAGTTGGCTGTGATTTCCTTACCATAAGTCTGCACATGGAGAACAAAACACTGAACAAGGTTTCCAGGGCCATAATGCAGTCCTCAGTCCCGTTCTCACCCTATTCAAAGTAAACACCAAAATAAGAAAAAATGAGAGAGGAAAAAAAAAAATCAACCAACTACAATTTTAGGATCACTAAATGCATTCCAGCTAACTCCCAAGATTTCCTCTGTTAATTCAATAAACGGCTTTTCTAAACTGTATTCCTTTCACTCAGTCCCAGCTAGCAAGTGAAACAGAACTACTGTGCATTGTGACTGGTTGGTTTTCCAACCATGAATTTCTCATTTCCACTATCAGGTTACAAACCAATCATACTTACAACACAGCATTCCTGTCATAACACCATGAAGATCTTTGTGTAACACCACAAAGCTGCTACGTATTAATTTAACACAGACTTGGGTTTTGTTTACGGTACAAGACCCAGAAGTAGACAGGTACCTTCAGTCTCCTGCGGTTCATCCTAACATACCAGTTGGTCAGAATGTCCACAAACTTCACCAGTCGAGGGACTACAGTGTACAGCCTGTAAGCTAAGGGGAAAATGTTTACTGTAGGGGATATTTGCCCTCTCCATCAAGCTTCTCACACACGTTATCATTAGCAGCTCTGGTGCTGAACATGGAACTTGATGGTAGTAAGATCAGAGATGTGATTAGACATATTGTTACGTTAAAGCCACATGAAGAAACCATACGTCATCAAGTTTCATGCTTCAAGACAAGCATCTCCCCCCAAATTACTCCCCTAATCCTACACCAACACACATTATAGAAGCCTTATGCTTTTATCTGACTTGTAAAGAGGATCGTGGATAAGAGACCATTAATCGTGAAGGATTTGACAAATCCTAGATTTGTACATGCTATAAATACAGCCGAGTCACTACAAGTTCAACGGAAATTATTGGAGAATCATACCATAACATTTTATTATCAATTACTCCCAACATATTTTTTTTTTTGTTTGCCAGATTTAAAATGGGACACCTATTTCAATCAGTTCTCCCTGAATTATTTGGATTTTAATTATTTTCCCAAGGAACACGGTAGACAAAAAGAATGCAAAGTAATAGCAAGCCTGACAAGGTCAGGAGATCAGCAGAGCTGTATTTGCAAGCTCAGTGTAACATAAAAGCACAGAGAACAACCAACACAGAAAGAAAGGCATTGAGAGCATCGTGATGGAACAAGGAAAACCTTCAGCTGTTATAATTCATTGAAAGCTTAAATATGACTTTGCTGGGGGAATTGTGAAGCGCTCCCCAGGTCAGAGCTCAGAGAGGTTTTATCAGACCTTCCTCAAGCTTTTCTAAGGTCTCTAAAGCACCCCAAAGCTGGATGCTCAGGAATGCTCCCCTTCCTGACCTCATCCTGTTCAAGTGAGGTCAGTGCTAACCTGACAGGGCCCCACTGAGGCCAAGATACTGCTGGATAGAAACTGGGGCAGTATTAATCAATTAATTTTCACTAACGAAAACATTTTTCTAGGGGCTGGAAAGCGGTGTAAAATTTAGCTCCACTATAAAATATGCTTTATTAAACAGAAGCAGCCGAAGTCTCATTACTTTTCAAAATCTCAGAACAGCAAAATCTGTATTCACATCCATAAAAACAACATTCCATGAATTATACGGGAGCTGGTTTTATCCTTAAGCCTCAAGTGGAACGTGGAGGTCTGTGGATGAAATGGGCTCATCCTCTGATCAGAGCTTCTACTCACACACACACACACCCCCCACCAAGCACACGTACCTGCCATTTCAGCTTTGAAGAACTGAATGAGTGATTGGGTAAAAGAAAGAATCCATTTATCCATGATGTTATTGCTCTCCTTAACTGTGTTCTCATTGTAAAGGAATTCTCTTCCCTCATCCTATCATCAACAGAAAAACACAAAACATTTCCAAGTCATAAGGGTTCCAAGGGTTCCAATCTTCATGGCACACCACCCATCAGCCCCAGGTATCTCGTCACCTTTGCTCTGTGTTACACCAGTTTCCTAAGAGAGAAAATTAAACTCTAAAAACACATGTAAGAGAAATAAGCAAAGAAAACCTGGACTTCCACTGCTCCTGATTTCACCACTTCTCCCTGCCAAGGAGGCCTGTTATTGGCATCTGTTAGGCAGACAAAGGAGCACGGCACACAATGGCATGCAGTAGTTCTTTCCCTGCTTAAGGTGCAAATCATAGCTTCCAGGCACAGGGTAGGACTCCTGAATTTACACGACTCTTTCATCTAGGAGGATTCTGAAATATTCACAAGAAATGTAATGACTAAGAAGATTAACTGTATTTGGGGAAGTGGCATTTAAAGGATATAATTTTTAAAGATCACATCGCAATTTCAGCGGTGTGAAAAATAGAAGGTAACAATCCCAACTGACAAGAAAGCAAAAGAAAGCCAAGCAGGCAGGATGTCAGGCATCCAGACATAAGCAGTGTGTTTTGTTGCTTGCCAGAACTGCAATGTTTGCACCCATCTGAGAAATTCCACCACTCTTCACTGAATCTGCAGGGCACAGTGAGCACGACCGCAAGACAGCAGAGCTGCCTGTGCCTGCACCTGAGCTGTGAAGGCGAGACCAGCTGACACGGGGTGGGGAGGGCTTTTGCCTGTTCTTAAGCAGTCACTGTCTGGTTTTAAAGATCTCTGGACTTTCCCTTCCCTCAGAATCCAGATAAAAAGTTTGCTTAGATAGTTTCACCCAATGATTGTGCATCACCTTACACAGTACAAAGGAGAAGACTCTTTGACTAAAAATGTATCCGTGCACCCAGCACTGCAGCAATCCCAGAGTGAGGGCAGCAATCATTAAATCAACTTCAACTACTGTGGTAATTACAGTAAGCATGAAATTATTATTGGACTTCACTCAGGACAATGACATTGTAGTCTCTCTTGCAAGAGGCAGAATATAATGAAAAAACGTTGTTAAAGCCTGAGCACAAAATCTCATTGGAGCAGGTGACTCCAACAGCTCGTTATTCTGCCTAATATGGTGCACAGGAATGGTTCTGCTGTCTATAAGGACAACTTACATCTGTTGGATCACCAAAGCTATTTGCTTAAGCACCTGGACTACCCACTGGGGTCTCTTCCATCCCCTACTTGGCTGCTCTTGCAAGATTTAATGGGATCACAGCAAAAAGCTGCAAAGCACACATGAGATAATTCAAAGGTTAAACAAGAAAAACTGAAATCTATTTGTGGGCAACGTGCAAGTTTGTCTGATAAATGCTGCCTAGGGATCCTGAGCAAAGATTCATTAAATATTAGGCTCTGAAGTTACCAGACTTTCTTCCCAAAAGGGGCTGTTAAAAAGATAAAGTCATTTATTTAAGTCAGCTATTTACTGTATTATTTATTGAAGTCAGCTGCCTTTATGGCTTCAAATGGCAGCTCTCCAAAGTGATTAAACTGCCACTGTAATCTCGGGTGTACTACGAGGTTGGAATTTTTTTGCTTAGTTCCCACTCCCACAGATGTCTGTACTAGCAAGGGGCAGCCTTCTATCATTCATCTTTGCTGAAAAATTAAAAATGGTTTCAACAGAACCTACACAACATACATGCAAAACCTTCAGTTTAAACATTACTTTAGGAAACGTGAATCTTGCTTTCATTCTGGAAGCACAGAAACTCATGTAACCACCCAGCATTTTTTAGCAGACTTCAAATGTAATCTACAAGTCTAAAGCATTATTGCAAATGATTTACCTTTCTTTCTGCCTTTTTTTTTTTTTTTTTTAAAGTTACATTTAAATTTAATTTTTAAAAATAATTAACTGTCACATTACAGCAGGCAATCTTACTGCTGTGGTTAATGTATTCAGTCTCAAGTATTCCCAAGTTAAACACTTTTATGCAGATTCATAATTGAAGTTACAGTACAGGAGTTAGTTCAGGAAATTGTCACAGCAGCCACTGCTGAAAATGCCTTTCCTCTCTCTCATCCGTTATTTGCTGTTCTGCTTGTTTCAGATCTCTGTGCTCTTAAGCAATGTTCTTAGTGCAGAGCAGCTTGCAGGGTTGATGCCACCCATCCTCTGCGGGCATCCCTCCTGCCACGCAGCCGTACCTGACCGTGTGATGTGGCCAGCTAGGGGCACCCAGCAGCACTTACAGCAGCAGCAGCCACGCTTCATTCCAGCCCCTACAAAAGCCACTGATAAGGCAGACACTAGAAAACCAGCAAGGCTTAGCATGGGCTTTTCTGAAGGACTCCATCAAGCACTGGTGCTGAGAGATGCTCCCAGAAGCGTGGCCAGCAGGAGCTCACTGCTTAGCAAGTGAGTAAGTCCCATGACTGGAAAGCCCCCATCTTGTTCTCCAATTCAAGAGAATAAATGCAACAGCATCACGTTTACCTAAGTCAGGGCATGAAGAGCATCGTTCTCTGGCAAATGCTAGCTCTTATGCCTTGACAGTGTCCCACCTTTCACTCCTGCATTCTATAAAACCAGCTTGGCCAAGAAGAGAAAGATGCATGGTGATTGGCCTTATACATCAGGGTAGCAAGAGCAAATAACACAGAAATTAGCAGTGAGCATAGGCACCCTGACCTAACTTGGAAGTCAGCCCCACTTTGAGTGGGGATGTTACGATCAGGTGACCTAAAGAGGTCTCAGCCTACTTAAATCCCTGCAATGCCAATTCACAGTAACAGTGGAAAACACTCCAAACCCTTCCACTTAGCATTTCCATGCTCAAGACTTCCATACCTTATGTTGCAGGACCTGAACGTTCTGAACAAGAAAGCGATATGCGTTGTACCAGGGCAGGAAGACATCCTTCAGTATGTCCCTCACTCCTTCCTCCTTAAATCTCAAATTTTCTGCTCTTACCACAGGAGAATTGATAAGGTATAACCTGAAAAGTAAGAACACAATACTTAAAAGTTTAAAACTGCATATAGTAATAAAAATGCACTTAAGCATACGTTGGATTCCAAGAGCTGCACAGCAAGAGAAAGATACTCAAGGGAGCAGTCTCACCCTAAGAATCCCAAAAAGGCCAATACTGGAAGCACATTATATTATGAACATATGGTAATTTACTTCCTAGTCCCACAGGATTACTTTTATTATCCTGAATTTGAACTGGAATTTAAATTTTCTTTTTTACCCTAAAAGTTAATTGCAGTGACAACAGGCACTCTGATGCTATCAGTAAAACAATGAGTATTGGATGCAAAGGATTAGTGCTCATCTTTAGAATGGCACCTGGTACTTTGGTATTTTGATTTCCTTAACAATGATACAGTGCTTTCTACTTGATGTAGTTTATTTACCCAGCTAGAAAAAGTTTCAGGCCCACTGCAAATACAGGTCAAGGACTACATTGGAATACATTGCAAATAAGGAGCAAGGCTAAACAGGCAAATCAGTAAGAAGGCAGAAATTGATGCTGCCAAGCACATTAGTCCAAGAAGAGGGAAAAGGATGCCCCTCCTCCAAAGCACTGCCACAAGCAGCCCCGTGCAGAACTGGTGCACCTTTAGCCAAGGACACCCACCTGCACCTGCAACCTCCCCCTCCTCTAAGCCCCTCCTCGTGCCAGCCCCACTGAGGCTAAGGGCTCCCAGGACACGTGGTTCCCTTGCTGACTGAGGCTGCAAAAACCATCTTTATACATTATCCACTTTATTCCCTAAACAAATACTCTGTCTACAGAGACAAACTGGTATCTATCAAGTTAACTCAAGAAGAAACCAGGTCTTACTCAGGTATCATAAAACTCGAATACGAACTCCATTTCAATATACTCCATTTAACTTTCCAAGTACAAAAAAAAAGAACGAAACACTTTTTAGAGACTTTGGCATTTCTCAATAAAAATGAATTTATTAACTCATTTCCTCATGTTTTCTCAACTTTAAAAATCATGATTCTAAACTAATATATCTTCACAGACACTTCCTTTAGGAGGCCTTAAAAACTTAATGTGGTCTGACACAGCACATTCAAGAATACCAGACCATAAATTCCTCAGGAGAAAGCTCCTTGCATAAAAGCAAGCACATTAAAAGGGAGCTGTCTGGGCAAACAGACAACACTGCAGGAATATCAGCAGCACAGAAATGAGCATTTTCACAATTGCATCCAAAAAAAATGTTTTTAAACATGGTAGCTGGTTTCATATTATGGATTTACAGGAACAGAGAACAATTAGGCATGATAACGAGCTAGTAAGCCCTTAAATGAAATCAGAATTTATAAACATATGCAAATAATTGTGATAGGAGTTTGTTTTAAATATACATGCTTATTACTTGTTTAAGTGAGAAGTCAAACATAACTTTGGTCCAAACCTGAGAGGCAGTCTGGCAGCGGGGTGTATGCTGTAACCCCGACCTCTGGCAGTCAGAGAACACCACAAACTGCCTCCACTGCTTTCTTTCTCAGGAGGCAGCAATGTAAAATTAATCCAGACTATAAAGCATCCATTAAGCTGTATCTTTGCACCCACCTCAGCAGCACTCTCTGTAGAACGTGACTTTCAGAAGTCATAAAGTCTCTGTTACAACAAGAAACTAAAGCAGCAGCTCTCCAAGGCTACAGCTTTTGGTTGCTGTTTTCAATACAGCAGTCCCACGCTGCCTTCCAGGAGGTGAATGTTAACAGCCTACGACATGGTCACATCATTCCAGTGCACAGACACTCACACCAATTACCACATGGAAAGAGAAAGGAGACACCTAATGAAGGAGGCTTCCTGACAATTCAGTTACACCTACTGGTAGCAGGCATGGGGCAGAAAGTAAAACCTTCCTCAGGTCAAGCCAGAATAGCAAGGTCATGTAATGGTGTATGAGAAGTAACACAGCAACTTCCTTTTCATCTCTATAAAGCAGCAGTCCGTGCTATTTGTTCTGCATTTCAAGAACAGGGAGTGTAGCAACAGCAATGCTTATCTCAAGAAACAGCAAAGCAAAGGGATGGAAAGGACTATGACAAGAAAATTCTCTTTCCAACATACTTAATTTCAACACGTATCCAACCTCAGAAATATAAATTTTGGGCAATTCTTACAGATTTCACATAGGACTCAAGCTACAGGAAACCTGAAATTGGGTTGTTAAATTTACTGTCATTAAGTTACTACTTCTGTTTGCCTTTGCCATTCAATTCCATACTCATTTAAGCAGGTTACATGAATATTTTCTGTTGATCTACTTCAAGTTGCTCCTGAGAATACTTCAGAGCTATAGCTAAAGTACACTTTTTTCTTTATGTATACGTTGTTTATCCTTTATATATATATATATGAAGAACATGTATCTATATGGATCTTTATTCTTTATTTATGTGTGTACACACATACATTCTGCAACAGCTCAAGTAACTCTGCAGGGAAGCAGTGCCAAGAAAAAACTCAATTGTAGCTTTTTCTATAAACAGAACACATCAAGCGCTCCAGTGAATAGGCACAGACAACTGAATCGCAGAGCTCCTTCCAGAAATGAGCCCAGTCTGCAACGCTTTCTACTCCCTGTGTGGGTGTGGGTATAAATAAATGTGACATTAAAGAATGAGTATACAGGCAGAGAAATGAATTAGCTTTTCAGAAATCAAAAAACATGAATAATGGAAGTGTAACTTCTGGTGTTTCAGATTAAAAAAAAAAAGGCAGATTTTTTCAACTGAAACATCACTTGTGATTTAAAATCTCTGCTATGAATAACTCTTAGTTTTTTTCGCTCATTGCTCCAGCTACAGATTGATTGATATTCTGCTAAAAACATCTTGACTATTTTTAAAGAACAATCTGATCAAATTTTAGAAATCTATCCGACGTTCCACCATAAGCATATATGCAAAGATCATTTAGTAGGTTTTTAAAATGCTAAAGCTTGAAAAAAAAAATGAAGAACTTCATGTCTGTTTTTTGTTTTTACCACCTAGAATCCAAGAATACCCCTCTTTCCCAAATCAACAAAACCCCCAGCACACTCAGCTTCTATTCAGACCAACCATTACCACATACAGTTGTAGTGCACAATGCAGTGTGTGCCAGTAGATTTTTTTTTATATAGCAAGAATTGCATGACTCTTGAGTCACATGTAATCATAGAGAACACTGCTTAACATGTCTTCATTGCACCTTTATCTCCAGGTAGCCCTTTACACACTAGTTAGGGCATGGAGCCCAGGCACCAGGTGAGTGCATCACTACATGTATGTGCTTGTGTAATTTTAATGGAACACTTGAACTGTGTGCTTCCTCTCTGACCAGGACATTTGTACCTGCACACCAGGCTGCTCCACTTCTGCCCTTTTGGTTTCACTGCTACAAGTGTACACTGTATACTTGTAACAACAAGAAAGAAAGACTTTCTCTTTAGAAAATGAATAATATAAGCATCAAACAGATCTGTTTGTTATGCAGTAAGAGTTCCCTAACTATTTAACAGAAAACTGACAGGACTGATCCATACAGGCATCATTCAGTTTTCACTGGGTCAACTCAAATGATGAGGGGCAGCAGCAGGCGTGCCAGCCTGAGCGGTATTATCCTCTGCAAACAACTGGAGACATTTTCAGACAAAAAGCCTCCATTCAGCACATCAGCTTCAGTGTGTACCAGCCCTGAGGGAGGATATAAATCTCCAGGTACTTCAACTATTGCCAGTTTTGAGTCATCTACTCAACTAGTTGGCTGCCATACAAGTCTGGCGTTTTCCAAAATGAACTTTCTTCCTACTCCTAATCATCAAACACCCATTAGCAGCCCTCCTGGTACATGTCTACTATAAACATAAAACATCTGATTCTACACTTAACTTTAAAAAAAATCCTACCTTAGTGCATCGGCTCCATAACTATTTACAATAGCCATTGGATCAGGATAATTCTTCTTCCTTTTGCTCATTTTTTGGCCATCACTGGAAACATAAGAAAGCAGAAGTGAATTCCCAGAATTCATAACAAACAGGCAAGCAAAAATTCCTTTTCTTCCTGTCTTATTATGTCCTTGGTAGCAAAGACATACAACAGCACATCATTTCATTGTGGCTGCTGAGCCCATGAGTTGAGATGCTGAGCTCAACTAGAAGAAATACGTGGAGGCTCCCAAGACACACATCAAGGAGTACATTAAGCTTCCCTGGAGAAACTGGGGGAAGCACACCTGTTCTGAATCAATGCCTCTCGCCCACTGGCAGATCTCGATGAGAAAGCGAAGGGAATCAATTATTTATTTAAAATTACACCTACAACTACATTTATAATCTCATTTGCTCCGCATAATACATACCATTTATTTCCCATCTCTTCCTATTCTGGCTTGTTAGTCATTTTCACTCTCTAGGAAGGACTAATCCTGCTGGAAAGCAGCAAGTGCAACACATAGCTGGGATGTAAGAGCCTCACATTCTCAAGTGCCTCTTACCTACTGAAACACCAATATGACCCTGACAAGCCTTCACAACTCCAAAGCCCATTTCAGATTCAATTTACAATTCACAGGGACTTAAGTGAAATATTCCTTGAATATAAATGGATTTGAGAAAGAACTGACATACCAACCTGGCAAGAACTAGGCCATTTACAATTACATTCTTGAAAGGAGGCCTTCCAAAAAGAGCAGTGGACAGCACCAGCAGAGTGTAGAACCTGAAATGAGACAACATAAACATCACTTGGCTCAGCTGGAATTTGCACACTCTTCATTACCACTGAAATCCTGATCGCACTGTTTAACAAACTTAGTTTTTTAGTACATGGAACATTTATGTGGCAAATACTCAGAAGAGGAGATAATTGTAAATAGATCTCTTTAGTAGACCTTCCTCCTCTTTGCAGCATATTGTGCTGTTCGCTCAGGTGTGATCTGCTAGTCCAAGAAGACTAAGAAATTATAGAAATAAACAGCAAGGTTGTGAAAGGAAGAACTGTAGCATTTTCCTCTTTAATACAGAAAAGATAATTCCATTCCTGAAAGTTTCCCATGTGCTCACTGTAAATCTCTGGACCCAGAATCAGCTGGTAACAAACAAAGCAGGCTTTTATTCCTCATCCTAGCAAACTAGAGCAGATACAGCTAGGACCATTAAAGTAACTTAGGAAAAGAGCAGAGCTTCCTTACCAAACAGCCTTTGCTGGTTCATTTGCCCAGTTCCACACAACAAAGGGCAGTGGGTTGACCAGGTCTCCCCATTGCCATTTTTACCGCTATTCTTATAAACCACCCAGGACAGCTGAGACATCAGCGCTGGAGCAAGCACGGGCACCCAGTGTTGAATATGCCAATATTTGATTATATGCCTGAGAAATTAAGTGGAGGTGCAAGATGACAAGATAATACATTTCTCAAAGAGAAAGAACCTTCACAAAAGGCTGTGAGCTGCTGTAACCACACTGGTGGTAATTTTATGAGAATAACTGGAGGGTGGGCCACAGCCTTCTCAGTTAAAACTGAGCATCACACCGATGATTGCTTAGCAACCCTAAAACTGCATATGATTATATGAAAACTAGTTGATTTAGAATAAGGCACAGAAGGTTATACCTCAAAACTATGCATTTGCAGGAAGATTTTGTGGAGAAACACTTCAGTGGAGAATCCTGGTCTGTGTATTCCAAAACAGTTTTATCAAAATGTTGCATGGAATTGGAAAAGCATCACTCCGACACTCATGGGTCTATTGCTCTGTGCAGGGTGCTGTGTGCAGTACTGCACGTGGCTTATGTGACAGCTCTGATGCTTATCCCTCAGACAGGCTTCTAACTCTCAAAATTACCTCCAGTCACACTGCAGGATACAAATTCTCTCTGCTAACCCACACTGCAATTCCACGAATTTCAAGAAACACTCCTCCACCTGCGCACCAACACGCTCTCAAAAGCCCCATCTTCCTTCATTTTTCACCTTCTCAGGAAAACCCTTGAACACAAATACCTAAACATTTGGGCTGATGACCAATACCTCAAAGCCTATGAAACTGACAGCGCATTGCTACCATAGCAATACCTCAGTAAAAGCACTTCACTGGCAAATTGTCATCCATTTCTGCAAAATAGTTACAAGTCCTCATAACTACAACAGGTGTGCTTTCAGTTCAGAAGAACAAAGCAAGACTAACAAGATATTTCAACACTACTCGCATTAAGAAATTTGTACAAGATGCACCACAGGCACTGAGAGAATATGTATCCAAGTTTTGACCAATTTTTTGGTATTTACATTGTCAAACCTGACAATGACATTGTTGCCTTCAGCAAGGATGTATCCCACTCAGATTGTCCTTGAGACCCTGTGACCCACATGTTTGCATCCCACTCTTACATGACTTCTCATTCTTTCTCTCTGTACCATGTATATCTATATATATATGCATGCCATAGATATCTATATATATGCATATTAGTATCATTACTGTTATTTCTCTCTTCGTTTTCAGTCATAGTAAATAGTTTTGTTTGAGGTTGGGTTTTTTTCTTTTTTGGTCTTGTTTTGTTTTTATAAAATCTCAACCTACGAGTGAGGGAAAGGCCACGTGGTGCACAGCTGCTTGTCAAGTTAAACCACAGCATCATTCTTCTTGGCCAGGACAAAGATCTGCCCTACACAACATTTTCCACAAGAGTCAGGAAGATTACTTGCTAGCATGTCATCTTTCTGCAACACTTTCCATGACTAAGCTTTAGAATACCTTGTGTATTTTACTGAAAAAATATGATAATTTAGCTATGCAACATGGAAAGATCATCCAGATGCAATAATTTGCCAGATACAAGGTAATATTACAAAAAAAAATAGGACACAAAGTTACCATCCTCGGGTTTGGTCAATGCCTTCAGCAATGAAGTCAGCAGGAAAAGCATCTTCAAGTTCTTTTTTGTTTTCAAATGGATAATGCACTTGTGCATAAGGCATGCTGCCGCTCTCAAACCAGCAATCGAAAACTTCAGGGACCCGGCGCAACGTGCCCTTGCCGCAGCGTGAGGGGATTGTTAGGTGATCAATACTGGAGGAAAGAAAAAGATTGAGGAAGTCTAAACAAAACAAGAATGGGCACAAAAAGCTCACATTCTGCTCACATTAGGTATGACAGGAGTTTTTAGTTTAAGTGATTCTTCCAAAGGCAAACATTTCCTTTGACAGTTCTTATAATTTAAAGTTATTTTTAGAGATTTTGTATTAAGAGTATCTAGGACAGAAGAAAGGAAAACTTATACATTTTAATTCCAAGTCTTAAATCCTCTTGCTACTTTTATAATTTCCTTAAATGCTTCCCAGGGTTTGGGCAAAGGAAAAACATTTCTGACATCCATTCAACTATTTTTAACAACTAGAGAACAGTCTCTGCGACCGACCTTTCCCGATGGAGATCGGTGACTTTCACTCCTGACAGCTCTTCCAGTTCTGCCATCGAACCAATACAAACTACCTGTAAGAGACACAAGAAATCAGCCAGTCATTTACTCACTGTAGCACTTTCCTTTTTTTTTTCCTGGAGCATTAGACAGGATATCTGTAGGTCAGTTAGCATCTTCTGAAGTAGCTGATACAGCTGAAAATCCAACAACACTTTTGTGCAAGGTCCCCTTGTTCAAACTGACACAGCAGCAAACAATGTTAGAGATTGGAGTTTGTCATCTTGATTTGATACAACTGTCAGAATAATTGGAGATTTGGTAGATCCAATGTGTTGGCAGGTAGCACAAAAGGAGGGGGGTTACTTGTTGCATTGCTGTTTTTCAAACAACCATAAAAACCATCCCCTCTGACAAACTCACAGTCTGGACTTCCTCATAGATAGGAGTTTCAGATCCCAAGTTCACCTTCCAAAGCTAAGGTAAGCTGCTGAACAGCTCTCAGCTGAGTAAAAGTGTTCCATCTTAGGTACACTACGTTGCTTGCATTAACAGCATCTTATTTAAGGCCAAAAAAAAAAAAAAGTCATTGCTAACAAAGGAGTTTAATTTAAAAAAAAAAAAAAAAAGAAAGTTTCTCATTTTTGTTGCATTCATGTAAGAAAACAGCAAACAGATCTACATCAACATCATCAAGTGCTGATGAAACAAATGATTCTGAAGAACCAGGGAGAGAAGGAGAAGAGCAAATCCTTCCTTCTTGCTCTAAGTTTAAACCGCTTGCTCTTCCGAAGGCCTCTGACCCTCTCTCAGCGAAGAGCAGTCACGATTCACACCCTGCAATCTTGGGATGGGTTTTACAAGTCCAATCCCACATGCTAGCAGTCCAATTTAGAAGTGCCATGGAAAAAACTGTTTTTTGACACACAGATCTGACAAGGAGGAGTTAAATGTACCAACATAAAGAAGCTGTAAGTAGGCTAGAACATTTTCACATAAGGTAATTTGCGAGATTGCTCTTGGATAGAGGTAGTCAGCCAGGGTACTGCTCCATTCCTACAGCTAGGCCTAAATATGTGCAGATGTATACACACAGAAATCAGAACTAACCAAAAGCTTTTGGTTTATTTAATTCCACAAAACTGCCATGAATTACAGAGATGATAAAAAAGTTTGATTTGTTTTTTATGCCACGATTTTCCCAGTCTGATTCAACGGCTGATCTGCATCACTAATCAGTCTTTTATTGTTACTTTTGAAACATAGATTTTCCATTACTTATCTGTGTTATTTCTGTATAGGAAGAGACGTATTTCAGTGCTTATGATAGTCGAGTCTGCAGCTCGTCTAGCAACCCACGCTGGGCAACTGATCCCAGTTAACAACACGCCCTCATCAACAACCTATTTTTAACCTCAATTAGTTCCTCATTCACCGTGTGGCCCCATGACCAACTGCATGACAGCAAGTGACTGGGCAGCAGGTGCCCAGTTCAGCACTGCTGGCAGAAGGTGGTGGGATTTTTCATTAATATTTATGTATTAACTGCACCATGGGTAAAAACAATACCCTCAACGCCACGACTACTTCATCTGTGCAAACCTCAGTGTTTGAGCGTGTCACATTCACACAGTATGCTCGGGGTAAGAAGTGGCCCATTGGTTGTTGCTTTCTAGCCAAGTGTTTCAATACCCAACTAAGATTCTGAGCATCAGGTGCATCCACAGACCTGTACCAAGCAGAACACGTTCAGAGAAGAAACATGCAAAACCCCAAGCCCCAGAGGAACACAGATACCACCATGCTGAGTGAGGCAGCCTCTGCCCAGGTCAGAAGGGTGAAGCCACCATCCCAAGCACAGCTCATAAGATCTTACAGCACACACGTGGTAATCAAGTTCTGTCCTGCATTAGGCTGCACCCATTAGTCTGCAGACTGGTTTATACTCTCAACTCACAGCTACAGCTTCAGATACTTCTCTTTAATGGCAATATCAGCCTTCCCAACCAGCCATATTTGTTCCTCTTCCACTGCACTTCTCAGCCAGATCTACTACTAAACTGGCTGTGTCAACACTTCAGGGAGGACAGCAAGGGCTGAAACGAGCAGGGGGACCTGGGGCTGTTCGGTCCTGTTCCAGCATCACTGAAACCTGATGTGGAATCAGAAGTCAAGGTTCAATACTTCTAACAAAACATTTATTAGCACTTTATCTATGTACATCAGACCTATCTAAGTAAATAGGAAGAATAAAGCCATCTTGCAGCAGGTAGCTTGTTAGCTTTTACTGGTTTCTTACTTCAGACCAGTTAAGTACCTAAAATTGAAGAATGAGTGTTCACAGAAAGAAAGAAGTCCACGCAGCATATCACTGCACCACCGAGGCATTCTGGGTTCTTTAAAGAGCCTTTTAAATAGCAATCAGTGAAAAGAAATTACTGCTAAGGTCAGCTGAAAGCAGTGCTCCTAACGCAGCCTCCAAGCAGACTGGAAACAGATCTAAAAGTTTCTTCCCACTTCAGCAGAGCACAGAGTCCTCTCACTCCCAATCTGTAGTGCAAGATGGGTGCACCGAAAGCAGGAGGGCTCACCATGGAAATGAGTGACAAGCACTGAGATAACCCACGAGAATTTCTGTAACATCACCAGGTATTGAACACCGTCATTTGCATGCAAGTCCTATACAAATAACCACTGTCCACTTTAGAAGCTTGTTGCTTCACTGAAAAAAAATTATTCCAAAAGAGATGTGTTCCTGCACTGAGAAAAGCACTAAGATTTGAGAGCTTAAAATGATAAAACTGCCTGCAAAAATGTGGTACTAGTCAAAAGCTTCAGAAATCTAATTTCGTTATGCATCTCTACCTGATAATTATGCTAAAATAAAAATAAAATAGCAGCCAAAATAAAACTGTGGGAAACCAGATATTGATTTGTAATAAAATTCACTTTAATACCAATTAATTCACCTTACTGTACATTAAACAAGGAACTGTTACTCGTTCTCCAAGATTTAACATGCACAGCATAATTGCATGCGACAAAATGTTCTTTTGAGAGCAATACATGAAGAAGAGGTTCAGCAATCTCACATGGCACTAGGCTGCACTAAAACTGAAGCGAGGAAATTTGCAGTATTATTCCTATATGAGAGCAGATGTCACTTAGATATTAAGTTTTACATTGGTCCTGACAGTATTTATAGTTTCAAGACTATACTCCCACATATAGAAAAGACTGAATATAGAAAGCTTGAAATTTAGCCTGGTCTAAAAAACCATACTCAACTATTGAACCATGCATGACATTCAGTCCCTAGAGCATACAGAAACATATATAACAGCTACAGCTAAAAATAACAGATCTGTTGGTGTTTCTATCATTTTTCAAGAAGATGAGGCCCTGAGGAATATTTGCAGTTAATTTCCAAGAAAAGGTCAGTCTTCCAACCTAGGTGTTATACCGTTATTAAAAACAAACAAACAAACCTACAAAGGCAAAGGATATCTGTGCACGCAGGGAACAGGACAGCAAATGCAATATTATTAGAGGCAGGGAGTGGAAGTGTGGGAGGAATGTATCCTTTACACAATCTTTTCCAGCTGTGGAAGGAAAGCTTGAAACACTTTAGCAAAAAACTGAAAGTCTTTCCCCCATCTAGAAGAAACCCGTTATACTGAATAAAGTACTTCAATCTTAACAACCTTTCAAAACTTCTAGGTCTGAACTGTCAGCCCTCAAATTCAATCTAACCATTATAAGGAAGATGGAAGCACTTGGTTAACCAGTAATTTACAAACACACTCATAGCATAAGTACAATCCAAATGCCAAGGCATGAGGAAGACTCATTATATCAGTCCAAAGGAACTAGTCCATGCAGAAAAAAAAAAAAGGCATTTTATACTGAGAAACAAGTTTTAAAATTTGGTACTTTGACGCTAAGAAAAAGCCATCACCAGAACTGTTTCAAAGCACTGCTCTGTGAATACCCATTTTGAGCAGCACCACTGCACACTTCCATCATTCTAGGAGCTGTGCATTTTTACATCCTGCTGCCCTCACACCTGCAGCACTACCAATATCAATTCTCACCATTCTGAGATGGTGGACTTGCTTCTACGCCTTCAGCAATTCATTTGGCTTCAAGTAACCGTGTACCAGAATTGCAAAAACACACTGAGAAGAGTGAGGAAAAATCTCCTCCTGGCCGTTTTTCCACTGCATTTCTATTCCATTAGATTTCCCATCAACAAAAACTCTTCCAGGAAAGAGAAGATGAATTTTAATGTTTAAAAAAAAAAGTTGAGAGAAATTGCTTGCAGTTTTCACGCAAAAGCAATGAAAATGGGCAAATGAATGCACAAATGCATAAGCATAGATCTAAATAAGAAATACACCTGTTAGATCACCCACTAGAGATACTCACGTACCATTAAGACATAAGATGACTTTAGACTGCAGTGGCCAAAGATACAAGAGTCTATCAAAATAAGAAAACACCCCATAATATACAAAGAGAATTTTCTGTCAAATGGAAACTTTTGTTCTCTTACCTCTTCAAAATCCTCGCTGACCCACAGCGGGATGGGCGTTCCCCAGTACCGGTTTCTCGATATAGCCCAGTCCCGGGCATCCTTCAGCCAGTTCCCAAAACGCTTCTCCCTCACAAAATCCGGAACCCTGTTCCAAAAACAAGAGAAGTACTCTTTTAGCATTACATCTGATCTACAAGGAAACTAATAGGAATGTTGTATTGGATTTCATCCACAAAACAGTTCACGTGAGAACACTGCAGAAATCAGAGCACATTCCAGTTACTGCAATGGCTGTTGCAAGGCTTCTGTATTCACCGCCAAAGAAGCCACACCGTTACTTCTGCCTTTCTTTGATCTTCAAACAAGCTACAGAAGCAAAAGACATCACGTTTATTTTGCTCTACCATGTCTCAAGTAAAGATGTGTGCAACATACAATAGATTCAATAAAGATAAACCATGTCCAAAAGACCTCAGGATAGTCCAGCACTAGAAAATCATGGCTAAAGGTGGATAACAACCCCACTTCTTAATTTTACATACAAAAATATGTACTGATTATATATTATTGATTTTTATGCTAAAGTTTCAAAGCCTTCAGTAATGGCACCAAAAGACACCTTGCATTACATATGGGCAGCCAGGGATCCTCACATTACCTCTGGACTCTTGACAAAAAAGAGATGCTAGGTTGACATATCCTACAGAAAAAGCCTTTTTGCCCTATTTATCATCTCCACCTAATTCTCCTATTGCAAACAGGTTGAAATCAAAAACCTACCAATGTTTGCTAAAAACTCACATTTGAGCACTACCAGGTTCTGTGACATATTAAAAGCAAACTTTCATCCTACAAAAGTGGCTTGGAGCTCAAAGATTAACACCATCATCTGATGCCTACCAAGTTTCTTGGACATGCTGAACAGCCTGCTGGTTTGGCAAGGAACTGACTGCTTCCTGTACACAAATAATTACCTATTTATACTATGGTTATATAACAGACAAGGGAGAGCAGTGCTTTTTGAGGTGAAGAAAAAGTTGTGTGGAAGGAAATAAAATCACTAACATAACCTATTAAGTACTAAAACATGGTGTCATATAAAGTCTCTTCTATGTTTAAAAGGTGAAAACTAACATAGAAAGGCATGGGAGGGCACCAGCTAGTAAATGAATACAAAGCCAGCAGAAGTAAAATCATGTTCCTTAGAGAAAGCTTCACTAATCAGAGCTGGGTTAGTAATAGGGAATTACTTAGATACTTAAGTATTATCAAAAACAACTCCAGACCTACCATAGATAACATCTATTGTTCTGGTTATCAGCATGTTTTGTTCTAGTTGAAAAAAAGCACAGAAAACAGTGGCTCAACATTGTTTACCTTCATGAAATGCTACAGAGAGCTGTAATTTTTGATCTTAAAGACTCAGACTTAACTGCTTGCTTTGCATTTGCACTGAAAATTCGAACAAGCAAACCAAGATTTCTGGGTTTGCTTTGCCAGAGCTCCTTCCCAAACGATGAGATGGACTTAGAGACTCTAAAGAAGGGAGCAGCCACACAACAGAAAACATATGGTTGCTTCAACCATTTCTTTTTGAAGCACTTGGTCCCCTAGCAATTACTTTTTTTGAAAAATTGTTTGTTTTTTAAATCACAGATCAGCCCCAAGAGTAAAAACAAAAGATGAAATAATGTAATAATCCCTTAGAGGACAAACTGAAGACTGGATTCACATGCACACAGTAAGGCCGGAGCTGGCCCAGCAGCAGGAGATTTCAGAAATGAGAAGTGTGAGCATCACTTGGAAAAACCTACTGACAGCAACAGCAGCTGCTCCCTCGTTTCACCGCTGACGATACCATGTGGAGGTCTGAAGACTTCTTGTGGCCAATGTTGTCTAAGGTGGATAAAAACTGCTCTTAAAGGACTCATTAAATATCACTCTGAAGTTTCACGGCTTCCCTAGTTATTTGTAGGTTTACTTTTGACAGTAGAGTTACCTCCTCTAACATTCTAAAAGAGAAATGTGCCATAAGTTTTTCAACAAACTCAGCAACTAACATCTCACAGCATTCCTATACTGCTTTGAAACCTAGAAACACATGCAGACTTTCACAATTTGTTTTAGAGTAGGGCTCCTTTCTGTTAACTTCTCTGTACTGACCTTAAGAGACCCTCTCTCCAAACGCCAGTGGAAACTGTACCAAGACCATTAGCATGTGCCTAACATTCCACTAATGTGGAAAACTTCCCTATACATCACTCCTAAACTAGTTTCCATTTTTCAGAAGTTGTTAGACACTGATTAGCTGAAATTATTAGTCCCATTTAACATAGCTAGAGGCTGAAACAATCCCCCAGCGACATTAAAATGCTAAGAGTTTCAGCTCTGCCTCCTCAAAACATGCAAGAAAAATTAATTTTATCCCCAAAGTGGACATTAACCACAAAAATGTACATGGCACAATCCCTCGCTCTCTCTGAGCTACGAAACCACAATTTACCTCTTCTGGTGAAACTGTCTGACCCTGCTGCCAGTTTGCAGCAGAGCATAAAACACAAACCACTTCATCTACTACAAACCACACTCGCAACCGTGATTTGTTGCCACTTGAGAGCTGCAGTACAGAAGTAACACCTACAGGACCATTAAATAACATGAGAAGAGCCTGTATCTCAAACACATTTGGAGCTCTTCGCTCAAAGGACACCTTACTTAAAGCAACTTGTTCTGAGCACCACGCAGATGCTACCCAGACACAGCACAGCGGATACAGCCAGCTGGGAACAGCGAAGCTGGACATCCACACCTGAGAGCAGCTGTTTGTGTGCTGCTGTCACGCCGTTCTTCAAGCCTGGAGCCTGCTTCTTGCATTTGGTCTTACTGGGTTTAGCTACCGGCATCTCAGGATGACGTTTCTGACTTACAAACATAAGAACACCAAAAACCCCCACAAAGCCATAAACCCAACCAAGAGGCACCTGTATTGACATGGTTTACTCGGCTGCTGCGAATGCTGCTTTATCTCCCCAACGTTGTTACCAACTTCTGATCATTATCTTACAGCAGCTCTTGTGCTTTGTTAAGGGTTTTTGTGGTTGTTTTTTAAAAACCTTATTCTCTTACTGTCTTTTTACTCTTCTTACTGCCTTTTAACAGGCGACAGTCTGTCACATGCACTATTACTTAGGGAATACTCTTTTTTTCTTAAATCCTTCCATCTCCATTTTGCAGAAAGATTTTACCCAACTGAGGGCAGTCTGAGGCTGCCCTCCAGTGAACACTTCTCCCTTTTCTCCCATGCCATAACTGAAGAAACTGGGCCTCATCCTGAGACTACTCTGTGCCACAATTAATCTGTCAGCACACAGTCTTCCATCTAATCCCCAGTTAATTTTTCCATCTGAATTCCCAAGTACATTGTGAACAGAATTGTGACTCTGATGAGACCATGATAAAACCAGGAATCGTTACTGATGCTGGTTCAAATTTCAGGACGTTTTGGGCTGAGTTAAACCACTTACATAAGCCTAACAACTAACATTGTCCCTTGAAAGCAAATGGTTGCACAGCTGCTGAAGTACAGACACTGTGCAGAGCTGCGATAGCATGGGTATTTAGCTTTAAGGAAAAAAAAAATAAGCAACCCACATAAACAGTCCTACTTTACAACACAAAGATATAAAAAAAGCCCTTTGCCAGATGCCAATACGCACGTTCTCCATGTTTAACCAGGTATCTGTCACAACTGTCCTCCAGCTGAGAAGCGTAACCTTCAGGTTTATGCCGATGGCTCCACTTGAGCCTGCAGTTCGGTGTGACAAGCAAGGTGACAAGTGCTACAGTCCATGCAGAGCAACCCACTGCTAATGGCACAGAACAGATTCAGACCTCAGAAAAGGTCAAGCTTCAGCAGCAAGTAGTTCTGAAAGTTTGCAGCAGAAATCAAAGCAGTGACTTCACTTCTGAAGGATTCCTGCTGCAGCCCCTGACACTGTGCTGCTAGAAACTTCTTTTTTCTCCTCCAGCTGGCCTACAATTTGTGTTGGTTTTGACCTTCAAATTTCTCTGCAAAATGACACAGATAGGATTTCGTACTTCCTTCTCAAACACTTAGCAAGGTTAAGGAGGCTGCTGGCTCAGCAGGCTGCGAAGCTCTCGATTCCTGCCTGCAGAACAGTGTGGGCTAACAGCTATTCCTACCTCCTTGGCATCCAGGACAGCGTGCTAAATAAACTTCCAGACACAGACACTGCAGCCGTGGAGAAGTTCATAGAACTGAACTTCACAACACAAAGGAATAAATATTGATTGTCAAATCATAAATTAAGTGAATGAAAGTAATCAGTTTCAACTTGCTTCGATTATCTCTCTCACTCTTCCAACATCAAAACCCTAGCTTAACAAATGAGAGATGATGGCGATTATTCACCCGCTCCAGATACGGATGTACATTTTTGGTTGTTCACTCATTCCTGAAGCAGATCGGAGGGTTTGCTGTATTCATCCAGCGCTAGGCCCTCTGCACAGGGAGCTCCCTTGTCCTCCCCTGGTAGCTACTCTTTTTCCTAGTGTCACATCAAGATCCCATTTTGACAAACAAAGATGATGATGAATACTAAAGAAAATTCAGTCCTTTAACAAAATTTATTAGCCTACCATAACAGAAAACATTTTCATTGCCTTTGAAGCCAACATGCCAGAGAGCATCCGGGTCACAGAAGCAAGTGGGCATGGACGAAAATTGTAAATTTGGCACTGAAGAGATGCTCCCTAAGCATGTGTGGCTAACAGCAAGGCCCCATGGCTGCTGACCAAGCAACTTCTTCCACGGCTAACACCAGAGGAATAACATGAATTAAGATGACTGTATTTCCTTCCTGATTCTTCCTTCCAAAGAGAAATGTGGAAGATGTAAGAAATCTGAATTATTACATAATCCAGAAGGAAATATTACAAGATTTAAAACATCTGTTCCTTTTCTGGACATGTATTTTGAAGTCTTTCTCATGTTCATAACACAATTGCAAAACCTGAGCACAACTTCTCATCCATTTCAGAGCTCTGACAGGCTCTGCATGATGCCCTGAGCTGGCTCACCTTGCCCTAGTCACAGGGTGCACTGTCACAAAGCTCTACCATCCTTCTTCATAAATACAAACAGCACTGCTGCAACAAACAGCTGCCAAATGTTACCCCAGCAGAACTGTTGGATGCTTTATCGTGAATTCACCACTTAAAGCTGTTTGAGATGTTATGCACAGATATACTAATCCTTCCTCCCACCCCACCACTCCTCTCACCAGCTGGTTATACTCACAGTGCTCCTTGAGAGCCCACCGCAACCCGGCACGCTGGGCAGGACTCTGTTACTAACTCCGGTAAGCCTAGAGCTTATGTATTATTTGAAAACCAGTCCTGCCAGAGGCAGACTGATAAAAAATAGCAAGAATTAGGAAATCCAAGAACAGATTAGCACTCAGCATTCAATGTGTTTAGTTCTGAGAAGATGGCCCCAAAATTATCCTTTCATTTGGCAAAGTGGCAACTTGTTAAGTGAGTCCTGAAATCAGGACCTGGTTCAATGTCTGGGAAGACAGCAGACATCCGAGCAGCAACAAAAACAAGGCTAAGTAGTTATCCTATGTCATTGCTTAGACATACGAACAAATGTCTTTAAAATCATAACATCTGTTTTTGCTTTTCTTTACTAACAATAACTAATCCTTAGAAGACTACAAGTCTTCCATTGCATTATGTTAATCTGCCCTTATAACAAGCATCCTTCAATGTGACCTCAAATTGATTTTTAATGGTTTTTACATCAAGGAGATAAAATAAGACAACTATTCATGCCCTTTTAACACTTTAATTAGTGCCAGTACTGTATCATGGACCTAATTAAAACTCCTTGGTTAGGGGTGGGGGAAAGAGGGAGGAAAGAGGAAAGGTCAGCTGCTTGCAAAGCACACAATTTCCACTGCAGCAGACACTTTCTCCTCCCCAGTTCACGAAATCTTATTATAATGGTGCACAACCACACACCCCACACAAGGTAGGGTTGCTTCCACCAGTGTAAAATAATTTTCTGCCTATATGCAGCTTACATTTCCTAAATTAATAGTGCTTTCAATCACTTTGATCCAGCAGTGTTTTTCTTCACTCTTTTATCCCGGTTCCCATAGCAACAAACACTTTAGCGTGAGACTGCAATGCTGCTGCAGACTGCATCATAACCACACTGTCAGCAGCACACAGCTGCCTGCCACGTCAGGATTAAGTGAAGTCATAACCTCCAATTCCGTGATACATTTGCATTAAAATAAATCCTGATCTCTTTTTTGTACGACCCAGACAACACGCTAATTGCTATTAAAATTCTTAACCTTACCTACGAATGCAAAAGTCTGCAGCATTCTGAAGCCAGCAAGGAAGGAAGCCTTTGCTGTGGTTCCTGCTGCAGTTTCCCTTGGAACATTCTGACCTGTATGGTTACCAAGTACTTTCACATGGCACTACCAACTTGTAGATGTATTTGCAATCTTGTAACGGGGGCAGACATTCAACCCTGCACACAGGGATGGATTTAGCAGCTGCCTAAGGACAGCTGCCTGGTGAACTGATGTGCGGAGCCTCTGGCTCAAGTAACACCTTCCTTATCAAACACCAAGCTTCTGGTGACCTTTCACAGGGACTGAAAAGATGCTTGCTGTATTTACAACAAAACAAACCTCTGCTCGTGAGGCTGAGAAAACAGCACAATTAGGACACTGCAGGACACAAACTACGAAGACCAATTGAAACAAGCCTTCAGATTTACTTCCAATCCTCACCTATGTCTGATAACAGCCAGTAATAAAATCTTCTGACTTATGCTGCTCTAAATTAGACCAACATGAGGCTAACTCTGCAGTAATTTTTTTTTCCTTCCATCATCCATAGGCAAGGAGGCCACCTTGCTCTTTCCATCAGGAGATGCTGCCACCTACTGACTGTACACGGCTACACACCTCACACCCCTACAAAAAAGACCTCACTGGCATCCACACTTTCTAAGTGCAGTCGATGATTCAACATGAAGAGGGGCAACTACATGATCACATCAAAGAAAATAACCCACCACAAGAAAACCTGTGCACACAAAGGATGCATTGAAAACTGTTCAGGTATAAAGCACTTGTTTATAGGTAAATAGAAAGAAAACATCCTATTAGACATCTTAAAAAAAAAAAAAAAGCATTTTCCTACATTATCCTACAATTCTGTTATAATTTAAGTTCTATTGCTCCTGCTGCAGTGTCAGATCTGCACCAAGACAGACAAGTTCAGCTGAAGAACCATTACCCCTGCTGACCCAGCCCTACAGCCATCCTCTGCACTGCCTGCCAGTTAGGGCTCGTGGCAGTAAGGCAGCAATTGTGATTAGTTCCTACCTTTGGGAAGGTGGGAGACAGTCTGCTGGTCAGCAAATGAGAAGGCCAACCAAAGTTTGGAAAGGTCACATGTCACGGCCTCCCAGATTAATGTGACTGATGCTTGTGAAAACGCTGCTGCTTGGGGTGCTCATCCAGGGACAGCAGGAAGCATGGACAATTCACACTTTTAAAAATGGATGTTAACTTCCAGCAAAAAGGCCTGCTGCGTGCATTCCTTACAGTATTTTCATTAATCACTTGAATTGTTAGTTCTTAAACTCAAAAAAGGCCATCTCTAAGAACTAATATATCACACTCTTTATTAGTGTTTGAATTTTTCAGTGCCAAGAAAAAGCAAGAACAAAAGGCTTGGCTTCTTTGAAGTCTGTCACATCTGCTTTCCTTCTAGTGATGTTCATTTTTCCACTATATTAAGTGCTGTAAATCTTGGGTAAACAATGTCAGAACTGTGCAATGGTCTCTAACACTACAAACCAGTCAACAGCTAGAAGTAAGTACTTCCAAAGTTACTGAAGGAGAACTCACTTTGAGGGAGTTGGGTTTTTTTTTTTCAAAAGAGTTCAAAGCTGAAATTTAAATACAAAGTACGAAAGATTTAGAGCCTTTTATGCCATCTGTAAGGTAATAGTGATAGAACACAGTAGTGTGAGCTGCACTAGTGAGCCAGAAGTGAGCTGCTTTACTTCAGAAACACAAGTTACACTAATTTACGTTTTACACTCCCATATAAATCTGTAATTTGTATTACATTTCAACCATGGCAACAGGAATAAGTCCTACATTATACAACAGAGTCAGAGGGGGCATGGTTAAGTTGCTTGTCTGCAGTGATGTAGGAAATGCTCTTCCAACACATCATTAAGGTAGTAACCAGGAACAACTAAGGCTAAATCCAAACCACCCATACCAGGGAGCCAGCTTTGGTGCTGCACCTGACATAAGAGGCAAGCAAGCAAGGGCTGACAGCTGAACAGGACAGCAGATGGATTCACCCTCCTCTCACTCAAGTACCACGGTAGTAAGCTGTCTAAATGCAAAATTCCAATTTTTATTTATTTTTTAAATCATCTTTTCTGCCAATTTTGTGGTGAAAAAAAAACTCAAGCAGAGATGTTAAACTAAGGACTGAAGCTGTCCCCTAATTCCTGCTTCAGTTCCACTTCTCAGCAGTTTCCAGCCCAAGCACCTTCCCACTCTGACAGGAGTAAGGCTGGGAGAAAGGAGAGGGTTTTTATTTGGTCTCCACTTTGAAAAAAGTGCTGGCACATCGTAATCTCTCGTGTAAGCTACAGTTAAGTTTGAAGAATGAAGATACAGTTGTTGGCTTTAATAACTTCTGGGTGACTATAGCTTTATCAGTAGGCTAATTCATTAAAAAACTAATTAGAAATTCAATCAGGTTGCAAAGTTTGTCCAACTATGTTTAATCTGTTTCATCAAAAAGGGTAGCTATAAGGAGTGCAGCTATTCTTAAGGGACAATATACCTATCAATCATTTACAGGAATAAAAAAAGCAATGCAGTCAAACTCATTCTGCAAAGGTTAATATAGTCTGAAAAGCATTTATCCCAATTTTCTCATTTTCAGGACATTCTGAAGCCCCAGAGAGTCCAAAAATAAATTTTTAAAAAGCCAGGTATTATTTCTGTGACACTTTACGAGATTAGGTCTCTTCAGAAGCATTAAAGTAGGTTTGGGGAAAGGTGGACTCCCCATCAGTTTGGTAAACGAATACTGAAGAATGCTAGCCTTCTCAATGCCAACCTAAGAATTCACATCCCAAACAAAACGGGTATCATTCAAGAACACACCAAATCCTCAGAAATAATGCCTTTTACTTTTAGACAGCTGGATTTTGAAAGCCATCTTTATGTAACAAAAGCCATCAAGTATTCAAACTACTAATAATGAAATCACATACTGGAAATACACATTGACATGATTTTAAAAATGTAATAGTGATAATGCATCACTACTTGTGGCCGTATTCCCTACAAAAGGTTCTCAAAAACTCCAAGACCCTACAGTTTTGAGAGAAATCTTGAGTCTCATACTGAACTATGGAATTATGTTGAGACTCAACAATTGCCTAAAGGACAGAGGAGTTCTGTAAAAAACTAAGACACCAAGCATGCTGAACGCTGCCAATTTGTGCAATCTGTGGTGGTGTCACCCAACAGCACCTCCACCATGTGCTTCCACTTGTATCTCTACTACTCAACACCTGCAACAGGCATCACATAAAGCACCAATACGTAGATGAAGCAGGGTTCAAATGGTTTACCAATTCTTATGAATGTCTCCTGGATGAGCGGAGGTCACCCTCAGCAGTTTGTTTCAAGTTTTGCTATTTCTATCTCAACCAAACACTTCCTTTTCTTAATAGGATCATTACGTTTCTCTTATGTTCGTGTGAAAATTAAGCACACAGGACTACTGTCACTCATCAAAACAGCAAAAGCATCTTGAAAAAGCTAATTAAAGCTAAGAACAAACACTTTCACCCCCCTCTCCAGTTTATTTTTCCCCCAAAGAAGGATCACAGTATGTTCTGTTACAGAAAACAGAAAACAACACTTACTAATCTATAAAATCTTCTTATGTATCAAGACCGGGCATGTGCTTGTTAGCAAGCCAATGCTGCAGCGCTTTTGGACAGTCTGTGTTGTGGATCACTAAATTCTCACATATTTCAACATTTACACTGCTTGTACCACCTAAACAGTTATGCAAAAGCTGCTCATGGAGATGTTAACTCCTGTCCACAAAGAAACACAGCATAAGCTGTAATTGTTCTGCTCCAACTGAAAGTTGAGTCACCTTCTTGAACACTGCTTCATTTGCTGAGCAAAGGCACACAGTGGTGGCATCTCATTTTTCTCACAGTCCTCACCTGATAAGACTGAACAACTGAAATGGTTCTAACCTCCACATTTTCCCCATCTGGTCTCAACTTTTCAAGCAGCACTTAGTTATGAGAGAGGACGAAAAATAAAGGTTGTGGAGGGAGAAAGGTTCCTTTTGTTACTAGCACATCATAAATCCATCACAGACTCTCCAAATGGCTGCAATCTCTAACAGTTCCTTCTTACTGCTAATCTAGTAATGTATTTACTACACTAATTTAGTAATATATTTAAGTTATTGTCTATAGCTTACCTGTTTTTTCTGCTAAAGATGCCATCTTTTTCACATTCCCACAAAGTTTTAATTTTTGCTATTCTGAGCCAATTTGTATTTAGTCAACTGAAACACTGAGTTTACTTTATTATATCAATCTCCTCTATAATAACTATATGAAAAGAAAAATAATTTACCTAAAATCTAAATTTATTTAATTTGGAACAACACTCAGTGTTTAGCTTCCTAAGTTCTTCTGTGGGGGATCTTATTTGGGAGGCTTAACTATGTAGTTTCACCCTTGCTCCGTTTGAGATTCCTTAGCAGTTGCTCTCGTGCTTTGTTTCTTAGCACTGTATCACAGACCTTGAGCATACTTTTAACCATATTGTAACGTACTTCACTGTCAACTTAGATTTTAACTTTATTGTTAGATGGTACTCAACCCTAAAATATGAAATTCTGCACAAGCAAGGAATAACTTCTCTGAACCAACAAAAGGCAGAATGTGCAAACATTCAGGCACAAGGGCTGATATGCAATGAAGCACGCTGCTGTCTGTTCATGCCAGGAAGACTATTCCTTTGCTCTACCATACAAGGTACATTTGTGAAACCTAAGATAAAACATCATTTAAAACTAGTTACCAGCCGCACTCCAGTAACGTTGGCTCAAAGACAGAACGGAAATATGATGGGAAGTTAGCATAGAAACAGTGCCAAAGAGCCTGCAAGGGAACAAAATATATGCAGGAGATATTACCAGTAGCATTGGGCATTATTCTCCAGTAGCTTCTCCACCATGTGCTCTACTCTCACAAACCAGCTTGGCACAGCTTTGTATATTAGTGGAGTATCTGACCTGCAGAGGGAAGGGACAAAAAAAAAAAAAAGGGCCACGTTATTTATAAAGTACATTTTAAAATGCAGCTCTGTACATGACAGTTCTCTCTTCAAAAGATTGAGTTCATTGTACTTCCTATAATATTATCACAGGAACAAAGGTTGTTTTGGTTTTAGTTACACATTGTTACACTTATGTGAGCTACAATTTTAAAATTGACTCCTAAGAAGGAAAAAAAAAAAATCCTTCACCCACAAACTTAAGGAATTTTTATAGCAAGAGAAATCATGAGAACAAACTACACATGAATTTTCAATTTATGTTGCTAAGTAGTACAAAAATAAGAACTGCATTCAGTATTTAAATGAGTTATTTCGGTCTTCTAGGTGAGCTCATTCTGTATTTTTTCATGTGCATCTCCAATCTGATAAGCCAGAAAACATTATGCTACGTTATTACTATTTGTGTTTAAAAAAATAAGTCTTATAGATAGTAGCCAGTGCTAACTAGATGAACATCCTACCCCAGGAGGAGAAGGAAAGAGAGATCCAGATACACATAAGAGCACTAAGTAAAAAAGACACCTTCATATATTCCTTACTTCAACATTTCAGGCAATTCAAACAAAAAACACTTGGGTGGGATCAGATTCAGGACTTGGGATTGCTTAGGAATGAGAATGCCATAGGACAGACTGATAAATTCCTTACATCACCTACTAAAATTAGAATTTTTAAGCATCTGGTTGCATTGCAAACTCAGCCTGGTCTTTTATTTGTCAGTTCCATAACACAACAGCTTATGGTATTGAGAGATTGGTCAAGTAACATACAGCCTTCTTAAGGATCCAGTAATCAATTAGCATGTACAATTCGTTATAGGACAGTTCAGACAAATCTAATACTTGACATCCATCTCATCATTCCAAATTTAAGAAGGAAGACTGAGCCCTAGGGTAAGGAATCTGTCTGCAGGTACAGAGCAGCTTCAACAGTTCTGGGGGAAGAAGCTTTTACTTCCATAAGATCAAGTCACCACGCAAAATGTTTCTCAAAATATTAATTTTTGGTTTTTTAAACTCACTTGGCCTCAGAATTCGGAAATAACACTTGCTCAACAATAATTTGTCAGCAAAGGCCCTGAAAAACTATTGCAATTTCCTACGTGCAATAATTACTCTAAGTAACTCCATCTTTAAAAGTTTAATGAAAGTTTTATCTATAACACAGACTAATTTGAGTGCACATTCTA
Organism: Penelope pileata; assembly: GCA_013396635.1. Lineage (NCBI taxonomy): Eukaryota > Metazoa > Chordata > Aves > Galliformes > Cracidae > Penelope > Penelope pileata. Next base: position 284,781 of record WBMW01003582.1, read on the forward strand.
CTGATATGATGATGAAGATTGGAACTGATACTATGGAAGTACTTCCTAATGGTACACCTAATGCTGGACATCTACAACAGAAGAAAGAAGAAATACACAAGACTGCTCATCTCTCATATTGCACAAAGACCAATAATAATATCCATCTCATTAATGCCATGTTTGAGAAGCTGCTTCCTTTCAAGTGTGATACATTGCAATCTGCATCTTCTAAAGAGTTAAAGCATCTCTAACTAACACCACAGGGAACAGTAGGAGCTCAGAACAGAAATAATGTCGTAGTGCTCTGTCTATCAAATGCAAACATCCTAAGCTAGGAAGTTCTACTTCTCAGCTTTAAGTCCTGACACCTAAAAAAGGGAATGGTTCAGTTAACTCCTCCCACAGCAGGAAGAACACAGTGAAAAGAAAGCATTCTGCAAGCTACAAGATCCTCCAGAAGCAAGAAAGGGCATGTGGCAGAGTTTCCCTGAATATTTTCTTTCTTCCATCTGTACAGCCAAGCAATGTCTTGACAGAGAAACAAAGAAAATCTGTCCCATGTGACTGGTGACAGTTGAGGAAACCAGTTTCAGTTCTTTACTGTGGAACAAAATGAGAAATCCTTATTACCAGGCTGTTTTCCATCAACACAAGACAAGGGAAAAAGCACCCAGCCAGACCTTAAAGCAGAGATGGATGCTGAACTAAAAGAAAAAAAAAAAAAAAAAATCCTTTCTGCCTAAGCATTCTTCTGTCTAAACTAAACTCAAGGTTGTTTTTTCTCCCTCCTTGCTAAATAAGCTAGGCCACCTTCCTGAAGGCAAACAGGCTCCCTGAAGACCAAAATATGTTCCCATACGTAGGAGGGTTAAACAAGGTCTGCTAGGACTTTCTCAGCTAGAATTTAAAAAATAAACAGTCAAAGAGCAAGAAAACTGAGCTATAAAAAAAATTGAGAAGAAATGGAAAAAGCACCAGCATAACCACATCACTGAGGAGCCACTTCTGGCTGGGATGCAGTCTCAGGGAATACATTACCTGAGCACAGCTGGAAGCCAGAGGAACACTACGGAGAACGCCTGCTTGTTTCCACAGCCCTTCCTACACACTCACTTCTGGACGCTGCCGCACGGTCCAGAAGGACACACCTGCCTGTTTGGTCTGATTTAGCACAACCACTCTTACTGCTTCCTAACACTGTCCTTTGGCTCTCACTTCAGATCTGTGCTTTTTCAGCACCTCACAAAGGGCTGAGATTGATGGGCTCTGTTTCCTAGCAGTACAAACTGAAAGCAGAAGGCAAAAACGCCACGGCTGCCATAAACAAAATCTATTTAAAACAAGAGAGAAAAATCCCCTTTTCTACATTACCCTCCACCTCTCAACACAATAGTGCAACTCATAAAATTCCAAGAGAATCACACAAAGAAAATTTGTAATCCCAAGACCAGAGGACTGGACTTTGTACTGTAGCTTAACATTTGCACTTGTCAAGGCAGTTCTACCTGATGTCCCTGTAGTTTCAAAGAGCACTGACTTTAATGGATACACGGTAAAGCTGATTTTCAGTAAGTATTTAAATGGAGATAAGTTCAGCAAAATATCAGAATGATGAAGAAAGAGCAGGAAGTACCACACTAAGGACACAAGCATTAAAAGCAGAGAAATTGTAATAAGAATACCCTATTTTCACAACTTAAGAATATTTGTGCTTTTGCTACGGTAAAAAAAAAACTTCACAGTGCATGCTGCAGCCTGACAGAGTCACCTATTCAGTCTCACAGCATCACCCTATCACACACAGAGATGAATTCTGATTACTCAGGACCAGAGCATCCTTCGGGGAACACCAGTGGCAGCACGTTTCCTCATGTGTGTCCTTTCAGATTTTATCAGAGGCAGCACAGCACCTGAACAAACTGCCTGCTCCTTAGCAGTGACACAAAGTTAGCTCTCTGAAATATAACCCTTGTACGTGAAAAGATCAGAGAGGACATTCTTTGTGCACACTGTACACTCCCAATAGTTTCTCACACCTACTGCAGACTGCACGGTGGTTTAAAACAGCTTATTGTCACCTTCAATTCTCTCGTGATTTTGGAAGCAAATGATAGATAACTGACCACGCGCTCTTAAAGAACGCTTTGGGGCTTTGCTTTCACCAGCTTAAGAAGACAAAGCTCTGTATCTGCCAGTGACAGAGCTTCCCAATATTAACTCCTAATAGCATGGCACACAGTAGCTACCATGGGTGGACATCTGGCTGTCAAGCTCCTTACCTCTGCAACCCTCCGTAGCTGTCCAATCACTACCTAGAACATATAAGCATTCAGGCTATCAAGACCTCACAAGTATATGGTGGTTTTGGCCAGTGATTTACTTTTTCAACAATTACAGTAAAGAGGAGTTCTGGCTGGAAATTGCCTACTGTGTACTTACAACAGTGACACTGCCGTCCTCTCCTTCAAATTTTCAGTTTTAGTTCACAGAAAATGATTATATATCATTACAACAAGACAATAAAAAGAAGCACCCTTTGATGATATCCAAAAAGAGAGAAAATAAAGTATTTGGGATCCAGCAACTCACCAGTCCCAGGGAAAAAGCATGAAAAATAGCACACTAAGTAGAAAAGTCTGATTTCAAAGTTTTCTTACATTAATCAAAATAACTTATAACTACGTTCGAAGTCAAGAACTCTTCTACTTTTAGCATATTCCAATTATGGTTTGATTTCTGATGGCAGCGAAATGAGTTTTTCAAGTAGGTTCCATTATTCTGCTCTTCCCACCAGATAATTTGCTGCTAGGTGCTGCCTGCAACTCATCATCAATCAACAAGAATGTCAACAGTGTGGCAGGACTAAGTATGTTCTACAGTATCAGCACTTCTATGCTACTAGTTTGTCTTGGAAGGCCACGACTATATTTGAGTTGCTACACAAGGAAAATAAAAGCCTTGCTTGTTTCTGGTTGCAATTATCAGAAAAAGTAGTAGTCACAACTAAATGAAGGACTAAACCAAAATGGTAGCTCCTCCAATCCAGTACACTTGATTCCTTTTACTTTTAGTCACATTAAACAAATGAAGTACATTAAGGGACGGGGAAAAAAGGGCAAAACCTCAAGATTGAGGGCTGTAGCTGAGTAGTTTCTTAAAGCCATATGTACTTCTCTGCTTACCTCCAACAGAAGGGATAGCTGTGCTTATAATTACTGCTGTGAATCAGTCTGCCTTTCTCCTTCAGTAATTTAATGATGTTCTTGTCAGCATCCTAAAAAGACAGAAAAAAAAGTTTTCCTTGGATAACAAATTTCACCATTTCAGTAAGCTACAAGACTCATCTCCAATACCTAAACAAAAAAATACAAGTAATCCAATATCTACACATACAAAAATCCCAGACAATTGTGTATAATTCATGCATTTACTGCAGAGGCACTGTGAAACACTAGATTTGAAATGTTATTTGCCCTCCAAATTCTGGTATATAGCATCAGTCCCATTTTCCCTTTAGCTTTTTTCCCCACACTAAACTGTGTAAAACTCAATTTTTTTCTGTAACACTAATACATGCCAGAACTCACACTATTGAATCTTTGGTTAAGTCTTCTGATTTTCCAGCAGAAATCCACACAGTGCCTCATACCTGATGTTTAGACTTCATTGCAACACAGTCCCCTAACATGTGGCTATAGTTACAGAAGCTGAAACATCTTTTGTAACACCTAACAGGATTTACAATCTAAGCTGGGGCTGAGACAATCTACTGGACAAACACTGTCAAAATCAAATTAAGAAAAAAATGAAAATATACAAATATTTTTGATATTACAATATCCACAATCTGAAGAATTCAGCATTATAAGAACATTTTCCAGGAGATTTAAGTTCAGACTCCTATCAGCAAGGAGCTAAACATGCAGTCTCCAGTGTTCCCTTATCTGCCTCAATATACAGCAGGAAGCAATGACAGCTGCTTGAGTTCAAATACAATAGAAGACTTTAAGCCTGTTCAAATGGAACTTGCTACCAAATGTAACAGTGGGAAACCGTGACTGAAAAACAATTTATTTGCTGAGTATACGAGGCGTTCCTTCTCACAGATTTCTCTGTAACAACCTACAGTTGCTCCAGGCCTCCTTTCACGTGGATTCTCTTGCATCTATTAGCAAGTAAATTCACGTTGCAGCATGTCCCACAAGTGAGAAAGTGACTGGATTTCTCTCCGTTAAGTTGTTTTAAACTAACTGGCTGGTATAAACTTAATTATGACGCCTGTGAATTCAGAAGTCATCCCAAGGCAAGGCAGGCCTCACACACTTACCTACAGACTGCATACATAAGATTTCTGTAGGGAACTAGGAAAAAATGTGGCTATGCTGCTTCGAAGGTAAACAGGTACACCTCTTCCCTTTCTTTATTAGATTTACAATGCTACTCTTGCTTCAAGCTCTTTATTTTTTCTAAGAAACAAATCTGACATTGTTGCAAATGTTAACATTTTGATTTTTCCTTCTTGCCAGATACCAGAGACACACTGAAGACAAAGCAACTCAGGGCAAGGTAAGAACACTTCTACTGCACATAAATTCCATCGTGAACCAGGTAGCACTGTCTCCAAGCTCACTGACCTTCACATACTGCCCAGCAAAGTCAGTCACCTCAGCTGTGAAGCAGCCTGACGCATCCACAGGACAAACTGGCACAGAATCCTTCTGAATAACATCAAAATCCATACAGACTCTGTAATCATCCTACAAAAGATACAAGTGCCAAGTTACAGAAGTCTGAAATATCAATTATAACCATTCCTGAAAAAAGAAATTAAACATTAAATAAGAAATATGACTGGACAAGAATAGCAATACACTCAGTCTTCACATCACTAAAATATGCTTAAGAAATGTTATTTTACAGAATTGTACTTTCAATCGTTACAGAAATCAGGATTTCTTCAGAATATGTGCATTTCTCCACCTATTAAACAGGATATGTGCACATGCTTCTGTGTACTTTCACAACTCCATTTTTATGCATGTAGATGGCAGGTTGTTTCAATCCATTTCATTCTGGAACTACAGATAAGTAACCCCTACTTCTGAACGTCTTAGTGATCTGAAGCCTTTCACATCTGTTTTTCTCAATCTTTTTGGCCAGTAGGCAGCAGTACTGACCAAGCACCACACATGGACAACATCACAGCTTGTTTTCCTGGCCAGCACTTGTTTGATTTTTTAATTTCCTGTAGCAGTAAAGAGGGGGGAAAAAAAGGCTTAAGGACAAGAGTCACTATAAACTTTTCATGAACGTAACTAAAAACCAATGCTATCTTCAGAAGAAAAAGAACAAAACAAAATGATTAGTGCAGTAGCAAAGTCCAGACTTCAAGTTTGAAGTCGAAGTAAATCCATCATAACCAATTGTTATTCCAGGTTACCCACTTTCTTGCCCTGAAGGCGAGATCACATTATCAGGGGTTGGAGGGAATGGGAGAGTGGGGCCAGCTGCAGATCAAACTCCCTCAATACACTTGCAGAATGACTATATTTTCCCCCAGGAGGAAGCTCCTGCCTAAGCCTGCATCAAGGCAGGTTGCTTCTGAGTCTCTCAGGTGCCTGTATTGCTGCTCTGACCTAATGGGGAGCAAAGCACTGACTCTGGGGACAAAAATCATAGGGTTTTGTTGTAGCGTGAAATGGAACCTGCAGTGACCCTGCCTGTGTAAACTGGCTGCAGTTGCACTGTTAGACTCCTCCTTGCTCAGAGCTCATTTACCTTTGGTGAAACAAGCACACAACAGCTACTTGAAAGGAGCTGCACTCTAAAGCAAGCTGCTCACCTTGATCAAGGAGATCCTATTCTGAAGCGTTCAAGTAAGTGTTAAATGAGCATTTCACTGCTAGCTGAATTCTCTTTTCTGAGATGTAACCAATACTGGCAAGTCAACCTTGGGAGGGACAAAGCAGGGTTTCCAGATCCTCCCTGGGGTCTTCCTCCTGCATCCTCAACACTACCCAGCAGCTCCCTCAAGCCAGGTCAGGCAAACGTTGCCAGCTGTTCACGTTATATTCTACAGGGCATGCTGAAATGCATCCACAGCAATAGAGAAGTTGGCTGCACCAAGCACCAATGCATCACATGGAGAAATGAAACCTCATCTCAGCTGCAGCACTCAGTCACTCCATAGACCATAGTCTCTTTCCCCTTTTCAGTTGCTGTGGATGACCATCACAATTATTCAGTCCCCATTTGGTCAACCAGCTACCTCAGTCAATAGCTGAACTAAGAGAAGCCTGTTCTCAGCTGACCTTTCATCAGCTATTATTGCTGAGATGCAGCAAGCAGACCGCGGCGTTAATATGTAGGCCAGATGACAGAGCTAACGTCAACCCCCATTTGGCAATGAACTGTAAAAGGCTTTGAAGAAGCAGCCAGCAAAGAGTACATCAAAGCCTGGCACACAGACAACCTAGCTAAAGCATAACAAGGAACCTTCCACTTCGCAGGACCTAGGTCAAGAGGTGGTTCGGTTTGGTTTGCATCGCTGAAGCAGCCAGTGATACATCAAGAGTTTCCTTTCTTTCGGAAAGCTTGAGCTTGAATGTAAAAGCTCAACAAACCGACCTGCCGTTCCATTTAATGGAGACTTGCTTCAGTAACCACAATCCAAGAATACAGCCAGGCACACGCAGACATCCACAAGTGCTAAGCTTCACTGGAAAACTAAGGCAAATTTCAGCTCTTTCCAGGATTGAAGTCATAGTGCTGGCCAGTTTCTTTTTTCTTTATGCCTGGCATGATCAGATCTCCCAGAAGATTACGAAAAGAAGTCAAAGCCACACTCAGAATGAGCGAAACAAACCATTAAAAACTCATTGATGAGAATAACTCAACATTTTTCTACCTGAAACTTGAAAGAAGGCAATAAAAAAAACTGTCGTAAGGTTCACCAGTAGCACCACTTAAAAATCAAGAATACTTCTGCAGTGTATTGAAAAAGGAAGTGCAACAGCAATGGATCCATGAAACTTCTGTGATTCAGTCTGAGCAGGCACTGGGAATACAGGGTTTAAAAGCAAACTAAAATGTTACTACAACTTGATTGTAGACACATCTACATATGATTAAATGCCTGAGCAGCTGGAATTTAGTGTCATGTTAATCTGGAAGTATAATGAGTTTTAGAAGTTTTTATGCAGGTTTGTATTGCACCATGAGCTTTAATTTTGGTTTCTCTTGAAGTGAAATAAAAATGGTCCCTGGTACTGTATTGTAGCTTGTGTTTGGCAAAAACATCAGACAAGACAATGAAACAACATATCCTGGAACTAAGCAAAGGTCAATTTTTACTTTTAAAATTTTGCTAGAGAAGGCTACATTTCTAAGCTATCATTAGAATGTCTACCAGCAAGAAGAATAAAGAGACCTTGCTTTCTATAACCATTTGTCAAAAGGCCTTACTTCTACTGGGGGGGGGGAAGGGACAGCAATAAGACAACACTTCTTGTGAAGGACAGTGCTCTTGACCCTCTCTGAGCTTTATCTCCTGCTCCTTATCCCCTTTCCTTATTCCTTTCCTCCTTTCACACGCAACATTAAAGGAAGTTGCAGAGAAGCCAATTAGGCAGACAGTCCTGCCTATAATGATGATTTATCTCCCTTTTCATCTAGGGTTGTCTATTTAAAAATGGAAACATGTAATGCCAACATCATGTAACATTCAGTATTCCGTCCAGTGCCTACAGTGATGAATTCCGGAACTTAAACCAGAGCCTTTGTGAGCCTTTCTGGACAAAAATCATCAGCCAAAATTGAACCATATGCATCCCAAAAGAAAAAAGTAGCAGCACTTAGTACAACATACTCGGTTTTATTTCATTTTAAGGGTAGCACATGCAGCTGACTCGGGTCCATACCACGCGTTACGAAGTCGAGCAGCCCTGTATGTATCAATTGCCAATTTTGTGATCTTAGCGTACGTTTTACTCACACAAACACCTTATGCATCTTTTTTTTTCCTTCACAATGCATATAACAATGCCATGTTTTCAAAATCCCTGGTTTTAAAAAGGCAATTGCTGACTTCCCAGGGGAGACAGGACAATTTTTTTCCCCTCTTTGTTTACACAAGTCTTTGTGGGCTTGTAACATAAGCTAACAAAAGATGGCAGATAAACCTTAGTCTAACTGGCCAGTTCAGCTTCCCAACAAGCTGTTTCCAATAACCAGAATTTATTGTGAAAACACACAACAAAACAATACAGCAGCCAATGGAAAAGTTCTTCCAGAGCCCCTTCGCTATTAGCAGCCTTTACGCTTCCCTTACTCCATGTCCTACAGCAAGAGTTCTGGCCTCAAAACCACGGCTGGTCTCCCAGCCCTCAGTTAATCCCTGTAAGATTTAGCTATAGGGGAATATCTGAGGTTTAGGTAGTGTGATATGCTTTAGACTCCTTAAGACACTTCACAAGTCACCATGTGTTTCTGTAACAACCAGTAATAATTGCCCAATCTGATGTTAAGTTGCAGCTGTATTAAGCCAGGACCTATTTTCACATCAACATTCATCTTGTCAAGGGACACAGAACACCACAACAGATGCACCCTTCAAAACACACAGCAAAAAAAGAGCAGAGAAAGATGGGATATTTCACACGAATACAAAGAGGTCCATTATTAATGCCAATGGTTTCTGGAAATGATAACAGAGCTCACAGTTCAGGGACTGCTAATTGCTGGACATTGGCAGCTCTATTACAAGTTTTTTGAGGGCATCTTTGAGGACAATAGCTGAAGACAGGACACTATACAAAAGGGACAATGGGTCTAAACTAGTGCAGTTAATTCCTGTGTCTAAAAACTGAACTGATGAAATTCATGAAAAATGATCCCTCTTAACCTCTGCAAGAATAGACTGAGGGAAAGAAAAATAACATTTCTTAGTAGACAAAAAAATGAAGAGTGCAACAAGGGATAAAGCCTCAGTAGAAAAGCACTCAAAGCACTTTCTCAGGCCCTCCAAATGCATACGCAACAAGACTGAAGAGGGGCAGCGTGCTGAGCAGAAGTGCAGGTACCATCCATAATCATCACTTAAAGCAAGTTTTTCCTATCAGTGCAGCAGATCTTTTATTCTTGAAGGTGCAAAGTTAGACTTTTGGAAAAGCTAACATCAACAACACTAGGAAGATACAGCAGTGAGTTCACTTCACGTGCCACAACAATAACCAGAACAAGGGACACCTGAAATCCCCACTGCAGCACACAAGGGGCACCAGTGCATGCAAGAACTCAGTGGAACACAACCAGCTACCTCCCTTTCTAAGCAGCAAATGGCAGGACTGCTCAATTCCACAGCCACTGGCAGTTCACAGTAGCTGGAAAGCCAAGCCACGTGTGAACAAACTGAACATAACAGACATGTAGATCATACTCACAGCACCAAAATAGGGGGCTTGATGAACAACACCTGTGCCTTCTTCCTCCTTGACGTAATTGTCTACTAACACCGTAAAGGCACCTTTGTCTTTGCACTGTAATACAAAAATATGCTTGTCATATATACAGCAAAACAGAATTCTTAGTAACACAAAAAAGCCACTGGCTACAGTCAACAGTGGTGTCGGAAATAAATGACACATTACAATGTGCCATTCCTAACCTTAGGTATCCATGTCCCATAGCTAAGACAGGCAGACACTTCATTTCAACAGCATCAACTGCAATTAAATCTCAGACCTCTCCAGAAGGCCTCAGAGTCAATCCATCTCCAAGGCACAACTCTTCACACAGTTTGTGCTTCACAGAATACAAACGAGTACAAGCAAGGATACACTCAAGACAGCTACAGGCACTTAATATACAGAAGTCTCCTTGCATTTTTACATTAGAAGGTACAGTGGAAATTGGTACCTTCTAATTATTAAAGAAACCTTGCTTTTATAGTAATACATTTTCTCTGTTTCCTCCATAGAATGAGAAAGTGGAAAGTATCAAAAAAATTTGAGAAAATTCACAGCATGATCAGTATGTAGATAATAAAAAATAAAGATCTATTTCCTATTCCTTAACATAAAAGTGGTAAAAGAAAAAAAAAAATCACTGCAAACTGTTACAGCTGAATCAGATACATTACACAATATTTGGCATGTTCTGAAGAGGCTATTTTGGGACAAGACACCCATCCTAAGAAAAACTGGTATATGCCCATCTGCTCCTTATGAAGTACAGCAGAACTCAACATATATTACCCATTCTGATCCTTTGTACCTGCAGTCTGCTTTACCACACTCAGCTTAGTGTTTGACCTTTCTCTAGAAACAGCAGGTCCTGCTACCTACAGAGGTTTCCCCAGCTTTGCTGACTTCAGCACATGCTTCAGCACGGATGGCAGTCACAAATGACTGAATCTCTTGCCTGAGCTAAGAGCTGCTTGTCTAGCAGTACTGTAATCCAACTCTTTGTAGAAACTGGTTAAACTTTTCAAAGTATTGGTTTTTTTGTTTGGTTGGTTTTTTTACCCCAATACCCGGATCTCCACCTTGCCTCTTACTACTACATGTATATTACTATATGGTATAGCACCACAATCTGCAGGGCTATTAACTACAGTGGATTACACAGCATTTAAATGCTGCACAGATGGACATCCATCAAGAGCATATAAGTTAATAGTTACTTTATCAAAAGTTTTTAACTGCTTAACGTAAAACAGTACATCTGCAAGCGTTACCCGCAGTGAAGTCATCACGTGAACACAAAGTCTGTGGGATTAAAGGCAGAAGCCAGCAGCTCTCCAGATGAAAAGGTGAGAGAACGCTGCTTCTTCAGTAGCACTTCCTGAAAGTTCTGCTGCAATCTCACGTCACACTACTATTTACCACTGAATTCTTATTCTGGGTATATTTAAAACTCATGGAAAAAATAGAGAAAACAGTCTTCTGTTCTTCAGTCTTTCACTAGGATTTTGAAGTACTTTAATAAAACATGGGTTTTATTATTAGGACACAAGATTTTTTTATAATATAAGGAACACTGAGAAACTTTTTGACTTTTGTCATCATGCAGTATGCCAAACATCCAACTTCATCTTACCTGAATAAAATATTCAAAGAGTGGCTTATATTTCTTGCCTTTTAGAACGGCGCCAGGAAATCTGAGGAGAAAAAAAAAGACATGAAAACAAATGAACAACTTGGAAATTTTTTAGTCAACTAGTAGGAGAGCTGTTATCCCTATTTCCTCCATCTGTAACAGAATGTGACTTCATAAACTGAAGAAAATTTTTCTAAATAGTTTCTCATTTCCACACCTATTTGACAACTTAGACAAGAACTACAATGTCTTAATGCACCCCTGCTAACAGAGGACAGGTACACTTCCACCTGATGGCCTTCCAATCGGGCAACCATTCTAAACTAACATAGGAATTAAGCATTCATAAGTCTTATTTCTGATAAGGCACAGGGTAAGGAGCTTCTGGATCAAACACAATTTTATACTGATAACAACAAAGCGCGATAACTCAGTGTGTTCAACAGAGCTAAATAAGCACTGATCTAAAACACCTAAAAGTTGTATGCACAAAAGATTGCGCTCCCGAGAATTACAGTGTTTAAAGCTTATATACCTTATCCTTATTCTGTAATTAGGCATCTAAGCTCTGCAATACAGACAGGACAGACTGGGGAACCAAGCCAGACAGGAGATGCAAGACAGAGATACAGCCCAAAGATTTGGCTGCCTTCGGGTTTCTAACTACAGGTGGCAAGGATGGTGACTGGATTGCAAGTCACTGCTCACAGCTCTCCTAAAAGAGCTTGAATCTTGAAGTCCAGGAAGAAATCTAGTTAGAATACAACTTGAGATCTGACAGATGAGATACCTCTCTGTTGGTGTCACAGCTGTGGTCTTTCCCTAAACTTTTCCTGATTTACATCCACATCTTCCAAAAACAATGGTCAAAGACCACAACGTTCAACTACTTGAAAGTGGGAAACAGCTTGAGAGCTGTACAAAAAGAAACTCAATCAATATTTAATGCCAAGTTAAAGAGCATGACTCCTCAGCTTGGCATACATAACATCCGCTAGGAAAAGGGGAGATTGCTATTTTAAGCCACAGCTTCACGGATGGTTTAAGTATTTTATATTACAAGCAACCTTAGGAATGTATGAGGTGCTTAATCGGGATCAGATGAGAGAACAACATCCCAGTGCTCAGCCATACAGATGTGGGAGTGCTCAGACACAGAACATCAAGCACTAGAACCACCCACAGTTAACTGAAAGGGATGTAGATCACATTCCTGATTTTCCCTTTGATTTCTAAAATACTTTGTTTATAAAAGTCCCGAACTTCAAGCTGAAAATTTATACACTGCTACCTTCTTGTGACCTAAGTTATACTAATAACAGACTAAGCTCAGCATCACCATAGTAATCCCCCACTCTCAAGAGATTCGAAATTTAGATCGAAATTTAGAATTGAAAAGGAGGCAATGCTGATGTGCTGGAAAATAGCATAAAGAAATCAAGTGTTGAATATGCAACCAGACTGAAACGTAACATCGAGAGAGGAAAGTGCTCAACCACCTCATGCTCACCATTGCTAAATAAAACAACAAACTACTCAATGGCCAAGAGTGGGGTCATGCATCAAGACAGATCCATTTGTGCAGAGTAGAAGTGATTATTCTGATGAAGACAGTAGCCAGCCCACGAGTGAAACAAAGGAGAAATACTCCAATTTTCTCTCACACAAAGGAACACTGTCTGCATCTGACTTGAAAAAGGAAAGAAAAGCAGTCAGGGCAGGTTTGGAAGAAAAGCTGGAAGTATTCACAAAGTTCAGCTAGCTTCAGGTGCAGAGAATTTTCAATATAAGATCATTCTTTGACCTCACTTGCCACCTGGTGTGGAACAAGTGTCACTAATTTCTCCCCTGAGGGCCTAACTGCCTGAAAACTGAAAAGCGAGCTAGAAGCAAGAAGTGAGAAGCAGAAAAGGGAGAAGTTCATTTCCATGAATTTATATGCTCTTAGATCTAAATCTTCAAAAGATTCAACCACCAGCTACCTCTTAATTGTCTCACATTTCACACTGGAGAGAACTGATTTATTACATAACATAAAAATTTGTAGCATGACAAAAAATGTCAGCTTGAGACGACTAGCACTAATATATGGCAAGAAGAAAAATATACCACTCTGCAAGGAGAAGGAACATTGCCAGCACCCTCGTGCATAGGTACAAAAGAGGTAAAAGATTAAAGAGCAAGTACAAAACTACTATTCCACAGCTTTGGTGAAGAGAAAAACACAACAAAATAGGCTTAAACATTTAGTGCATTCCTTCATACAGGAAATGAATGATGGCAACAACACTGAAATTACATTTGTACAATTCCAAGAAAAGAGCATTCAGGATGACAGCGTAATAGACCAACAAATGTAATATATCTACATTGCTTATTTTCAAGTCTAAAAGAAATGGGTTCCAAAATATTTAAGAAAATACAGTATTTTTGGTAGAATAAAATACTGTGGATATTTTGAGCATAAAATCCAGTCAGACCAGCATAACAACTTGATTGAACTTAGTCACTGAACAGTTTAAAAAAAGTGAAGTGCTAAAGAACAGTCAACATGAATTTGTCAAGAATAAGTCACATTAAACCAAATTGCTTCCTTTGTTAGCAAGCTAACTAGCCTAAATAGCAATCAAGCACACGGATCAGGTCTTAATGACACTAAGTCTTTTGACACTTTCCCATGTCATTCTGTCCCATTCAAAAAAGGTTCCGACTGGGTGACGGTATGTTTACGTGGATGCAGAACCATTTCAAGGGAAAAAAAAGTTGCTTTTGATTCAGTTATTAGGCTGAATGAAAATTTCCATAATGCTGATGCTCTTCAGTGCTTTTATGGATGACAGAAGGGAGAAAGAAAAACAGAGGAAACAAATCTGGAGATCAAAAGTTCCATCTAGAGTGCAGAGTGGACTGAAAGTCATCTTCTTACACTGATAGCACTTACTCTGTAGGCATCTGAGGTGACAGATGAAGGGGGAGAATCGACGCAGAAATACAAAGTAGGAATTACTCAGTTGTCTTAGTATAAGGCAACAAGAGTAGAAAACATCTTAAGCAAATGTTCCAACTCTACATTCCTGTAATTCAATGACTACATGTAATTGCTTAGCTTAAAAAAGGAGGTGGCCTCTTTTTATACGTATGTGTGTGCATACACATACATAATATATACTATTCTAATTTGAAAAAATGTTGTAGAACTTTCAGTTGTTTGAGGTAGAAGATGCTAAAAATAAAAATAACTAGTGCCAGGGAAAAGGGCCTGTCATTCACAAAAAAAAATCTAGCTTTTTTTTTTTTAAACCACTGCAAAAGACTGAAGTGAGCAAATATTTATTGTGTATTACCCCTTCCTAAGACTGATTCTTTATACAAAAGACATAAGAGAAGCCAAGTTACTCTAAGAAGGCTACAAAATTTAAGACCCACATCTCCTATGCAATTCATTAACTAATTCCTATTTTTCAATTCAAACAAGATGAATAAAGCAATTCTCAGAACAAATAACTGCCACTAACTCCAGTGCTTGGGTAGCCAGTTCTACAGAAGCAGTGTTTGTTTGCTAAAGACAATGGCTTTGGTCTTGTCCGTTTCCCTTCAAACATTCACACAATTTTTAAAATGTGTTTCACACGTATGCCATCAACAGATTTTGAGACTTATAAATTAAGATGATAATAATGTTCTTAAGAAGAAACAAAAGTAAACAAACTAGAAGGAAGGACAAACTAAGGAACCTTGTGCATTTTTACTACATAACAATCCAATCAAACTTTTACTGAAGATCAGTTCATCCTAGCAACTTCCAGTCTCTTTTATAGATTTTTGCAAGACACACAAAGTATCACCGTATCAGGAAATTCACCCTTAGATAACTGCAAAATTCAGCTTTAAAACACTCAACTCCTCAGCTATAAAAATACTGTAAGTTAACAAGTGTGTAATAATTCATGTACTTGCCTGTCCAGTATCTCGTATTCACTGTCAGATTTGTATAGTGCTATCAGCCTGGATTCCATCAAGATGAAAATCTTTCCTGTGGCATTATCTAGAATACAAAGCAAAGCAAGAAGTTACATAAATCTCAGTTTAACACCCTTATTTGCACAAAACCTTCAGCTAATGCAATACAGCATCAGATTAGCTATAGAACTGCCCAGAATACTCTTTCTGATCAACCCCTACTTCTCACCTATCTCATACAGCCACTATATACTTTTTAGAAGTTAAGTCTGAACAGATACCAAAGGAGGAAACCCAGTACAATGACTTTGAGCACGTTTATTTTATTGTTGTTAAACAGGCAGTAGTACCCTATCTTGTCTACTGTCATTGTGTCAAAGAAAGAATTGAAAAGTTGCAGCATATGTAACTGAAACAGACTGAAATGATGAGAAGAGTTCTGGTAAATTGGACAACTATTACACAAATATGACTAAACTGACATTTCTTGTAACAACTGTACTCCTCTTTGCTGCCTTTCTGAAATTATTCCAATCAACTTTATGCTTGGATTTCTTTACAAAGGAAATAAATAAAAAACAAAAAAAAGAAAGCCATTTCCTATCCTCTAAAAAAAAAAAAAAACCAATCCCTGACCTCTTAATTGTAGCAACAAATATCATTCAAACTACTCTTCTAGGGTTTTTGGTATTTTTATGGGCACGTTTAGTATTTGTTCGTTACCAGAGACCTCTTGTTAACCATAAAGCTGTCATGTCCTTATGTCTTCCTATAAATATATTTGCTGAAGACAAATCTAAGTAGTTTTGAAACAAGCAGCATCTCAGGCAGATGTAGGTGTCACTCCTGAAAGCAGTCAATAACTCTTTTGCGTTGACCAAACATATGTTAAAAATTTTCAAAGCCAGAACACATTTAGCTCTCCCACAATACAAAGAAAACTCCCCCAAATTTTGGAGTTTACAGTAAAGAACTCTGCAACTTTTCATGTGTGTCACCTTAGGCAATAATTAGATTCATGTGTTTGTGTTGGAACTGGAAATTATACCTTTGGCATTTTCTACATCCAGATCAAATGCCATTGTTAACATGAATCTCCATTTTTGCTTACACACACTGCAAAGTCAGGAAAGGTCAGCAGTTTGGAAGAAACTGAGAACAGCAATGCAAGATGTACTTTTATCCAAATTCCTGCTTACTTTTTTATTTAAAATTTTAAAATAAGTTTTTCGCAGATCAAGAAATAATTAAAGAGGATTGTATTTCAAGATTACAACAAGTACTCTGCCAACTAACAAAACTGGAACTGCAAACCCTGGAAAACTATTTGCAACAGTACCAAGAAAAGCAGCACCCTCTAGTGCTTAGGCACCCAGTCACACATTCAGGTTTCTCATACGTAGTGTGACGTTAAGAAGCTTAATAAAACATTTTTCCTTGTTCCATTATTTCAGCTATCAATATACATGAGGGAACAGTCCTCAGAACACATGTAAGAGAGAAAGAGATGACAGCAGTTGGAAACCATCAGCCACACAGGAAGCTATTTCATCTTTTAGAACACCACCAACCCAGTCCAAGCAAAGCACTGTAAATTTAGCATTAAACAGTCGACACAAAATGTAAGTGCGTTTTCAAAGGCATTGAAGAACGAAGTGTTTGTTATGTATCACCTCAATTTAACACTTGCCTCTCAATTTTACATATTGCAGTTCTGGGTTAACGCAAAGGGCCAGATTACTGGGTAAGGTCCAAGGAGTGGTGGTCCAAGCAACAAGAGAGACGCTTGCATCTTCGTCCAGTGGGAAATTCACAATCACTGAAGGGTCTTGGACATCCTTACCAGGCAAGATAAAGTCAAAAGGAAAGAAAGAAAATGTATTTACTACATGTGTTAGTGAAAAAATACATATCACAGAGATAGTTCCTGTTGGTGCCACCCACCACCTTGCAATTTGCCTAGTTCATCTCTCCAGCGGCAGAAGATGAAGGGGCAGCATAAAAAAGTTTGAAAAGGACACAAACCACACCATTCCATCAGTGTATACTATCAGCCTGACAAGGCCACAGAGTTAAACACGGGGATTAGCAGTGAGATTTTGGGAATTAGCTGCCAAAATTCCAGCGAGCAGAGAGCCAGTTCCCTCAGGTACCTCTTATAATCCCTTTTTACAAGGCTGTAATTAATCTCGACTGTCAAGACTATCAGCAGTTTCTCAGCTACTGCCACAAAAAGCCTTTTCCCATCTTTTCCTCCAGGGTCAGGGAACAGGAAGAACAGCCATCGCTTAAGAAGATGCAGTATGTTATTAAGAAATTATTATTAAGAAGGAAAAATAAAGGTTTGGGGTACTTGAAAGAAAAAGCACATCAACATTAGAAAGAGTAAAAATCTCAGGGAAGAGACCTTTGTCAGATGCTCTGTGAAACTCTTATCTCCAAATGATTTAAAAGAATCCCCTGAAAACATGTTTTTCCTTCAGACAAGTACAATCCTATGTGGTCACTTCATGTTTCACATATTAGGAAAAATAGACTGAAAAAGAAAAATGGAATCTGGCACATGTGAAACATTCACTATTCATTTTAAACACCAAATAGAAAATGGATGTCATGTGCACAGGCACACAGATAGGTCCTGTCCCCTCGTTGTTCCCAGCACGAGGCACTCTGCTCTGCCCAGCACCACGGAACAGCTCTCTGCATCACGGGACAGGCAGCTATTTATGGCTGAGCTCAGGGCTGCCCCCGAGGGAATCTTCTGTGAACATCTGGTGCAGTGAACGGTAAAACATAAATATTACATAACTCTTGAACTGCATTCAATACCAAGCAAAGATTGAGCTATCGCTACAGCTCTGTCTCTTAATAATTGAGAAACAACATTGCAGGTTGCTCATTTCATCTTCTGAAGTGCTAAGTTCACCAGGTAGATAAAAACATCTAGAAAGCCATTTAAAAAAAAAAAGATTCAGGCTTTGAAACGTTCACAAAATTATATCTGCTGCAAGCTAAGAGAAAAATTCTTCAGCTTGTACATATACAAGATACTGACACAGTTCACTCAAGTCTGCATTAAACACTTAACTCAATTTTTAAACATGCTTCCTGTGTCCTATTTCTCACAGGATCAATAAAGAGAAGCCAAAGCCTGCTTTTCACATCAAGAAAGATAACAGCTGCCGTATTCCCAGGCATGACAGATCTTGCTAAGAATAACTGATACCAGCTAACAGACCCTCAGTGCTCCCATCTCCAAAATACCACCTCAAACAGACAAAGATAGTTTCTGCATGAAGCAGCACGGCAGCATACATAAGCCCACACTGTACTGGTTATGCAGCAAGAAATAGCATCTAAGTATTTTATTAAGATTCAAGAGAAGAGAGCTTTGTTCTGTGCAAAAGGGGCACACAAAAATTGTCTTTGTTCTGAAGAAATTCATTTATCTGAGCCTATGTGAAATGTCAATTGCTTTCTTGTATTTATTAAGTATCTCAGCTGTCACACAAACAGAAATACCAAGACATCTTTGCAGGTGTAACTCTTCCAAATCACAAAACCCTCTGTTCTTCAGTATGGTCAAATGCCCTCTGAAATACAGAGAGCACTGCTGTCTGGGGGCTGCACTGTACATTAAGTCCATTTAAACAGTTGTTTCCAAAACACTATTCTTGGCCAGCAAATTAGCCTTTATTAGGCAAGATGTAAAAAAGAACAGATGTACAATTTGTGCTAGCTTTCTGCTGTAACAACAAAAGTAAAAGATTTATGATATAAGGATATGGAGGCCCAGGAGGGGACTGGAAAGGATACAAAGCCTCTGTCCAAAAACCAAAACAAAATTTGGAAGATTAGGACAAAATTGCTGCCTTCATGTATGCGATCATAAGTTTGTTGCAAATAAAAGCTGCATCTAGTAATTCATTTTAAGAGATTGTCTTACAATGCCTAGCATACTTTCTTTTATACTGGAGTTTATCATTCTAAATTAATGATTCTTAGAAGACCTACGGTAATGCCATGTTACAACCTAACACAATCTTCGATAATACACCCACAAAAGATGTCAGTTTCGCCAATGACCTTCCTCTTTTCAGGTCTGCACAGTGAGGGACAGCTCTCTCAGTATTTGCAACGAAGTGGAATACTCACCTTGAGAGCCAGAAGAGGAAATGAGAATAACTCAGCAGAGTAAAGCAAAGTATATGCCCCACATAGCTATAAGCAGTAACCAAGAAGAGCAGAAAAGAAGGCAGAAATCAAATAATCCAAACAAACACAGCTCACCTTAATAAAACTTAGCCTATTTACTTTTTTTTTTTTGCTATTAACTTGGTGTGCAATAACATGCTTAACTACCAAGCAAACAAACATCAAAGCCTCCCAAATCTACGCTGGGGATTGTAGAGATTTGGTTGTAACACACGGTACATGTACAGTGACTTACCTTGTAATTCTGATGGGACTCAAAGTTTGATAGTGGAGTATTGCATGCAGTTGAAAAAGGCATGACCTTAACACCTCTATATACCAGTCCTTTGTCATACAGCTGCTTGAAGACCCACCTGGAAGTAAACAAGGAATACAGAATAACACTTCCCAAATTTAATAGCAGCAAAGAGTGATTCTACTCTAGTTGGCGTGCTGTTCTCCAAGATATTTTTAAGCAATCAATCACCAACTAAAGATGATATTTCTAAGTCAAAAGGGAAGTGAGAAATTGACTGTGACTGTTCCTGGCTGATTTTTTTGTTTCAGCTGATTCTAACAGTTTGGTTTTCCACACACAGACTGCACAGCACAGAGCAATGTTCAGATGGAACACAAATCAGTATTGCTGAATAATCTTCCTTAAATTTCCTGAACACAAAGATGACCTGAAGTTTCAATGGTTAACAAGGCTGAAATCAGCCATAATTCAGAGATGTGTAGTGATGTGGCTGCTCACTTATCACATTATCTGGAGCACCAGCTACAGCAGCCAGTGCTAAAAAAAGAAAAAAAAAAAAAAAGAAGATATGAGCTAGAGATAACTGCATCCCACTCTGAGTAAATCCTGACAATCTGAAGAGCATTTTTCACAAGAGGAGACAGCTCAGTGTGCAAAGTAATGCCGTCAGCTTTATGGTGCCACAAGTTACACTGATGTTCTCCTTCATCAGCTCCCTTCTCTTTGGGCTTCATTCCAGCCCAAGATCAGCGTCATATAAAGCTTTAACTTTTTATGCAATCTTCAGTATGGTCTGTAGCATATTTGAATCCCTATGTCTTCTTGAAACAACCAAAAAAAGTACTCCATGTTACAGAAGGACAGATAAGTCAATAGTAGCTGAAACAGCAATCAATGCACTTTACACAGCAACTGATGATGCATCCATGGGATGGACAAAACCCCAGGTTTCTTCGTATCTAAATACCCAGGGTTTGCTAACCAGTCCTCCACCCTTAGAGGTCTCACTGACCTGCACATCCAGTGGTACAGTCTGCAGGCTGCCTAAGGCATGAGACAGTAAGCCTTAAATAACCATGCTAAATTCAAAATCTGAGCTTCTTCAGAGCCTGGCCATTTCAAACTCCATATGCAAATTGTTCAAGACTGATGACTTTAAAGGTTCTTTTACTTGAACTACGTTTTCAGAGCATCCTGATCACTTTTCTGCTCCCTTTCCGGGTCCATAATGGCCCATTGCTAAGCAACCAACCCCTTCTCCAGGAGCAGCACTTTTCCCCCTCAGGCTGTCACTTTGTGCTCAAGAACCCAGGCCTGTATTAAGTCAGTGTCTTGTCTTCTGTGTTTGAATGCAAAATCTTCAGGACGAAATGAAAGCAGACTACTGCACTGATTTCCATCTACAGTATCCAAGAATACCAAAAGATCAGCATCAGCCTGTTGTGGCAGACATCACAGACCATCACATGGAGAAGACATGCAACCCAATGAGATGTATCCATGGGCCTCTACTAAAAGTCAAACTTCTCCTATGAACTAACATAAGAAATTGCGTAATCAAAACTTTAAGACTGATAAAAATCTAAGAAATCCCCAGCAGCATCAAGTTCTGCCACAGAAGAGTCAAAGCCAGAAGCCTTTCAGAGCTGTGCACTCCAAAGGCTGATCTGCAACTGAGACTGTATCAATGTAAATCCTTACAAATGTCTCAAACAAAATACAGGCCTGTCAACGCAGTTTCATGGATTTTCTGTGTATACTTTTCAGCTGTCTAATCGCAGAAGTTTTCATGCAAGTTTTAAAAAAATTACAAGTATGCTTACCACCACAGAGAGCAATTAATGCAGACTGTGCCAAATGATAGCATTTATACTGAAGGTTTTCTACTTGCCTTCCAAAGGTAACTAATATATCTATAGAAAAAAGCTTCAATTAAACTTCACTTTCTGAGGAGCACTGCCTGCTAACAGCATAGACGAGAACCACTCAGCGAAACGCTGAATATTTAATTCAGCTGTAAATATAACCATAAACTCCAGCAAAGGTGAACACCAGATGGAGCTGCCAAATTAAAAATCCAAGCCAGCATCTCCCTCTGGTGGCAATTGTGCCTCACTGCAAACCAAGGGTGCCCCAATTGTCCAAAGCCAGACAAAGATGAGCATTCAAAGGACCATTCCTCAAATAACGTGTCACAATGAGCACCCATTTGTAGACTACTATAGAACCCCTCCTTTCAGACAACCATCCAATAAAGGAATCAGAATTATGAAGTCCAGACTACTCCTCGATGCGTAGCCCTCATTATCACTACAAAACAAAAGCTGTTCTATTTTGTTACCTCACATCACTGGTTTCCTCAATAAAAAAGCTTGGCATCAGTTCCTGTGTCAGAAGTGCACAGATGATGACTGCCAAAGACCCTTCTGCTAGCAGCACTGCCCACCTGGCACAGAACGACTGCTGAACACTAACCTGGCTGTAACAGCAAGAGCCCCTTGACTGGTCACAGATGGATATCATGCTTTGCCCAACAACTCAACACATGAAATTTCAGGCCTATCAAAATCTGTCTAAATCCCTATGTCTGAAAATTGATGTCAACGTGCAAGAAAGAGGCTTTAGGTTTATAAGCTGAACCTGACTTCCTTCTGAAAAGAAAAAGTACCAAAAACCACAGTTCATTTCTACTGACAAACAGAGAAAGTTTGCCTAAAAAAAGGTTATAAATTTATGTTCCCTTAATTTTGGTACATTCCTCCTCAAACGTACTGCAAATTTAATCGCATCCTCTTGGCTGTGGGACACTTATACTCCTTTACAGAAATAAAAAGAGGTTTGGGAAAAGGTGAACTAAAGAAGTATATTTCAGCCATTTGTTAACACAGACCTTGCTCTCTAAAAGGGAAAGATGCCTAACTTTTAAAAAGCATGACACCAACTGAAAACACCCACTTGTTGTTCCTTAAGAGTCATGAGGGGATGACAACTGGTTCAAGCAGCTGGTACTCAGACTGCGAGTTACTCACGCCATAGCTGCAACTTCCAAGAAGCTGGAGAGAGCTGCACGACAGTGTTTGTTGATCCACTTCACACATACAGCATGCAGCCATCACAAAGGGAGTTTTGGCTTCCAAAAGCTACTGCATTAGTCAACACAATATTCAAAATAACCCTTGGCATCCCTGTCTTATTTTCAAGCTGGGACATAGTTGTTTTTCTCCACAGAGTCTGGTATGATGCCGTATTTTGGCTGCAGGAGAAAACAATGTTGATAACTCACCGATGTTTTCGTTGCTGCTGAGCGTACTGCAGAGTCGAGGACACTTCAGTTTCTCACACTGCCCTGCAAGTGAGAAGCCCCTGGCAAGAGGGGCTGCAGGGCACAGGGAGCTGGGAGGGGACAGAGCCACGATGGCTGGCCTAAACTGACCAAAGGGATATTCCACACCATATGGCACCATGTGAAAGAACTATAGAACTGAGGGGAGTGGGCCGGGGGCAGCCACTGCTAGGGGACTGGCTGGGCATCAGTCAGCAGGCAGTGAGGAACTGCTTTGTGCATCACCTGTTTGGTTTGTGTGTATGT
Source organism: Penelope pileata (assembly GCA_013396635.1). Lineage (NCBI taxonomy): Eukaryota > Metazoa > Chordata > Aves > Galliformes > Cracidae > Penelope > Penelope pileata. The sequence goes on from WBMW01003582.1 coordinate 307,862, forward strand.
ATTATTATTACCATCATTACTGTTATTTCTCCCTTCCTTTTCTGTCCTAGTAAATAGTCTTTATCTCAACGTACAAGCTCTACTTCCCCCCCCCAATTCTCTCCCCCATCTCACTGGGAGGGGGCAGTGAGCAAAGGGCTCCGTGATGCTCAGCTGCTGCCAGGTTAAACCACAACCACCCCACCCCAAATCCCATATCCCCCAGGATCCTCTTGCAGTCAAAAAAGCAAGTTACCCTCTTCATGCACATACATTCACTTCATGTCAAAGAGAAGGATTTGATCTTCAAGCTTCTCAAGTTCTTCATGCCATTATTTTGAGGTACCAAGTGATTTCAAGTGACCAAGAGGTTCTGTTTGCAGTGACCCAGTATTTAACAGGTTTTTAAGGGTTTAAAGACTCCTTGCTTTCCAGAAAATAAAAGCATCCGTCCATTAGAAATATCAGAAAAATATTTTCAAACTCAAAAGTTCTTTTCTTTGGTATTTTGTTTCATTCTGCTTGTTTGTTTAAAGAAAGAAAAGAATTGTGAACCCTGCTACTGAAGAGATGAAAAAACAGAAAAAAGAGTACTTAACACATGGAATCAAAAAAGGCACCAACATAAGAGGATGCTAAGTCCAGTATCAAACACAGAAAGCCTGTCTTGAAAATATTATTTATATGACACCTTCCCAAGAAGGACTAAAAGCATTGTTCTGGGGCCTAGGAATCCCAAGGACAGATATCATCAGTCCACCTCCTAGGGAAAGCTTTGAAATCCCAGCATACAGAGCTTCTCCTGCTCCAGCTCTACCCTCCAAGCTTTCAACTAGCAGTGAGGCTATTTCCTGCTGTAATCTTCATATCAGTGTGCTGAAAGACTCTGAATCAAATCAAATGCAGAATGTCCTTGTAACAGAACATAGTAAATATAAACAACTGATGCTAGACTTACCCCAACAATCACCCAACTAAGCAGCTCAGTGTATTCCTCCTTTAAAACACAGGTAAGGAGATGAAACAAGGGCTAGCACAGTAAGAAGATCACCACCACCAGAGGCCTAGAGTGCTAAATGTACAATGAAAAATATGCACAGATGCTAGAAAAATGGAAAAGCAGAACCCTTCCGTGTGAACACCATCCCTCTGGCAAATCACTGAAGTCACAGAACACACAAAATACAGCAGTGATTCCTATGAGGACCCAAAGATTTGCTGTTTTGAAGTCATTCTGTTCTCGTCTTGGATGAGTTCCACATGCAGAAAAAAAATGAAGGACATAATAACCCAGTTATTTTGATCTTTACAAGAAGAGCAGCTGAACACTGACAATTAGCAACAAAACTCAGCAGTACCAAAAATGTATATATATATATATCGAGCTGGAAGAAAAACAAAGCTACATATGAGGAACAGTGGTAGAACAGCCTGGCAACCCAAGGCAAATGCCCCATTTCAAGAGCCTACAGCCTCCAAAGCCGTAGCTCTGAAGCAGGGCAGTGGTACCCTGAGCCTGACACAAGCACAGAACATGGAAGGACAGGGCTGAGAGGCCAAGTGACACTTCAGTTAAGGAAGGAAAACAGAGATCCTCTCTTAATAACAATCCTAAAAGGAAGCAGAAACCACAGCAACTGGGATAGTTTGGGCAGAGGGGCAGGGGACAGAAGTGGACAAGAAGCCCCACTGCTGACAGCAGCCTCATGCTGCTTTGTCACAGTAAAGAGAGCAGCCATTATCTCAAGCATGTAAAGTACTAATTTGCTGCCACAATTAGGAATGCTTTTTCCTCTCCTCACCCAGTATCTAGCGTTACTGCAAACGAGTACAAGAACAACTTCTTAGAGCACACAAGCAGCTAGAAAGTGTTCCTGTCACCAGTGTTACACGAGGACTGGGTGGCTTTGCACTGTACAAGTCTTTCAAAAACACAAACAAAGCTGTCAACTGCTTTAAAAAAACTGAATTATGTTCAAACTGCAACTGGCAAATTCAGCCACCAGATGGCGATAGAAAGCTGGTCAACTAATCCTGTATGCGCAGAGGAAAAAACACGCTAAACCATTAGATGCAGAAACACACCTCGGCTCTGACCACAGAGCAAGCAATGTCTTTGAACTAGGTGAAAGACTGAAAATTGCCTTTCAAAGGAAGAAAAAAAAGAAAAAAGAGCAAACACCACGAACAAAAATGGCTGGGGCTGTTGAGACCTTGCACCCAGTACAAGTCAAGCTTGTTTTTAAATGGCCCTTGGAAGACACTAGCTCAACAGGATTTACAGTGCCCCTAAGTAATTTTAACAAGATATGTTTCTTGTCAGTCTTCGCTTTATCATTAAGCAGGGTTTCTTCAACTAAATTAGTTACACATCTGCTTTCTTCCCACCATCCATCCTTTCAATGCTCATCAAAAATTCACTGGCACTTCAGTCCTCCACAATGGTTCCACAGACACCTGGATGTTTTGTCAGTCCTTTATCGTACCTCTATGTCAACGTCTAATTACATATGAAACCAACTACACAGCTATATAATTATAGGTTATTAGTAAAACTAACATTAAAGAACATCAGTAATACTTTACTATGCATATAATCTGCTTTTCAATTGATTTTTGTCAGCACATACTCCGCCAAACCTTTCCTTGTAATTCACCTTGTAATTCTATCAACCTGAAGGGCTCGGTGCTGCCAGTTCTGCACTGTATTAAACTCAGTTTGCCTTTCCTTAACCTCTTGTCTTCTGGAATTCCAACAGTCACTCTGAAAATGCTGCCAAAATTCCTGAAGTTCACTCTGCACCAGGAGCCCCAGAAAGCTGTTAAATTACACTGCCGAGAATACAGTAACAGCAGATTCCCAGCTTCTAAATTCAAGCTTGAAGAAGAGGTTTAACTCGAGCTAAACAGAGTGTGAAGTTAGCAGTGTGAAGAACATGAAGGTAGAGAACAACTTCCCAAACAGACCAAGCACCACATTAGTAAATCTTCAGAACTGCTTTTACATTAACATGGAGTAAGATTCTAGCACTGAGTAGCATTGTCCACGCTTGATTTTATTTCCAAAATTTCTACTATCCTGGAGAAAAAAGTAGTTTGATTAATTTCTTCAATTAGGCATCAAGAGATTTCACATTCTCTCCTGTATTTTGCCCACTGCTTATCTGAATTTGGCATATTCCTGAACAATTGTTGTGATACAAGGAACAACCCACATTTACCATAATCGAAGCCTTTCTAACACTTCAAATTCATAGAACATATATGCAAGGTAGACAAGTCAGCTTACCACACAGACTCCATGAACCCAGGGTAAAGAGTTTTATAGTCATTTTCAAAATCAATCCAGCGTCCCAATCTGGTAACATTGAACTGTTAAGAAAACAGACACACAGATTAAAAGATCTCTTAACATTTAGGATCACAGTACATTTCCAATATCCATTCTGTAAACCAGCTTGATTTCAGAAGTGCAGTATCAGTGAAACACATCTATGAACTCCTTAAGCTTGACACAGTTCAAAACAGTGTATTTCGACAAAGAAGAGCAAAGAATGAAGCCATTAACATAATTGTTTAGAACCAAGAGCACAGAATAGTCAACCATGTTTGACACTACTAAATAGAAAAGTGGATTAGGGATATTAGATAAAAGTGGATAAAACTATTACATAAAAGTGGATAGAGATACTGAGGTTCAAATGCCTGAAAACTGCTTTTGATTAGTGATCTTATCTTCTACTTTTAAACCTCCTGCCTCCAGACTGTCAAGCCCAGAATGCAGCCTACCAGTTGTCTCAAGCTATGATGTAACTTGAAGAAAAGGAAATGCAAAAAGAAATTGATATGTCAATTGATATGTCACAAGAAGTTATCAGAATTCATTCAGGGCCAACTGCCTTCCTTGACTTCCCAAAGCTTTGAGAGGGTTGCCAAAGACCACCATACTGACAGTCTCTGTCTCAGGACAGATTATATTCACGTCCATTGGCAAAGAATACAAAAACTCACAAGCTAGCTTTGGGTTCACTCAGAATGTTACTCTCCTGCTAATTTCCCAACTTCAGAACTGTCAGCTCTGTAAATAACAGAGCCCAGAGACACCTGTCCTGACACTGCTACATGCAGGCCACTCTGAAGGTATGACAGGTAGGGTGAAAAGAAAGCCAATGAATTCCCTCACTGCTGCATTTTCACAGGATTCCCAAGCTCCTGAAATACACCAGTATAAAGATGATGATGAAGGCTTTCCATGAGCCTCAATTTTATGGAACAACTACAGCTCTTCAAAGCAGGAAGAGCCTGTGCTAAAACTGAAACAGGTTTGATTTCACATCATGATCTCAGCCACATAGCACAGAAACACTTTAACACAAATTGCTTTAAGTCAGTGCTCTCTCTGTTGTGCGTCTCCACTCCATAAAGTCACAATAAAAAGAGATTCAGAAAATATACACCCTATTAAGGAACACAGAGCAGACTGCATACTGAGTCTTTACTTACCTCCCATTCCTTTGAGTATCGCATCACAATTCCTCTGCAATGGTTGTTGTATTCTGCAATCCCCATCTTGGCCACATCCTCTGGCCCTTTGATCCCCAAGGTCTTGTCAATCTCATATTCCTGAGAACATTGCAAACAATCAGACCAAATAGTTAAAAAAAAAAAAAAAATCACACTACCATCAAAAGCTTTCAGGGTTTTTCTAGATAGCTTATTTACATTCTGTGCATGACAAGAGGGCTGAAGGGACTTCTTTGTCCTTCAGACTTTTCCTGAGTACTCATGTGAAATAAGCAGATGTTGTAACAGATAGTCCAGGTGTGATTATGTCTTTGCTATCTTAATGCTTACTGAAACACATACCAAATAAATACATGGTTACAGTAATGAACAGCATGCCTGGAGGACAGCTGGCTGACCAGCAGGAAGCACCAGAAACCTCTACACAAACTAAGGCCAGAGCAACCAACACACTGGACAAGGAGCTCCCATTTCTCTTTTAGCAGCAGAGCCAGGCACAGGAGCTCTGATGAGATGATGAGCAGATAGCAACATGGAAGAGAAACCAACAGATACATCTGTAGGTAGATTTATCACACATACCACAGGTAAGCCATGGCAATCCCATCCAAATCTTCTGTCGACATGAAAACCACTCTGATGAGCAAATCTGGTTACTATGTCTTTAATGGTTCCTGCAAGAATATGGCCATAGTGTGGAAGCCCAGTAGCAAATGGAGGGCCATCATAGAAGTTAAACCTAGGACACAAAACAACATTCTTAATTAAATCAAAAATTAAGCACAAAATCTTCAAACAGCATGATTACCTTGTTGTGCTTATGCTTCTTTAATAAGTAGCAATATGTGTCTTACTAGGACAACATCAATCTCTTGCTCTACTATCAGTCAGCACAAGTATCATGCTGGCAGTGGAAATAAAGGGATTTATTGCCAGTTCTAACAAGACTGCTATCAAAAATGCCAGACTGCTGCTCGACAGCTGGCAGACATGGTTAGGAGTTGTCCTTTCTTACCTGCAGATTTCTTCTATAAACTCGCCAAGCAGGAAGCTACAAGTTTATTACTACTGTTTGTACACTGTTTACTCTTCATAAACTGAAACATATGCAGGCAGTGAGGTGACAACACTAGCCAAGACTGCTATCTCCGAAGGGAGCAGCTTTGTTAACAGAACTGAGGCAAAAAAAAAAAAAAAAAAAAAGGTCCAGCTAAGCCAACCCTGCACACACAGGTGTGACAGCTTTTAGCCAATTCTTACCTAGGTCTATTCTTTGATTGCTTTAGGCATTCCTGGAAACAATTAAGCTTTTTCCAGAGCTCCAATATCTTCTCTTCCTCATTTGGAAAAGTTATGTTTTCTGGAACTTGTTGAACCATTCTTTCCCAGCAAGGACCAAACAAAGAAAACACATATTTAACAGGAGTGAGAGGAAAGAAGGGACTTCACAAACACAACTGTTTTAGGGATCCATACCAACAAACCACATCTGAAGTTTTTGCAAGGAGTTTGACTCAGCACCAACATGGAAGCCCACATCATATTCTAAAAAAGACTTAAAACTTTGATAGATCAACACTACAGTTCTATAACAGGAAAAAGATTCACTATTCACTCAAATACAGTTCATTTTTCATTATGCTGTTATTTTTGCTTCCTTGGAAAACAGCCCATAGAGTCAATTATTTTTTGGCTGCAAGATTTGGTTGCAAGAACTAAAGCCAGTGAAACGGACTGTGCAACTATTCCTACCACCTGCATTTTCACAGGTTTAACAAACATGATTTTCCCATTTAGCTAGGCCATCGATCTCAGGAGTAACTAAAACCAGCTTAGAGTTCAGATGGAGTAATTGAAACACATTGTAACAGAAGAGGAACCCAGGGAGAAGAAATTGAACAAACAGGTAAGGACAAAGCCAGAGGACCTCAGCTGGGCATCCTGTAAAAGCTCTATCTTCAGGAAGGCTTATGAAGTAGTAGCCTTTTTTTTTTTTTCCCCTTCGTTTTACAATAATAACAAAACTAAGGCACAAGTGGCTACTTCTTACTGGCTGTTTCCTGAAAGTCCTTTTTATTTGGCTGGGTTTGAAAGGGCTGGCAGAGCTCAAAGCCATTCTTCAGTTCTGGCTGAGTCAACAAAAAGCACTACAACCAAAATCACACATGCTTCCTTCACAACAGAGGACTTTCAACATAATTAGACACAGACATAGCTGGTCTTCCACAGCTCTACAAGATTCGGAGACAAAGGAGATGACAGAAGAACTCAGCCTTATCGTTTATTTCCTACAAATCAGCTGACTTGAATGACACTGATTGAGTGATAACTACAAAGATTTTGACAACTAGCTCAGCTGTCAGCTCCCCATAGTCTAACAAATTAGAAATGTATTTAAGGTTTGGTCTGGAACTGTGACCGGGCTATGAAAGCTTCTCATGCATCACAGACATTACGTGTGAACCACAGTATCACTTTTGGGCCATCTCTACCAATTGAAGCACTGCATGCACAAATGAGTGTCCAGTAACTACAGGCCACAAATTGATACCTACTCTTTCCAACAGTACAAGAGAACTTGATTAAGTCAGAATTGGAGGAAAAAAATAATTACTGATGGTAGTTAATATGCAAAAGTTAGTCACTACCAATCAATCTTTTCCTGTTACAGAACAGAATTTTAAACAGATTGACTTAAAAGATGATCCTGATTTAAAACCCACGCATGTCTCAGCCTTAGCTGAGCAAGAAGTTAAATCAAGACTTCTGTGTTCAGCAAAAGCATGCTTACACACTGATGCATGAATAATTCAGCACACCCAAAGCAAAAAAGTTGATGACTATAAGTAATAAGTATTTTAAAATCAAGAAAAATCAAAGAAAACTCATCACTTTGAATACAGGCTGCGTGAAAACATCACAAGTAATGTTACTGAAATGATTATACAAATGTACCGAATCACAAAGTAAAATCACTTCTGGGTTGAAAGAGCCCTTAAAGCCCACCCTGTTCCAACTCCCCCGCCTTGGGCAGGCTGCCACCCCCAGCTCAGGCTGCCCAGGGCCCATCCATGGCCTTGGGCACCTCCAGGGATGGGGCACCCACAGCTCTCTAGGCAGCCTGAGCCAGTGCCTCATCACCCTGCATGAAAACTTTTCCCCTTACATCTAACCTAGATCTACCTCCTTTTAGTTGAAGGCCATTCCCCCTCATCTTATCACTACACACCCTCACAAAGAGTCTCCCCACATCTTTCCTGCAAGTCCCCTTTAGGCACTAAAAGGTCACATCAGATCTCCCCAGAGCCTTCTCCAGGCTGAGCAACCCCAACTCCTCCAGCCTGTCCCCCCAGGAGGGGTTCTTAGTCATGCAGCACTTTCAGGCAACACTCCAGATCTACACACAGATCAGTAAACACAAGGGTTTTGTTGTTGCGTTGTCGGGGGTTTTTTTAATCTTCTTTCTCTGTTCATTTTCTGATAACAAAAGATACCAGTTTAAGACAATGCACCAAGGAACTTTTTATTTTTCTACAAAGGACACTTACTTTTTCTAAAAGACAGTAACATTCAATAGTAAAGGCATCAAAGTATGCAGATTGCACTACAGTAGTCTCAAACTTATGCTGAGCTTCTTATCTAGAAGAAAAAATACACAAGCATTAAAACCATAAAAGCCAGTTACAACGTGTTTTTTTGGATACTGACATTAAAAATCAATGTTTAATTATTAAACAAAAAAATAGTAAAACTCTTAGTATGAATGAACAAAGTTTTCAGAAACGTGCTTGATAATATACAGCACATAGGGAGCGATGGTTAACACATAGCAGACTTCAAGATCATCACTCACTGTTGACAGAAAAACTGAAAACAACCCATATGAGCTAAAAGCACACCTAGTGATACTTTGACAAGCAGTAAAGTCAAATGAATGGACCACACTCTATAAAAGAGGTCTCCTGGCTTTCAGGGGTTTATGACCAACCTCTCACCCTTGTTCCAACCACCTTCTCCCACAACCTATCCTGCATCAGACCCACGCACGACCTTCCTTCCCCCCTAGACTGGAAGAAGACTCCTTTCTCCATCCACAAACGCCCTCCCCAAAGTTGAACAATTCATTTTATACTCACAGAATTACTCTCCCATTTCCTGCCTCTTTAAGCAGGGAGCTCTGAAGCAAGACAATTGCTGGGGTAACAATAATCTAAACTGATCATTTGATAACCAACAGCATCCAGTTCTGGAAAGGATGGAAAGAATGAAGTTCAAAATGAAGAGCAGGATGGCTGGGGACTCAGTGCCAAGCTACAGAAGCTACAAACGTTGCTGCTGAGAATCTTACACTAAGGCCTCACATAGGGAACAAAACTGCAACGTTAACCAAAGACCTGAGAACAGGTGAGAAAAGAACATCACGGGCAGCTACCTTTAAAACCCCTTTTTGAATGCTGTTGTCCTGCTGTAATCAGCACTTAACACACACCACAGAGTTGGAAATGCAAGAATAAATTTCTGATTGGAGTGAGCAGTTCTCTCCCACCCCAAAGCAAGGAGCAACCCTGTTGGCCAGCCTCCCCCATCCACCTCCCTAATCTCTCCTGCAATTCCTGACTGAAATTACATCAGAAAAGAATGAAAACCCATTTCCATCACAGTGTTGTGTTTGATGGTAATGGAAAATTGCTGTTTCCACCTCACTCAGAGCAGGCTGATAACGGCCTATTATCCCACTCATCTGCTTGATGGCAACAAAACCGAGCAGTTCCAGGCTTTCCTTATTGGAAAAGGTGTCCTGAAGGGAGTAGATCAGCAAACTAAACCGGGAATCTGGGGAACTGGGAAGGGGCAATTCCCATTTCCTTAACCCATAAGGAGCCCAGGGTGAGCCTGGTGCACAGGGATGGGCCAGGGAGATGAACCCACAGGGACAGACCCTGGAGGGGGAACACTGAGGGGGCTCCGCTGCTCCCCTGGAGGGAGTGCTGCCTTGTGTAATGACCAGACAATTAAAAGAATCTTTGGAAAAAGTGATCAGGGCTCTGTGTAGACCCAGCCACACCTGTGAAACACACCGGGTGAGAACCTACGCTCGCCCGACGCGTTATCTCCTCAGCAAATATTTTTGTTGCCGTCCTACTACTTTGATGAAAAACGTACAAGCTCGGAAAAGAAATATATATAGATTATTTTGAAATGGCTTTCAGCTACTCCACAAAACCAGCAGCTGTCAGTGGAACTGACAAACGCCGCTGCTGTGCGGAGCGAAAAGCCCCCAGAGCCCGGCAGCGGCCCGGCAGGCCGAGCACAGCGCGCCCGCACGAAGAGCCCCGAGCCCCCTCCCGCCCAGCACCGCCGCGCCCGGCGGGGACCGAGGGCCGCGCCCGCCGCTCACCTCAGCGCCACCCGGCACGGCCCGCGGTGATGCAACCGCGCGGCAGGCATGACAGGAACCGCGCGGCGGAGACAGCCAATCAGCGCGCCTCATGCTCACAAGGCAGTAAGGCCGCCTGCTATTGGTGGGGCTGGTTGCCTGGATACAGCGGGATGGGGGAGGAGCCGGGAAGAAGGCGGAGGCGCGGTCGGGAGGGAGTGCGCGGGGCTGCGCTGTAGCGGTAAATACGCACCTCAGCGCCTCGGGGCGGCCGCTCCGGAAGATAAATCAAAACGGGCTTCGGTACGCAAAGGGAGCTAAGAGTTAGGAGAAGTACTGTTACCAAAACGGACCCGGTGTGCACCTCTTCGTGAGCCGTTTCTCTGTAAATCTTTCTTACCAAATCTCAGCTCACAGCGCAAGCCCCACACCATCCCTTCAGGTTCCAGAGGTTGCGCTTTTCTGACAAACGCACCCGGATCCCCCTCCGGAGCCAAGCCTTTCAGCTACAGTTGCAGAAGTTACAGGTGTCGGGGATAGCTGGCTTTAAAACGGAGCAGTTATTTGTGAGGGGAATTTCCAACAGGCGCTGCTGAAGGTGCATGTGGGAGCCTCCGGCCCTCCCTCCAGTCACGCCCTGACCGGAGCCATTTGGGCCGCAACGCTGAGCTTGGTTGGCACGATTTCACAGTACAGATGAGCAGAATGGCGAATACGCAGCCATGTTTGGGAGCTATAGCTGTGCCGCAAGAGAATAAAGGGGACAAAAACGATCTGCCAACCCGGGGAAATTTGTACCAGAGCGACCACAGCCCCTCGGAGCCACCACACACACCCAACCCCAGCGCGGCGCTGTACCTCAGGGGCGGCTTAAGAAGTTTGCGTAGCAGCACCGCCACAGAACGGAGGGCAACTACGCTTGCGCCAAGAACTGAGCGCAAAAGAGGTTCGTGAATAGGGGATGAGGAAAATAACACTCCGTCAGCGTTGAGCCAAACCAAAAGGCGCCGGACGGGGGAAAAGACCCTGGGACTGAAAGACCCCAGGATTAACCGGGGGAGAGCGCGCGGCCCGGAGACGGTCTTCGCGGTGAGTAGCGCTGCGCCGTCACCACGCACAGCGGATGGGGTTTGGGGCGGGCAGGGCGGCTCGGGAAGGCTGTGCTCCCCCTATCCCCACCCGCAGTTGCCCGGGCGGGTGGACTGCGCCGGGGGCTATAAATAGGGATGCGCGGTCGCGCGCCGACAGTCGGCGCGGGGCGGAGCGCAGCGTGTGGTTCTCGGCTCCTCCCCTGCTCCTTGCTGGGCCCGGCCGCGGTTCGCCGTCCCCCGGCGCAGCGCTGACAGCTGGGAGCGGGCGGCAGCGCCCGTCCGCGGCAGCCCGGCGCCGGTCAAGCTGCCCAGCGGCCCGCAGCCCTCCGGCCAGGCTATGCGCTGCAGACGGGCTCCGCTCAAGAAAAAAACGGAGCGGATCGTGAAGAGGTAGAGCGGGGACGCGGCAGCGCAGAGCGCGAGCCCCGCACCGAGGAGGCGGCAGCGGCGCGGGCCGCGGGGAGATGTGAGAGCGCGGCCGCGATGCTGCGACGCGCGGNCCCTGCCGGCCCCGGGTGCTGCTGTCCCTGCGGCGCGCGGCGGGCATGCGGGCGCCCCGCAACACCAACCAGTTCCTGATGAGGGAGAAGTACCGCCTCCTGCACCTGCGCTCCGACTCCGTGGGCACCGAGAGCGGCGCGTCCGACTGCGAGGCGGAGCCGCGGGACGCGGACTCGGAGCCGGAGGCGCTCCCGGAGCCTCCCGAAGAGCCCCCCCCGCCCCGCGCCGCGGAGCCGTGGGCTGCCCCCGCGCAGGAGGAGAGCCAGCAGTACTTCCCCTCCGAGGACGATGTGCTGGAGAGCCAGCTCTTCATGGAGCGGGACTTCCTCGAGTTCTGCAGCAGCATCGCCTGAGCGCCGCTCGCCCCGGGGCCGAGCCCGGCGGTGTTGGTTGCTCGGCTGCCCCTCCGCGTTTTGGCAGGAGGAGCGGCCCCCCCGGCTCCTTTGTAAATAAAAAACTTTTCTGCAGGCGAGCGGAGCTGAGTGTGTTTTGTGCGGTGGGGCGGGGGGAGCGCAGGGGAAGGGCCGCACCTCCCCGTGCCCCCCCGGGCGGGGAGGGAGCGGTACGCGGCAGAAGGGCGGGGGGCGGCCCCAGAGCCACCGAACCACGGCCCCGGGAGAGCTCCTCCCTACCGCTGTGCCGGGACAGCTCCGAGTCCGGAGCCAGGGACGCTGAAGCCCCCCACCGTCCCCTTCCTCCGAGAAGTGCAATCAAAGCAGAGTGGCACTTCGGGCACTGATGCACCCCAGTCACGGGAGGGTCCTCACGCCTACCTCGATGACAGCAGGGGCGTGTTGCTATTTCACCAACCACAGTTGAGGGGGAAACGTCTGGAAAGGCCATAAAGGGGCCTCTGACCACCAAACCACAGTGCCCAGCACCTGACCAGAGTTCTCCAGCAGTGGTTGGGGTTCAGTGCTGGGGGATCTGCCTGTCATAGGGGCAGCAGATCAGGTGAACCAGACTCTCCTCAAATCCCTAAAGAGCTCAGCAGAGAGGCACAAATACGAAGTAGCAGGAACAGCTAACAGCAAGTATGTGACACCACAGGCAGCAGTGCTGGAACTCACAGGAGCAGATGGAGAAGGCAACTTGTATCCATTGTGCTGGAACAGGGCTCCCTGAGTTCCTGAGAGCACCCACAGACTCCTAACCCCGAGTACAGCTATAGGACCTCCCAGGCTGCAAGATCATCTGTTTCTGAATCATTTTTTCACTGTGTCTCCTTTTCCCTTCAGCTCCCTGAGGACTGCAGCATGTCTTGTTTATTTCCAGCACATAAAGGGGTGATGCATGCAGTCTGTAGAGCCGAGAAAATTAGCTGCCCCTCCTCTGGTGCACACCTGTGAAACCAGAGCTCCTGTGGCAGAGCAGGCGTGAGCCTGAGCACTGCCCGGTGTGCAGATAGGGCCCTCCATGATTACAGGCACAGACAAACAAGTTAATCCTCATCCTTAGAAAGGAAACCATATTTCCAAGCAAAATATTTGAGATTTCTAATTCTTCAATTATGATTCTGTGAAATACAGTGTCCAAAGAGACCATTTTCTTCACCCTTCCTAGGAAAGGAAGCTGTTCAACACATTATATTAACAATAAGTTTATTTAATCTGGAAAAGGCCATCTATTTTATGGCTGTTTTAATAGTTTATACCTACAAACTTCAGGCAATGCAATTTCTTATACACAAAAGATAACTGTTACTGGCAACAAGAGGCTTGTATCAGCATCGTGGTGAGCTGCTCCAGGAAAGGGGTAAACCTCTTGTACAGGTACATGAAACCACAGTTTGCATCCACAGAAACTGCAGGGATTTGGACTTCAGGAAGCTTGTATTTTAGCAATGAATCTAGACCTGTAGTAACACGTTAATTTTATGGCTTGAATGCACGTTGTGTTGTGTTGTGTTCTTTCCCTCGACTTGCTATTTGAACAGATATGATGAAAACTCACTCTGGAACACTCACTTGAAACTTGGCCTTCGTTCTGTAGTGCTGCTGGTGTATTTCCATCAAAACATGGGTTTGCCTGAACACAAGCAAAGTAAAACAGAAGTGTAAATTAACAGAATAGCATAGGGAAATAAGTACAGGCCACGTCCATTCACATTTAAGCCACAGACGAAGATTAGGGCACCCAGCCTTCCCCTCCTCCTAGAGCATCCCTCCCTTCTTGCACTGTCCACCACCAATTCGGACTGCAGTGCCCTATTCTGGACATGAGCATCAGCCACCACTTGGGTCTGCTCATCTCATGGCAGCATATCATGAAGGAAGGAAGGGAAGAGAGAAGACAGATGGGATTCCTCCATTCTTGTCTGAGTCCATTCAGAGCCAGAGCATGCATGTATTTAACCACACACCAAGCAAACCTGATACCAACATGTTCGGTGAGGAGTCCTCATGTATTGCCCTTCATCTCCATGCTCACATATTCACTTTCTTACTGCACTTTACACTGTTACCTTTGTCTTGTCAGAAAAACACTATCCTCTTAATTTCAAGACCTTTTTCTGTTGTTACTCACATTACTAAGGTATGTCTCGTTCATAAATTTCCTGAAGTTTCCTTCTGTTATCATTTTGGTTATAAACTGCGTTTAAGTGTTTGGCAAGTTCCTGCCTTGTAATGGATGCAACCACAAATAACACCTTAATGCTAAGTATCACGCACTTTACAAAGCTGAAATTCAAAATATAACAAAGTCAATCAGCATCAAAGGTGAGGGACAAGAAATCTCTTGCTTAAGAAGATCAGTCACCAACCCAGTGGCCAACAAACTCGCCCATCTTCCCAAGCTTCACAATGACAAGTTTTACAGTCTCATCATTTGCTTCCATGTCTTGTGCCACTGACTCAAATCCAGTCGATACACACAGGTGTTAAAAGAGATCACAAACCCCAGGTATGGTTCTCAAACTGATGAACGTTATCTTTGGGCTCAATTTGTTTCATCTTTTGAATCCTCATAGCCTACTCTGAAGTACATTTTGCTTTGATAAGGTTGATTTGATTGGCACTGTAACCTACCAGACTGTATTACAATGACACACTGCACACTAACGTTTGTAGAAAGAAAGGTAGATGAGAATATTATCAGTTGGAAAATACATACATACTTGTGCTGAGAATTACACCATAAATATTTTACCACGTCCATACTACACTAAATACATTATTATAAAAACAGCAATATTTTTCAGAAATATTTCCACCTAAATCTCATTTTTAAATAGCTTCACCAGAAAAAATATATATATTTATACATATATATATTCTAGCCACACTCTTCATGCAGGTGAGCATTACAAATCTAAAGAAATTCTGTTATAAACAGAACCGTACTGTGGTGTTGTATATCAAGTCAGTAAATCACTGGATTCTCATTGGAGTACTGCTGGAAGTCACTTTGTTCTTTTGTACAAACGTTCATACGTTATTATAAGGAAGTGGAGAGTTTTATGGCTGGCAGAAAATAAAATGCAAAGGGTGAGTTGTGGGGAATCTTTCTTGACACAGCTTCTCTTACCGAGGAGCCTCTGGTTTCGAAGGATTGCACGTACTGCAGACAGGTCCTTGTAAAGGTCCATACAGCCTTCCATCCTGAGAAGACAACTGAGAGTTAGAGTGGAAAGTAAAGGCCTTTATAAAAGTTGGTGTTATACTTAATTCATCATGTGGAATTAATTTGTTAAATATGAACCCAAATTTTCATAATTTACCATCTAATTTACTGCAGTCTTTGTTATGCAAATACAGTAAGTTTTGCAAAGCTCACTTTGTTCTATTGATTTACCATGGTGGAATGAAGGCACGCATCAGCACCTGTGGAAATTCAAAATAAAGTAAAGAACACAGGAGAAGAGCATTATTTGAGATGGTAGGATTGAAGCTACCTTAATAATTCTCCATTTTTTCAACCATCCTGGGGTACAGCTTACCATCACCCATGGTCATTTTGCTGCTATATCACATCCAGTAGTGACATGCCAGCTTTTGCTGTGAAATAGTAAAATATCATCCAAAGAGAAGCTTTCATAAGTGCAACAAATACTTTTGCATTTCATATTGTCTTTAACATTAACAGTCCTTTTATCATGAGGTTTTGTGGTGAAAAACATGAAATGTTTTAGGCAATTCAGAACAAGGCAATTGTTTTGGAATAAAAATTTGTTTTATGTTATTCTTCCATTTCTACCTGCCATCCTAGCGTTTCTTGAGGATAAGAAATCCCAAAATCTAGCAGCAACAGATTTAAACCAAAATAAATAAAACCAACTGTGAGTGGGATTACTCCCAGCCAGTTGCATGTCTCTTCCAGAAGATGAGTACTTTATTTAATCACAACAATTACCCAAAAGTTGATTCAAAAATAATTAAAATTCCAAGCTCCTGAGCAGTTCTTTTAAACATAAGCCAGCTACTTCTGCCAAGGGAAAGAAAGAAAAAGAAAAAAAATCCTCCTCCTGGCATGCCCGAGCATCTTGGTCAGGTTAAGAAACATGGTGTGCTTCAATCAGCAGAAATACAGAAGGACCGACCTCCCGGTAGCCCTGTGCACTTGACAGCTTGGTCCACCTGGAAATTGAGTAAAGCAGCTTTGTTTCAACAGCAGGAGTCGGTGGTCATGGTAAAATGATAATTCTATTTCAGAGGCTCTTACAAGAGTCAAGTCAGGGATAAAAAATGTAATAGTCATCTGTCCTTAGCCAATGAGTCAGTGCAGCAGTGCTGTCTGCTGCCAAGTTAATGGCACAAAGTCGAGTTCTTCTCTCTGTTACTATCACTAAATCTGCCTAGGCCAACATTTCCCAGTTATCCTGCTCACCTCCTTTTCTCTCTACAAATCGACTCTATAATTCAATTCCCATCCGTAATTTCCTCAAAAAGCAGCACCATACTGACAAAGCCGTGCTGCTTCCAAATCCAGAGCTGCTTCCATGCCATTTCTGAATTCCTCTTTTGCCATTTCCTGAGTAATACATGTCCACAATTTGGGAAACATCTGATGAACAATTATTTGACTCTTGGGTTTATGCAAATTGTTCCACAGGATACTCAATGCAGACATGGATGGAGCAGGGGAGAGGTCACCTCTGCAAAGAATGCCAACTTCTTCACACAATACTGGAACAGTAACTGGATAAATAATAGAGAGAAGAAACTACGGAGAAGTTTTTGGGAAGGATACAACAATTTCCCCAAATGCTCTTCCAAATGATAAATCCTCTCATCTTTACCAGTCAGATGTGGTTCCCTACATTTTTAGGGATCCTCAGAGCATTTCTACTCCACATACCTCCTCACTGCCACACATACAGACCTTTAATATTCTTTGGGAAACAAGCTTCACAGATCTACAGTGTATTGCATCAAGTGGACGTGCTGGCTTCTGTTAGGCTTATGCAGCATCTCCAAACTTCTTGTATTAGAAAAGGTGGTGAGCAGCTAGCTTTCGTCTATCCCACTAATGACTTCGTAGCCTCTGTCACTCAAGTCATCTGTTTCTTGACTGAAGGATTCTGGGCCAATCACCTGCTTCTCACACTGGTCAGCCCTGTGATCTGCACAGCATTATTGCAAGGGTCACATCTCCTCTTGCTGACTTTCTCATCAGTTGCTCTATATGAGTCACTGGTATTATTGAAAAAATTACTCTCTAAAAACTCAGTCTCTGCATTTTGTCTTGTAAAACTACAGGCAGCTTGCACCTGAAATGTCAAAAAGTGTCACGATATATAACTTAGATTACTTACCCAAAGTTATTTCATTTGTAAATTAGCTTTGCTATGGATCAATTGCAATGAGTCAAGCGTCTCTCCTTTTCACGTAATGGCTGCCAACCACACGTCTCTGGATAAAAAGTAACCAAAATGTAATTTCAAAAGAAAGAAAACTTAGATTCAGTATTAGGAAGGAAGGAATATTTCAAATGTTGTAATGTTTGCCAAGTGAAACATTTCCTGTGGTTAACTGAATGTCCGTGTCAAGTCAGATTCATCGACTTTTATGTCAGAATGTAAAACTGAACTCAGCAAATTGTAAACAAAGGTCTTGCTTCCAAATGTGAGAAATGCAAGAGGAAAAATAAAAGTACTACTACTTACCGGTATTACTTATTAGTACACATTATAGACAAAAAAAATCTGTTCTATAATGATCTGACAAGCCTCCAGGAGGATTACGTTTTCTGTTGTGTTACAGTCATGTCACTGCAGTGGCATCTTGGGGATGGCATTGTTGTGCGTGCTGATACTCTCATAGGCCAGCATCCAGTGCATTGAGACAAAATCCCACTAAAAAGAAAACTTTGAGTGGGACACTCCCAAAATAGCAAGATTTTATTTCTGTATTTTATACTCATTGTTCGGGGTTTCATTTGAGGAGAAAGCTTGGGTGGGGAGCAAACCTCACCAATGATCAGAAGTGATTCCTCATGTCTATTTTCTGGAGCTGATTTCTTGATTCACTTTTGAATCCTCTTACCGCAGCTATCTCCTTCCCTCCCCAGCCAATTCCCCTTTTGCTCCTGGGGCCACCAAGAGCACCTGTTTGTCTTTCCCTTCCTCCACACCCTCCACTGTCTTGTTCTTACAGTTCCTGCGCACCCAAACTTGGTCCCAATCGAACTGGAAGAGATGGTGGTCATCATAACAAGAAACTGCTTCATTTTCCCACTTTATGGAGATTGTTCTCACCTTGCTGACTTCAGCAGTAACAGCATGCCATTTTCAATAGCAAATCACAACAAACAAACAAAATAAGAACACCCTATCTATCACAAGATAGTAATGCTTAAGAGTATGAGGAATATGTTACTGGTTACACCAGTGGTCCATCCAGCGCAGTATTTGAGCCCCAAGAACAGCACTAGCAGAAGCTGTCCAGGGGAAAGCACGCATCTGCCTGCTTTCTATTTACTCCCCCAACATCTACTGCTGTTGTGCCGTTGCTGTTAGCACATGGATCTGTCCCGAACTGCCTAATCCTTCTCAGAACCAGTTCATACAGCCTGCCCCTATGCTCTCTTCCTGGAGCAAGTAATCTGTTGCGTAAGGGCCTTTCTTTTAAGGCAAAACCTCCTAGATTCCATTTACACCCCCCTTGTTCTACTGTTTTGTGATTTCTTCACCATTCTTCAGACACTTCATACAGGAAGCATTACAAACATTCAATAACTTTTAAAAACATGGAACTGTTCTTAAGCCACTATTAATAACTACTCAATTTTATGCAGTCTGTTAGGACAGAAAAGCTTTAGCACTGTCTCATAGCCTAACCTCATGCAAGGCAGGTCTACACTAGTGCTGCCACAGCCACACAATAACCTGGATACCATTCAGCTTTGACATGAACATAGCTCCTACCAAAGGCAGCAGGAGCTGTGCCTGCACTTGCCAGGACGAGCTTGGGCTCTTTACATCAAGAGCTTTCCATCCCATGCATTTAGTCCTCCAAAGTTCTCCTGAGTTTTGAAGTGGATCAGGAAAAATGTGTGAACTGGGAGAGAATTTGCATAGCCTTTTTCTGCCTTGTCATGGATCTGTCAGTCACTGCCTGCCAACTTCCAAAGGCTGTAGAAACAGCCAGGAGTGCAGAGAATGAGTTTCTCACAGAATTTACGATTGATTTCTACCACATGACTGTTTTTTTTCCTTTTTAAAATAAATCCATACTTACATTGTATTTCCAATCCCTCAGTCTCCAACATATTTTTCACCATGTAATACCACTGTGCCCATATTCAGGAAATAGGGGAACTGACAGAAGTAACAGCTTTTTTGTGAAGCAGCATAACAGGAGAGGAAAGGGGAGTTGGATGTCTGTATCTGACCACCTTCAATAAACCTGCTGGGCCAATACTATGCTCCATGAAAAGCTTTAGACCCAAGTCCTAGCATAAACCAGCTCCTTCATTTGTATTAAGATCTCTTAGACTAGCAAACTTGTATTCATATGAGTTTATGGTGGCCTACCTAGTACACAGTGACACCAGCCAGAATTACAGAAGAGATCCCCACAAATCAATTTTTGGAGTACAGACACAACATCTCTAATCCCATTGATCTTTAAACCACCGCTCTGCTTTGCTTTTGTAAACAAAGCGGCCAAAACCAAGGTAAGCAGAAGGTTTCACACATCAACGTCTCATCTCTCCAAAACACACCTTCAATGCACAGCACATTCCATTATCTGGGAAAGGAGAGAATCTGAGAAAAACAAACCTGTTGCAAGCACTTTCCAAGTGTTACGCCTGCGTGCTGCCCGCTGCTGAACGCAGAGAAGTAAAGCTTTAGGGAGCTGATGGCACAGTTTGCATGGCACAAGTTTTGTTCACCTGTAAACACCAATCACACCAGTTAAATGCCTGCCCAGTCACAGAGGTGACTGCATCTGTTACAGCTCAGTTTCAGGCTAGAATTTGTTCTTTCTTAGGGAAGTTGCACCTCTAGCACAAACAGAAGACTTGGCACAGCCTCTGGACTTGGAAAACTGCAGAGGATTTGCAAATGATTCTAAGAGGTGACCTGATTTTTATTTACTGGATCAGTGATTCCTAATCTGATGTTATTTTGAAGAGTTTCGGGTTCTGACATTCACCAAACAGAGATCACAGAGCAGCAGCGAGGCACTAGGACCCAGCAGAGCTGGGGAGTGGAAAGGGTGAGCCATTCCGTTCCCCACGGTGCCTGCAACTGCCCCTACTGCCTGACATCTTCAAACTTCTACTGCGGGGAGAAAGAAGGAGAGACGGGAATAAAAAGCATCAGCCATGCTAAAAGACAGCTTTAATGTAACCTAGTTAGATAAGAGCAAGAAACAATTACGTTCCTGCAGAAAAAACTGGCTTCTGATCAGGACGAGGAGGGGGGTTGGCTTTCAGCTATTTTTGGATTCAAACTTAATAAAAGCCATAGCGTAAGCTCCATGTCCCAGCCTGGCAGCCCAAGAGCCCCCCCTGCCTGGCCCCAGGCCAGCTCCCCGGCACCCTGCAGCAGCCAGCACCTTTCCCTTGATGGCTGGGGTGCCAACAGCGAGCCACAGTGAGCCAGCACCCTCTGCTACCTCGGGCGGAGTTACAATTTTAAGTCATTACATTTTTGATTACTAATTTGACTTGTGCAAATTGACTTGTGCTCTGAAAGGTGGGCAAGGGAGGCAGAATACTGCACAGCAGCCCTGAGCCTAACCAAGCCACGCTCCCAGGAGCTTGCTTAGCAAGACATGCAAAGATGGCACTTCTGGAGAGTCCCCTCAGCACGGCACATCCCCCAGGAGCAGGGCATCAGCATGTGGCCACCAAGACACGAACCTGAAGGAGCCCAGGTGTGGAAGCAGGGTGATGTACTGCAGTACAGTTCTGCCCAGGAGCACTAGAAACACCCAGTGTTTCTGCACAAGCAACGTCTGTGTTCACCATATGCTGGCTGTGAAGAGATGCTCCATGCCAGTAACTCTTGCCAAGTCCTGGAAGTACTGCCCTTAGTCATGCTTGCACTGTGCAATGCATTCACGTGTTTTGTTCAAGAGCACTACAGAGAGAAGCAGCCCTCGTCAAACTGCACAGTGCTTGCACAGCAACCGGTATTTTGGATATGCATCAGAGCTGCTGCACATCTGTCACAGCTGCTGGGTCTGTGATGTAGGTGTTCAGTGCTCCCCAGGCGTGCTGGGTTTAACTGCTGCACGTGTTGCATGTGCTCAGCTACAGCTCTGGGATGTGCCGTGCAGCCACGTCCCTGCAGAGCACCAGTCTTGTGCTCATTCCTTGTACAGATCTTTCATGCACTCTTCCTCCTAGAAATTCTGTGGAAGACTACAAAAGGGTTGTGTTTGGCATCCAAAGAAAGGTGTTGCCGTTAACACCACATTCACTGGTTAGCTCATAACTCACAACAAATTCGGCATTCACGGCCCTGTGTTAGGGGAAGTTAGAATCTCACACTTTCAGGCATTCTGGACCGGACAGTAGTACGGAGCCTCACTTCTCATTTAGATCACGTTCAAAGACTCCCAGACAACTATTTCTATCTCCCCTCTGCAGGAGCAGTCGCATAAAGTCTCACTTGTGTGTCAGTCTCTTTTCACTAAGCAAGTGATACGTGTGTCTGAACATGGCCCCGGGAATCCAGAACTGGTGAATATTTTATAACACATTTTTAAAAATTCATATAAATAAGAGGCTGGCTTGACTGGTGTTTATCCACAGCTGCTACAATGACAGGAAACTAAGTTAATTAAAACCAGCAGCAACTAGATCTAATAGGGGAAGTAGATACCTACAAAATGCACTCAACAATTATTGCAAATTTTCACTATGACAAAAAGAGGCATTTGGTTTCCAGAGTCGTCAGCCTAGAACATTTTAATGTGGATTAATTTCCCAATCACTAAAAATAAAACGTATTCACTACATCACAAACTATTCAGCTGTTAGCTTGTTTTGACCAATAACCAGAACAAAATCCTGTTAGCAGTTCCAATCCAGAAGGCACTGCCGCTCCCTGGTAGAGGAATGAAGGCTGTTATTCTAATACTGTCAGAAACCAGAGTGGTACAAGACAATTTGTATTGCTAGCATTGCTACAGATGGTATTTGTGACCCTTACAGGATCCTTAACCCCTTTAGGCCTAAGATACCTCCTCTGAAACAGTGGAACTTACCTGTTTCCCAAGCTGGAAGCTCTGAATGATTGTTTGCAAAATGCTTTGTTTCCACTGTTAGGTTTTCACAGAAGACACTCTCACTGCATGTGTTATGTACTTCACCATGTACACTATTCCAACGTGCCGATGAAACTGGCCTGAAAGATGCACTCTGTGTTGTACAGCATTGCAGAGAGAAATACAATATGGGAATTTGTAAAAGAACCGAAAAAGATGATATGTGAATTGAAAATAATTAGAAAAAACTCATCTCCTCTGATAAAGCAACCAGGCTGTGCATGACTCTCTACAGACTGAAAACTTCATCTCCTCACCCTCAGCTCACCACAGAGAGAGACACCTGAGACATTTACCTTCAGTGACCAAACGACAGGCATTGCTGCCACAGACCAGGACCCAAAGAGCCTGCTTCACAGCCACTGTGACATGATGTCAATTCATCTTCCAATTGCAGCGGAATGTCCGCTCAGTCCCATGTCCCAAAATATATTGGTCAAGAAAGCAGATGCTGGTAAGGTTGTAAAGAGTGATACCATCAAGTATGAGATAAATTATCTCCCAAGTTGTTTGTCCTTTACAGATCCAGAAAAAAACCCCTTTGTGCTCTCTCAGGTAAATGCACTGATGTCTTTTCATGATGCAGATAAAGAAGTTAGCCAACTATTCTATCATTTTCATACAAAAGTAGATTTGTATCCAATTCCACAATTTTGGAATTGGAACAAGATGTCAGAATGAGCTCTCTTTTATTCCATGGTCTGACAAACACTACAATGGAAGCTCTAGATAATATGCTTACTTTTATTTGCTTTGAATGAGTAAGCTGTTGAATTTGAGCAGAAATGGTTGCAGTAAGCTTTGTCTCATTTTTTAATTTGGTTATCTGCTTGGCATACAGGACAACCTGTTTCTCGTACATGAAGCAACATCTCTGTAATAAGCCCTGAACTGAAATTTCATTTTGTACCAATTTGACCAGAAGTGGCTCATTCAATCAGGAGAGGCTTTTAAGCAGATAGCGGAGTTGCAGCCGTGACTGAGCGACAATAACGAGACCAGACAGCTCAAAACCTTGATATTGTTTCTGCTTCATACCCAAGCTGGTACCCCACTGAGATCCTCTCACATTTGCCTTCCTGTACGGTACAGCAAAAGGCACAGATCATCACAAATAACAACATTAATGAGATTTCTATTGGGATTGCAATACATTTTTCTATTGGGACCATTTGGACACTACCATTTGCCTAATTATTCTTCTCCTAATTAATTCTACTGGCAGCTGCAGATCTTCAGTTACATAAACGCTCTCCTGTGTTTGCTCAATTAAGTGGAAAGATTCCTGTAACCTAATATGTTAACAGTAGGATAAAAACAGCCACACAACTCCATCCAATACAGAAAGTATTGGAGCCCTCTATAGAAAAGGCATACGAAAGCTCCTCAAAGCCCAATTTCCTGAATCCAAGCACTTGGTTGTAATTTTCAAAGGTATATTACCAACTTTTTTTCCATCTTGCAGAGCTAGTACAAGGTACCAGTGAGGACAACACAACATCTCTTTGGATAGCAACATAGGGAAGATTAGTACAACTTTACTACACTGAATGATACCACTACAAACTTCAAATATTTAGAGAATAAAAGAGTTCAGCACTCTGCTAAACTGTTCCACATACAAACGCAGCTAGGAATGACAGAGCACTTGGTGTGTATTTATTTCGCCTTCATGGCTTCCATTCAGATGGAGAGACAGATAACTCATTTACCCAGCTCTCCAGAGCCTGCACCGCTGTCCACATCAGCCTCATCTTACGGAGGGAGGACAAAACCCATTCTTAGGAAATCTACAGCACAATGGGTTTCTCCCAGAAGTTGCAGAAACTCCATCCTACAGAAGCTCAAACTCACTACAACACGTGGTGCGCTTTCAAGAAGGGGTTATCCAACGAGTCAAGGTTCTGTGCTGACAGACCACTTGCCATCCCTGTGGGCATTCTGCCCCAGACTGCCCATTCTGCACAACTCACTGGGCCCCGTGCACGCTTCAGACACTCACTTTTTGGGAACAAATACAAACAGTATAGATGAGTGCCTTAAGTAACTGCCTGTCAATGGTTTCCACGCTTTCCCAAGCGTGCACAGTAATCTCGTTTGGTTTGGCCCATTCTTAAAATTAACAACAACACATGGTTAGTGTTAGTTCCAAAGACCACAGTAATTTACCTTAAAAATTTGCCTTTCAATTCTAGGATGATTTGACAGCAGTTAAACACTTCAGCACTATGTGCACAATTAGCTTTTATGAAATGAGTCTGAAATTTGTGGGCATATTTATAACGAGTAGCTCCTTTAATCTCCATCCTGTGTTGCACAGATGGCCTTGGGACGTCCAGCTGTGACTCTCTCAGTTACATCATTGATATGAGAATTCAAAATATTCATATGAAGGAACCATTAATGTGAAGCAGAACTAGAACAAGTGCTGTAACAACTCTGCTGCATTCCATGCAGTTCCCACCATTACTGTACTTTTAAAACAAACACAGACTGCTCACAATGTCTCCATTGACTTTCCCTTATCACAAAGTTACGTAAATTTCCAGTTGGAAGCCATCGGTTTTGAAAGAGCTTTTTCAATGTTTTAATGAGGGATTGACTTGGAGCTCTGATTTTAATACTCAAAAGAAAAGCAGCTGCTAACTAGCAGCCTCCCAGGTTCCTCCACACATTCTGATTTTAAGAACACAAGCAGGGTTATTTAGTGTTACGGAACTGAACTGGACTTACCATTCTCTGGGACTGTAAAACTATTTCAGTGTGGATTAGCTCTGTGTTTTCCAAACACCAGCATCATCAATTCTGTTCAATGCAAAACCTTCCAGCTGTTCCAGTTAAGACTGCAATGAAGAAGAAATGACACCAATTAAACAAAAAGCATCACAAGGTATTGGCAGCACTAAGTTCCTTCTGAAGGACGCAGCCCAGTTCATACAAGACTCCTGTTCCATTGCCCAGTAATGAAGCACATTCTATTGCTCAATGTTCCCACTTGTTTGGAGTTGTACAAGGAATTACACTCCTCAGCACATGAGGCATGGATGCTACTTTATTCACCACAACATAAATAACACATCTTATGTCCCAGTTACAGATGTGGAAGGTTATATACACATAAGCAAGGTGGAGACACTTTCCTCCATATCTAATCTTTGGTACACCAATAGAACTTCTTTCCATAGTTCTTCTCCACCCTCATTAGATTCTACAACCACATTTTTTTTCTTTCAGTTCCTCATATATGTGTCTGTAGAACACAACGTATTTGATTCAAGCCTACTTGGACTGATATTGAGTTTCAATCAATGCAGGGAACAGGCCTACAGCCCTGCTACAAACCACCTTCCTGGCCTCTCTCCCACAGCACCTACGTCCTCTCTTCAATCTCCTTACTTCACCCAGATCAGCACACACTCTTCCTAATGCATTTTCAGCAGGAATGACAAAGCTCAAACTGAGCCATAACCTTTAAAATAGGCGGCTGAAGCACCTCTAGGTGGCTGAAGCACAAAACACTGGAGCAGGCTGCCCAGAGAGCACGCGCTGCACACCAGCGTGGCTCCGAACTCTGTGTGTGTGTGTGTTCAGTTTCTTGTCATATGAAAAGAACCCACTGCCTTCTCTTTTCTCCACCTATGCCAACTGAATGCATTTCCTCTCACAAGTTCTAACACGTAAAATAAACTGCTGTTATAATGCACTTCAGTAATCATCACAGAAAAGTGGTTTATATGCATACTTCACTTTTAAACACTGCCACGTCGTAGGATTTACTGGCAACACAAATATTATCAGGATATACATTCAAAGAAACACAAATGATGAGAGCAAAATAAACTGTAAAGATCAGAATCCACATGAGGACAATTAGATGAAGGAAGGGAATCTAAATGAACTCCCTGACGTACCTCGGAACACTCAATGCTCCGCTTCCTCCTACAAATTATTAAATGAAGATTTCTAAATGTTTGAAAGAAAAACAAGACATACCACAAAAATGACGTGACAAAGGGAATTAAAAATGCATGGAATATTGCTGGAAAACACGGTGTAGAGAGGTGTGTGAGGTACAAAGCCCTCCCCAAAGGCAGAAGCCCAGCTCTCGGTGACAGCACTGCTTCTCCTCCAGGTCTGCAAGAGGAGCTGCCTCTAACCAAGCACAAGCAGCAGCTTTGGACCTTTTGTGGAAGAACACAAAGCAAATCCACTCTCACACAGTGGCAGGAGGCCTAGGGAAGGAAGCAGGCAGGATGCCAGAACAACACTTAGTTTTGCACAGCCTTTCTACTTGGGCAGTGTATATGGAGAAGTGTAGAACAAAAATAGGCATAAAACACTTGCAAATCTCTGGGAGCTATCTGTTACGTGTTGAATCTACAAAACACTGTGCCTTCTTTCTCTCTTTTCCCACTTCTGTCTTAACCCCCTCTCTCCCAGCCATGTGCTCCTGCATCTCAAGATGGCTCTGGCACCTGGCTGCACCGCGACCCAAACCAACTGCAACAGAAATGAAATTAACTAAAATCGCTTCTGCTGCTGGATCAGGGGGTTAGGACTGGCTTGCTGGTCATGTGGTCAGATGAGTGCTGTGCACAAAAGGGACACTTACCCCTTTTATCATCAGCAGGTCCTCAGCTTCCTTCTGCTGCTTATATGCAACCAAAAGAAAAAGCAAGGAGATGTGGCACATGGGAGGATGTGACTGAAGATTTACCCACTAACCCAATTCAGATGAGATGAGACATCTCTAACATCTGTCATAGATTTAATTTTTGTATCTTATCTTTCATGAGCAGCAAAAAAACCTCAACATTTCCATAAATAGTGTACTTTACTGTCTGAAATATGGCTTTAGACACAATTTCAGGGGAACAATGATCACTTGCTCTGTTCAGAGAGCCAGCTCCACAACAACTGTTATTCCCAGGAATCCTTAAAAGCATCTGGAATAAGCGCCTAATGAACATTTCAGCTGAAGGCTTCACAGGACATGTTAGAGCTTTCACACACTGCAGAAGAGAATTCAGACTCTGCAAGGTACTGTGAGAGTATTTGCATGTGTCTGTGTAGGAGGGATTGCCCTTTCTAAGCGTTTTTGATGAGTTCTGAATGTCAATGCCTCTTAAATGCCACTTCAATTCTGATCAGGTTCATCTGATCAGAAATCAGCCCATTCATTTGTGAAATAATAACCTTTCTTGTTTCAGCTTGCTATGCCCATAAGAAGGCTGGTGGAATAGCTTGCTCCTACAAAACCATCTTACAATTTTTGGTTCTTTGCTGTCAGTCACAGAGGCTATTAGCAGTGGCTTGCCATCCTGATGTGGGATAGGAGCACGGTCAGTAAATTGCCTTTGAGTTCTATTTTTATTATTAAATCATACCAAGCCAAACTTAAATGCAGAGAGGTATGAAATAGTTTACCTGTACCTATGATAACTGAATGAGATGGTGAACTTCCCACTGCCTCAAGAGGTCAAGGCTGGTGCCTTCTCTGCTTGTACAAGAAATTTTCACTTTCTGATCTGATACTAAACAACAAGCTGCACAACAAGACAGAAATCATGGACCTAAAACTGCAGAAGATGGATGAAATAACCTTAATAATTATTTTCTAGAACTAAGCAATATGAAATGCTATTACTATAAATACATCATTGTTTCGCATAAAAGTATTAGAAGCAAGAAAGGAAAAAAAGATGAATGGAAAAAAAAAGAAAGAAAGAAAATAAATCAGGAAGGGCAGCTAAGTACAAAGTCTGCTGACAACCTGCAGGAGTTACACAGCTCATTTCCTTAAAAATGACTCCTGCTGCCAAAGCTGTGATGTTGATTTGCAGCCGCTGCTCACAGGCACTGGAAGCCAGAGATCAGTGCAATGACACTACTGCAAGATCCAGCACACAAGGGGAAAAGGCACTGCTTTATTAGTGCCAAAAAAAAAAAAAAAGGAAAGTCAAACACCAACTGTAAATAAACATCAAGCACAACAACATGACCATGTAAGACCCCAAAGCAGATAGACCCTAACCAGCCCAACACTTTATACCTGAAAGACCTCTGAGTCCAACATAGAAGTTAGACAGTTCTTCCCTCAAAAAATTGTATTAAGCAAAAATAAAAAAATAAATCAGAAGCACAAAACAGTGCCTGGTGCAGTTACTGAACCTAAAAATAGCTCCTAACAATTGTTTATTTCCCACTGTCATGCACTAAGACTTTCATCTTAGCTCAGAATAAAAGAATTCCAGGCTCATGCCTGCTCGATACAGAGAGCTTTTGAAATGACATAAGAATTGTGACTATTAATAACAATTAATTCTATTTTGGAAGGCTATTTATGAAGAGTAAGAAGGTTGGGCAGGGAGAATCAAACCGTCCTCTTAGAATAGACAAAGCTCTTTTCTTTGCCATTTTTATTTTACTTCTCTCTGAAGATCAAATTTGGAAATCTTGTTTTGCAAATCTGTTATCACTACAACATTTTTTTCATATCTATGAGATTAACAACAAAGCTGTTATTCTCCAAAATGTTCTCTAAAAAATCTAAAATAAAAATAATTTCATGAAGTAACCATCAGTTCACCTGCAAGATGCATCACACGCTACCTGACAGTGCCAGTTTAATTGTTCTCTCAAACAGAAAAGGTTTACAAACAAGCACAGCGTGCTTGAAAATTTCCTTGAACTGCTGTGCCACAGTTGCAAAGTTTGGCAGGACAGGAGCAAACACAGTGATGGTGGCTTCAGGAACCAGATAAAGAAACCGACTCCTTAAAAACAGTTACAGTGTCAATTATCTGCTAGAACAAGAACACAAAATAGAGCTTTGAGGCAGCCTCTGACCCACACTGGAGCTGTCAGAAACGGGCCATGTTACCTGCTGCATGGGGCTGGAATGACACGGGGTGCCACCCCCCACGGGCCGCAGCATTGCCCCACAAACACCAAGTGACAAGCGTGGTGCCAGCCTGCCAGGAAGGGCAGCGGCTGCCTCCTCTGCTGCTGCCTGGCAGGGCAGGCATTGCACCTCCTGCAGACTGAGGTCTGGAAACAACCGTCTTGGGGAGGACTTGTGTTGCTGTTAAGTCAGATCTGACCAATTTAGCAGCTTTAGGTACTGCTTCAGCACAAGCTGGTTTTATTACATCTTCTCTGCTACAGTATAAAAACTCTCATCTTTAAAATTGAGTTTAAAGCACCACTCCAATGTCAAAGAAACATTTTTTTTAAAGAAATGTGACTGCAAGAGCTCAACAGATAAAGTTATAAAAGCAGACATGGGTTTGGTTTTCTGTTTTTTTGTTTGTTTGTTTGGTTGGTTGGTTCTTTTTTTTGCTGTTCAGTTGTTTTCGTTTGTTTTGGTCTGCAGACACTTGTAATTCTTATCTATTTTTAAAATCATGTTATTTACTTATTTTATTTTAGGCATCCTGACACATTTAGTAGGTACCCACCTGTAGAGTAACCTGACAGTTCACCTCCCTTTTCCCTACCTGCCATTATCTTTAAGCACCAAGACTATCTTCCAACAAAGATGAATGAGGGTATTGCATTAAACAGTTTTTTCCTACTGCATCCAGAAACTATCACCTGATAATAATTACAAAAATAATGTCAATTGTCAAGACAACCCCGCAAATTCCTTTTCAATTAAAAAGTCTGCACTCTATGAGCTTGCCCCTTATGCACTGCTCCCTCCCTTCCTGAGGGTACAAACCACAACGTGCACACTTAGCACCCAGTATGTTCCCAGCTGCAGCGTAGGATATGCCAGCATCCAAGCACCCACAATTACAGTGAGACACAAATGGATCACAATTTATCAGTCAGTTTGCTCATGCACAGTATCACAAATCACACACGAGAGGTGTCTGTGCAGATGTCTAGGAGAAAATCTGCAGTGATCTACAACAGAAAACAGATACGCTGCTAAACCAGAACAATTCAAGCCCACAGCTGCCTTCGAGGAAGTACAACATGTCAAACCCAGCTTTATTTGTGCTTAGAAAAATCTTTCTTGGAAGGACTGCATTTTTTTTTTCTTTGCTTTTTCTAAAGATGGGCTAGAAAAGAACCAAGACTGCACACGTGCATCTTTGACCAGCACTGCAAAGAGAAAACAAGTTCATCTGAGAACCTGCTGGGAAAGATATTTCAGCCAGCAGCTTCTCTGCTGCCTGTACCTCTTTCTCCCCACCATGACTGCGGTTTTTTACTTGCACTGATAGCAGGGATGAAAGCCAACCTAAAGCACAGAATCTAAAAAGCTGTAACGTTTCATATTCCTTTACTGCCAGAATCACATGCAAAAATCAAGCTGGTATAAATAGCCCTCAACTACATGCAGGGAACTAAAATAAGATCTTACATAATGGCTGGTATGAGCGATCACACTGTTGAGAGCTGCTGTGAGACAGGTACTGCTTCACCAGTGGCAGGTGCTCCTTCAAGGGGAGAGCCCTGCAGGTTTGTATTTCAGGCACGGTGTGACAGGTGGGCACCCGAACCAAGGGAACAGCCCACACAAGTAGGCACGTGAAGGGGAACCCCACGTGAAGGCAGAAAATCTTGCATGTGACAAACACAAGGGCAGAGGTCACCTGGCTCCAGACACATGGATACCTCAACTGGGCAACTTCATTAACTGGATAAAACCATTGCAGCAGGCAGGGAATGGCTGTACAGCCATTTGTCTCGTCTATGTTTCTGAAGTGGTAAAGGAAAAAAATATATAAAAAAATGCTCATAGTAAGCGAAACTTCAGCTGCCGCCAGGTACTGGCTGTGCAGCTCTCCCCGAGCTGCATTTTGACACGTTTTGTGAAGCCAGCGACTGTGGGTGTGAAGGGGAGAAGTGGTGAACAGAATCCGACTCCGAGTTTGTTCCTCTGCAGCTGTCTCAGCCGCGCTGCCAGGACAAAGCACCACGCCGCGACACCGTGCCTGCCTCACTGCTGGCGAAACACCTCTGCCACCACGGGACCAGAGACCTCAAATTCAAGCACATGCAAAGAGCTTGCATGATAAAGAAAAGCCGATTTGGAGCAATATTCTATTTCTTTTCTTAACAGGCAGGCTAGAGCACCCATAAACAACGGCTTGCTTTGCTAAAGAACCAAATGCCCAGCAGTTTGCTCTGGGGTAAACGTTGTCAATGTGT
Source organism: Penelope pileata (assembly GCA_013396635.1). Classification (NCBI taxonomy): domain Eukaryota; kingdom Metazoa; phylum Chordata; class Aves; order Galliformes; family Cracidae; genus Penelope; species Penelope pileata. The sequence goes on from WBMW01003582.1 coordinate 339,223, forward strand.
GCTCAGAACTCCAAGGAAAATCAGGTCTTTTAGATTTATTAAAGATGGATAGGCCAAGCCTGCTGGCAAGCACTTTACCAAACTAATTGTCTTATCATTGTTTACAAAAAAAAAAAAAAAAAAGAAGAAGAAAAAAAGAAAAAAAATTTGAATAATCAAAGTTTTATTGCACATTCAATATGTGGCACTCTCTCTAAAGGCCCAGATTTTGAAATCATAGTTTTCAGAGGAAATTAGCTTTCAGCTAAAATAAGAAGAGCAACATTTTCTATCTTTCAGCTTCAGGAAAAAAAAGTCACAACTAAACTCAAAGAGAAAAGATCTTATTTGAGCATTAAAAGTCTGCCAGCCCATTGCATTAAGGTCTGGTTAGTGGATTCCTGCTGCTCAGGATTGTCAGTATTGAGGAGAAAGATCAGCTGTCTTCATAGAAAGCAAAATAATTTTTAATGAGGATAATTATAATGCGGTTTAATGAACCTCCTACAATATACAGTTATGGAGCTAGGAGAAGACATAAAACCATGACGCGAAACAGACTAGATGGCAATGATCTCAAGTTTTGTCTGACAAAAAAAATGGCACACAGCAACAACATGCACCTTGCTAAGGCTTGCACTGAAACACAGACAGCTTCACACAGCTAGCAAAACCTCCACTGACTCTATTGCCACAGCCTGCTGACACTTACCTCGGCTCCACGGTGGTAGAATTTACATCCTTGAATTGAGGTAAACAACTGAGCACTGAAAATTCATTGCAGTGATTCAAATACAGATTAGAGGCAGGAATTAAATAACTAAAAATTAAATAGCGCTGAACTGTAAAGCATGGAAGAGAAAGAGGTTAACAGAAACAAATGCATTGAAAGCTTGGTCAGACACACTGCACATGGAGCTCACTGCACGCTGGTTTAACTCACCAGCTTCTGCTCTCTTACACCACTACCAAGCCCTATAGCACGAGGAGATGACTGATCCGTGTTCTCATGGTGCCAGTAAGACTGCTTCAGTCAGTGTCAATTCACCAACACATCTGAGATGTTGCTGTTGCCAGGCTAGAATTATTTCATGCTGGCAGTCCAGAGGAGGATATAAGGAATATCTCCTGACCTTCCTGGTCTTCAGCTGGAAAGAATGATCATGGGTTCCTGTCTTCTATAGCTACTGTCAAGGCATCAAACAGCTTACTCCAGCAGTCTGCAAAACTTGGTAGACAGATCCATTCGGTTTTAAGGTACGTGTGGGGAGAAGTCAGTGAAGTATGGGAACCAACCTCAGCATTGTTTTCTGGTCAGACAAAAGGTAACTGGAAAAATAGCAAAGACTGAGACTTCTGTGCTTAGAGGAGTAGTGTAAGGAATAAGGTACCAGGAAAACGGGCCCCATTCTCTCCCCCTTCTATTCAGACAGCCACCTCTGTCATTAGCAAACAACTGGAACAGTCAAAACAGCAAATGTGTCTGAGCTCAACAACAATTTTCTCTGGGGTACTGTAGGGTTGTCTAGCATCTCCACAAAAGATGTGTGAGTGGAAACAAGACGTTCTGACTCCGCACATCTCGTGGACTACAGGCTGTCTACAAAACGACACCTTCATTTTCCCAGTTTTATTTTAGTTATTTGCAGAATAGTTATTTGTTTTCAATCTCAGTTTCCACTCCCACTCCTACTTCCCTTACTACATTAAAGTTTTGAGCTTCTTAACAGAACTCTTTCTCTTACCAAGGACAAACAAAGGCAGACTTACTGGTCATTGATCTCTTCTGAACACCCAGCCACCTACTGCACTTCCTGAAAATCCAAGCTGTCCCACCTTCAATCACGCACATGTCTTAGCAATGCAGACAGAAGTCACTGAAGCATACACCAGTTAGAAGAGCTGACCCAAGAACTTATTACATCTATCAAAAAGGAAAAAGTGGCAGCTAAAGAATGCTGCAATACTCCAGCATTCTTTCTCAATGCCAGGCTAAAAGCTAGTTTTAGAGGCTAGTTTCACTGTGCATTATTGAAAATACACCACAGCAAATATATACGATTCCATTGTACAGGTGTCATTCCTTGGCACCCCAGAGTGGCAACTACTTCATATCAATGTCACTTAACAGAACAGTGACTGCCTTATAGCACCTACACAGGGAACAGCTTCCTGCCCAGCTGTTCTGTGGCCTCGTACACGTGCAGCACCCATATGCCACATGGTTACACCTCCCTGCTTAATGGCCTCCAGAAACTGACTGTACTGTGCATTTCCACAGGAAGAAAATACACAGCACGCTTTACAAATATCATCCAATAAACGCTCAGCATATAAGCTGCTTCCTGACTTGTTTTATGAAAACTGTAGCATCCATAAAACTGCAGCCTTACACAAACAACATGCATGGCAGTGGGTGAACACACGTAAGCATTCTACTAATGAAAATGACATATGACATTCAGTATATACGAAGTTTAGTGTTTGCATACCTGTTTTTACAAGAAAACAAACATTCCACCTTTCTTCTGATAAGCACTGGAAACGCCTTCACTGAGATTTTTCTTTGGGAAGGGAGCTGCTAATTCCCCCAGCACAGCACACTGCTGTGTGATCAATGCCCTCAGCTACCTCCAAGCCTGCCAGCTGAGCAGCAGGCTCTCATTCCTTTGTCTCTGGGTAAGACAGCATTTTAAAAACAAATGGACTGCGGGATATGAAATGCCATAAAACTGAATTCAAGGGCTTGTCAAAAGCAGCAGGTCATGTTACCCAGCAGAACACAAGGCCTCTGTACCAAGGGAAGATACCACACGTATCTTCCCTGAAACTCAGCTGCTGTTATTATAGGTTGGACTTTGCCACCAAAGCAAAGACACTGCTGGCTACCGAGATCGTCCAGCTTCATCAAACAATTCTGATCGCTGAAATGGAGATGGAAGGAGAGGTGAACAACTACCGGTTTGCTCAGCCGATGAAAACTCCATTTGTTCAAGTAAGAGACCACTTTTCCTCTGCTCCAAAACACAGAGCAGTGGACTGTGGACTGTCAGAGATCCTTTTCTTCCGTATTTCTATTATCCAGCACATTCAGCTGGCTTAAACACCTGAAAGTTGGGAACAGAGTTCAGTTCCTCAGTACCAGCTTTTGTAACTTGCATTAGTGCTTAACCTCTCCCATGCACACAGCTACTTGCCAGAATCATCTGCATCAGCTAACCAGCCCCCTCTGCCTCGTTAAAGGAAACTTGCTAATGCCAGAGTTAACCATTTACGAGCCAGCCCTCTTCGATACAGCATGAGTTATGTTCTGCTGCATGCAGAGCACAAGCTTCCAGAACTGCCTTCACTGTCTCTTGTTAATCAAAACAAACGTTGGGAAACCACAGTAAGTGCCAACAAGATTTTTTTTCAGTCTCCTAAGCCCTCTTAAAAAACACGCACACAAATTCAGACATTTCACTTAGCTAAACAGCAAAGCTAGCACTGCAAAGTACTTTCCAGAAAGAGGAAAACAAAATACAGAACCTTTTCACGGTAAATGTCGGTCAAAATTCAAAGATTAAACAAAAATGGCTCGGTTTAACTTGGCTTCTAATACCCAAGTTCTATTGCACCGAGCAGAGTGAAAGCTCCAGGACACCACCTTATGCCTGCAGTGGAGGGAGGGTGGTCAGGAAAGAATATATTAAAAATAAAAGCAGAGGAAGTGCTTGAAAAGCTGCCACTTATCTAACATCTCTGGTGATTGGCTGCCAGAGCTGTTGCTACACAAACTCTGCCTGCTGCAGCTCCACACAATAACCCTGCTCTGTTACAGCAGGCTGCTGCAGACGCTCCCTCTGCTAACGCAGCAGGATCACAAGCTTCACTCCGTTGGAATAGCCAATGGCTGTCTCCCCTCAAGCTAAGGGGAAAAGTAACGCTGCCCCGAGAATGCACAACTCCCTGAAACGAAGCTCAGTGCATGGGCAGCAAACCTCTGTCTGTAGGTGTTTCATGTGGAGCCACGAAAACTTCTCTTACATTAGTTGTTTCCAGAGCAACAGAACAATGTGGTTCCAATTCCTGCTGGTGTATTTTCTGATCAAAATCTTTTACAACTGCGTGACCGCTGCAGGAAGAGAAGTGGAGAGAACAGAGTGAGGCAATTCCAAAAGGCACCGAGCTGAGATCGGGAAGCAAATTAACCCCCCTCCTAAATGCAAAACAAACAAACAAGAAAACCAATAAAACCAAAACAAAAGATACAACAGGTGGGTTTACAATTAAAATACCCTTAAAGTTTTTGGTTTGTTTTTATGAAAACAAAACATTTTCACCTTTTGTGTGGCCGGTATACTAAAATCAGTGCTGCCAAGACTGAGGGTCTAAGTGTCACCCCTCCCAGCCTTCGCTCTTTTCACCAAGGGTTTAGCCCAGGAAAAAGTGATGCAAGAATACCTGCTGCTTAAGATAGGAAATGGAAAAGCTAACACACCAGCTCCTCTGTTCCTACTCTAACACAAACCAGTGCTGAGTTTGGAAGGAAAAAAATAACAGAAACATTTAATAAAATGAACAACTTCAATGTTCAGAGAGCAATGCTTGAGCAAGCCCCGAGCAGGCCATGGGATTTAGTAGTATGCTTTAATTATTAAAAAAAATAATAAAAATAAAGGGTTATGTTAATGTGAATGGTCCTGGGTAATAGGACAAACTACTGAGAAAATCATCCAGGGATAATTAAAGAGTAAATTAATAGGGATGTCTGAATAATTCACATCTATCAACAGTATAATCATTAAAACTTCTGGGGCCGTCTTCAAAACCAGCACTAACATGAACGGCCTTACACCCAGATTTCAGCGGTGAGAGGGACTTCAATATGCAACAGTCAAACCCTTTTCATTTGGGGTAAATGGGAAAACTCTCCTCCAACAACCAAAAGCAATGGGACAAAAGGTATGAGCTGTTTGGCATGAGGGTGAGCTACAAGTGAAAAACAGGAGGTGTGCACTTCTTGGCTTTTTCAACAAATTGCACTACAGTCACAAAATCAATTGGTGCATGTGCAAACGATACTAGCAAGCAGGCTACATTCTCCTTTCTTGCCTAACGCAAATGATCTAACAATTTTATTTCCCTGGAAGTTGTGCTTGGATATAAAGCACGATCTGAACTCCACCAACGCTATGAAGATCAGAATCTGGTGACTACACAAACAGCAAATCGGTGAGGCAGCTGGATGCCACCCCTCTGCTTCCTCACCGCAGCCCCAGGACAGCCAAGGGAAAGGAATGCTGGCACGAGCCTCAGCTGCTCCGTGCACAGCCGGGCAGCCACTGCTGCACAACAGGGCATGGCAGCAAACTGCCACACGAAGGAGGCAACTGGGCCTTTCTGAAGACAGAACCCAATTATAAGCATGGAAATGAAGCACAGAGACCAACAACATCTTAGTTCTACAATTAGGTAAGAAGTAATTTGCCTACTGCCTAAAAGTCACCGCTCTGATAACAGCATTATCATCTTATACCCATTAATATTTCCTCCAATTATTTCTGCTTTGGAAGAGGATTTATATACAAGTTGTTTCTGACAGATGTATGAAAAATCATTTTCCAACTGTTTTGAACTTTACCTCGATTTCTTTGCAATGCAGCCGTAACATCTTAGCCCCATGGCTGTGGAAGCAGCACCGTGAATGAAGTCAATTGTTTCCATGTCAGCACCGTCACTTAGGAGTCACGTCCTCCCACCCAGGTTGTGATTAGAGCCCTGTGGTTGGTGGCAGGGCACAAAGTGAAAGGGGAGGGTTATCTCCTCCAGGGAACGTGAGCCCAACTTCAGCTCACATGTAAAAATTAACTTGCAATCGCCTAAAATACACACAAACAACAAAACCACCCCCCGACACACACACACAAATAACCATCTTCAACTCAACAAGAGCTTTCTTCCTGCTGAAAAAGCACTCATGGGCTATTGCCTACTTCTGCCCAGAGAAGTGTATTTTGGCAGCGGGTGCAGCCACCCCTTTGCAGAGTGCCCAGGCAGCTAGCACAACGTTCAGCCTCCTGCTTTCTGCAGACCTGTCTCTGTGCGACTGCTTGCTGAGGTCTCTTGCTGGTTTCTAATGTACAGGTTGCCTTCGACTGTAGTTTCTTACAGCTAACGCTGTGAAAGAACTGGCTCATGACTTATTAGTACAAACTGCAAGCCACACAAACAGGCTACCAAATTAATCATTAGCCTTAGGAAAGACCTACCTGTGTTCTGAACTGCCCTTATCAGCCATCAAATACCTCAGTGTAAAGCAACACCCTACTAACCTTGATTGACATCTGCACCGAAAATACAGATTTTAAGGTAATTCCAATTACTCACTGCATCTCACATTCCAGCTTTATCTCTAAGAAGCTAAGAAGTACTTCTAAGGGGAAGAATATTTGAAATTTATACATAAACAGAACTAAAAACAAATAGAGCAAGAGCAAGACTTTTTTCAGAATCTCTCAGGGTTAAAAAGCCAAAGGTTTGACCAGACAAACCCAAGCTCCAGACGTACTCTAACACGAAGTCCCCTTTCCATCTTCTCAGCAACCAATTCATGCATGTCGAGTTACCTTTTTTTTTTTTTTAAATCATAAGAACGTTCTCAAGCCTGTTACACCTTTCTTTGTTCTTCCTTTAAAGAGAACCACCCAAAACAGACCTTTGCTTTTTATCTGACGATACGTTTCAAAAACATTGGTAAGGGACTGGCCTCTCTTTCTCCTTTTATAAATTATCACATTATCATTTTCTCGATGCTTTATACAATGAGAAAATAGATTATTTTGCATGGAAGCTGAACTCCGTAGGATAGCATTGTGGATAGCAGCTGTTATCATTCAGTTCACAATATGGCATTTACCTTTAACACAGCAAAGCAGAAAAGGGAAATAAAGAACAAAAGTCAGCCTGGAATTTCTTCAATATTCTGGAAATTAAATACAGTATGTTCTGGAGGTAGAAAGATAAAGGTGGCAGGGATGCATGTCCAAGGTTTATTAAAAAACATCATTTGACAGAACCAGGTCCAAACGTATACAATCAAAGTGACTGCTTGGGAGTGGAAAAGCAGAAATACCCTGATCACATACATACTAATAAAGCTGATGTTGAAAAAAGTTAAGCATCAGTAAAGCTCTTTCAAACACTAAGTATTGCTTTTAAAAACATTAAAGAGTAAGATCTTTAATGAAGATCAAGCTTTAAGGGGAAACACTGAGGAATACTGAAAAACTCAAAGCATCAGCTCCTTATTTAACAGGGATGTGAGCTGCCCATGAGAGGTTTACTATCTGCTCGAGTCGCACCGCATCCTAACTGCTAACAGAAAGCGCAAGCTGCAGATATACAGAAAGAAGAGAATGCACGTTGTACGGCTGGGAAGTTACAAAACTTTCCATGCCAGGGAACAGAGAGTCCTCTGAAAGCATCATTGGTTGGTAGAAACAGAAAATCCTTTGGCTTCTTTCCTCAGCTGTAAATCATTTCATGCAATTTACCCGCTAGCGAGCTGTGCTTGTACTTGTGCCAGCCCGGTTAACCTTGGCACAACTCTGCTCCCAAGCTGACACCGCTCCTAGACCAGGGCTTTGCCACCACCACTTCTTCCTGGCAGAGGGAAGAGCTGCTCAAGGCAGGGGCTGGGGAGCCAGCGGGGGCCCCATCAGCGGCCCCGGGGGTGCGGCGCAGCTGGGACCTCGGCCAAGCTGGCCAGGGGAAGAGGAAGGAAACCCAGGGAAACATAAACACGAGCTCCAAGCAGCGGCTCGCGCAGTCACACTTTTGGTTTGTTTCTTTGTTTTTTTGGAGAAGCGGTAAATCATTGTTTCTTTCAGAGCCCATTCTGTGCTTAGTTCCTCAGTGGTATTACAAGCAAACTGAGGAAGAGAAAAGGAAAAATCAGGGAGCTGGATCTCTGTCTCTTGTAGCTGGCAAGCAGATTAGAAAACTTGTGCAAAACAGGACATACCTGCCCCTTGCGTAACTGCAGCCCTGGGCCAGAGAGCTCTTCCCTCGCCCCACAGCTCCCCTAGGCTTTCACCACACTGCAAAGTGCTCTTCGTTCCATAAGCTTTGTTGTTTTCATTTAGGATTTCCTACTTTTTTCCTCAATAATAAAATTTTAAAATATCAGATACAAATCAAATACTGTAAGTCAAATCAGCCAACACATGAGAAGTTTCTAGGTACAGTGAGCAAACCCAGTATAATACATTAACACAGCTGTAGTAATTCTCCAGCTGAGTACACCATTTCCACGCTCAGGTGTTTAAATCAAGGACCTTCTACACAGCAGTTATCTACACTGAGACTTTAGATGTCTTTGCATTCAGAAAGGACTTGGTTCCTATTAAAAGTAAAATCAAAGCCTCCTGGTAGGAATTTTGTAGAAATTTCTATCAGACTGCTACATTTGAGTCTCAGATTGCCTCTCTCCAGGGCAAATGGATTGAATCCAAATATATTAATGCATAAGCAAACAATTTTGTTAAGCAATCTCAAGAAAGACACGAACACGTGCTGCCTCTAACAGGACTGCTACAGCACCAATAGTTTTTGCAGAGAGCAGACTGAACCACCATCAGAAGAAATAGGTCTGTTTTACTGCGTGGGTGGGGGGAAGATGTGTGTGTGGGGGGGATTAAAGTGTTTTTGTGTTGGTTTGGTTTAAAAGCATTGCTCCACTCAAGTGTTTCAACACTTACCTGGCTTAGATGGCAACAAAAGAAAACAAATTATACAGAATCACTGCTTTTCAGCTGAATCATGGGAATAGATAGCACAATGTAAAATGAATTGCCTTAAACCTCTGTCACGGTTAAGATTTACCCCGTTATTTTGCACTGGGCACAGGTTAACGACATGCATATGCTCATTACCACCTCTCTTCTGACACAGATCTGTTCCTTTAAATATAATGCCACCAGAAGCAGTTGGATAATACTCCTGTCTTTTCAAGGTTGGACACAGAACACCACCACCACAATTAAAGCCCAGCCAGCGAACAGCTGCTCTGCATTAACCAGCAGCAAGCAGGCCATTCGTCAGCGACAGACAGGCTAAGAAGCAGTTCTTCACTAGGGCCTTACACTAATGCATTTTACCTTTCTGTTTCCAGGGAAATAAAACTCCTTACCGTTTCATTCAGCTACTGTGCTAATACATGCATTCACAAAAATTAAAATAGCTCAGTAGTGTGACCAAGCCCTCAAGAATTCATGTCCTCATGATTTGAACAATATTCTCACTCCACAGTCACATCAGATCATACTACCATGCTACGTTGCAGTGCAGTGATTACAGCAGCCAGACAAGGGCCACTTCTTAGAGCTTCAAGTTTTAGAAGCCTGTTGAGAAGCCAGGACACTTGTTTGGCCAGCTAGCTCACAGTGAACCCTGTGTTAGTATTTGAGCACTGCTGTACTCGGTCCAGCTGGATTACAGCTAACTAGTGATACGCCTTCTGAGCACAGCACTGCCATATCCTCGGGCTCCCAGGGCTTTGAGGAAGAATGTCCTCGCTCTTGAGCTAAACGAGCTGCTTTTGTAACATACAAAATGGATGATAATGTACCTGCAGTAGTGAAATGCTGCTTTAAAACAGCAGCTGTCTTCAGCAAAGAGCTGCTTAGTGATCGCTTCTACACTTGTTCCCAAATGCTGTGCTGCTCAAATCGTATTTCAAAGGTGCTTCAAGCATAAAGCTGTCTAGGGATGAGAATGAGAGAGCATGCACATGGAAGAGTGACATGAGGTGGGGGAGGAGAAGAAAACAGTGAACTATTACATAACTGCTGTTTTTTTGCTTCAGGAAGCGATTGGTCTCATTTTTCCTCCTTTCCTTACCCCCCCTTTTTGTCCTCTCTCACTGCATTACATGGACTGAAAGCACACAGAAGATGCTGCCAATTTAACAGCAGGAACAAATAGCAGGGAAAAGGTAGGGGCATCTTTTAGTTCCTGACAGCAGATGCATATTAACTCAAGTCCAGAAAAACTGGCACTCTAAACACCTTAGCTCATTAGCCTGTATGTGCACAGATCTAGTGAGTACAGCTTGCTACAAGACAGACATGCTGCCTTACCTACAAAATGGTGTGAGCAGACTGCAACAGTGTGGAATTAACTACCTTACATGTATGCAGCAAAACTAGCAGCAGATGAAACCTCCATGCAGAGCAGACAACACAGGGACAAGCAGATACTAAAAGATCAATAAACACAGCTCTTAGGAAAAAAAAAAAAACATACCAAAGAAAGACAACAAAACCCCAACCTCATGGTAATGGAAGACCTAATGGGCTGTGCTGTGCGTGACGCTGCCTTTGCAGTTCCTTCATTTTCCCCCACCCATCTTCTTTCTCGGGACTGTGCATCAGTCTGGCTGCTACTGCTCTGCCATCTGTTTGCTGTCTGCAACACGACAGTTGCAAGGCAAAGTTGTACAACCGCTGCCATCGTCTGGAAGAACCCGGGATACCACTTAGGGACAGCGATCCTAGCGTGAATACGCTTGCAATTTACAGCACGCAGTACTGATGCGTTGCTACTGCTGACAGCCCAGGTGTTTCCATTGAAACGTTTCATATTTCCAATACACCAAGCCAGCAGTATATCCAGATATAATATTCCACACAGCTGACTTTCAAACATCACAGGGGAAACCACAGAACAGGCAGGAAAGGGAAAAAAAAATAAGAAGACAAAGGGGACGAAATGGAAGACAGCACAAAGCCACTAAGCATCCACATTTGAAATATTCTCAAAGATGACAGATGATTAAGACAAATTGCTGTGAAAAAAACTATTAAATTTTAATATATTAAAATGTGTTACCTTCATTTTATAAATATATAAAAATCATTTTTAAAAAAGCATTAAGGTGTTCCTTTGGCCAGATATTCTAATTAAGTTGTTTTGATACAGCAGTCTTCATTCTTAGAACATTCCAGGGACCTGAGCTATCTGGTTAAGCAGATTCCAGGAAAGCAATGACAGTTAGTAAAGCAAGGCAGCCATTTTGTGTACGCATCAGTGCTGGTGCACACATAAGTGCAGATTTACTAGAAAGAGGATTTTCTAGCTGTGCTAACACATACCACAGTCTCTTCTGGCAAACTGGTACAAACAGAAGGCAGATGTTCCTTGGTATGGTAAAGGTCAAAGAGAACATAACTTTATGCTCCTACAGCCTTCTGCAGCTGTCCTGCAGGAGAACCTACACGGGTGAAACTTAACAGCTGTACAAACTCCACCAAGCCAGAATTGCTGATGTGACAAATGCCCAGTACTTTCCTTTGCTGATCTGGAACTTTGATGTGTCTATTTCTTTATGCATGTCGAAGTGGCCCAAAAAATTAGTCTTGATTTAAACCATATACTGCTGTAAATAAGATGTCATTAGGTCTCTAAGCTTAAAGCTCTGTGCCCAGTGGTCGACAATTGTAAGTCTCTGGATCACAGTGGGGAAAGCAGTGCACTAGAACTGCTATGCCACAGCAATTCTTACTCAAGAGAAAGTAGTATTGCAGGGAAGTAGTAAAACAGTATCCTGCAAAACATGGCACTTAGTACAACTCAGAGGACCTCCCAGCCTCAGAAAGAAAAAGGATCATGTGCCACAGAAAACAGTTCAATCAAAGAACTGTTCACAAAGCAGCGTGACAAACCAAAGTACTTTAAGAATTACAGATAACAGACTTTATCTTTGTAAGTCAGGAAACGAGACTCCATTTTTGTTTGCCAAAGAATATCTGAAATTAAAGGAATTCCTTTAGAAGGCTGAAAACAGATACAATGTAAAAATGAACTGTAAGGGAAGAGAAAAGCAGAAGATAATTCAGACTAGATTCACAAGGCATAGGGAAGTACACAAAAACCCCTCAAAACACAGGACTTCAGAAAAAAAGGTTTTCTTCAGCTGCCCAAAACTTTGGCTATTTGCTTTTTGATCTTCCATCCTCTAACTTATCTTTTGAGATGAGACTTTTTTCAAGTTTCTTATTTCAGCAGTGGTAAGAGTTCCCCAATCACTGACTTGCCATTTAAACCCAGAGGTAGCCAGCTACCTTCCTTGTTTTCTTCCTTGTTTTCTAATGTGATGCCTGGCAACAGCAGTCTTACTATTCCTGGGATCAGGAGAAAAAAACCCTTATGTGCTGGACTCAGGCAGGATGGAGGTTAAGTGTTGTGACATACAGTTCTTACAGGAAGTTGCGCCAAACTTTTATTATAAAGGAATCAAATCCTACAAGCATCACACTGGATATAGCTTAGTATCTACCCACGGTCCTGACGAAGTTTCTATTATTATTGTGAACTTTTGGCTAGCAGGCCACATTCAACCAAAGATAAAGGACAAGGAGATGCATGCAGCAACTTGTACTGTATATGAAGAAGTATTGGGTATCATGCTCTGCAGCAACATAAAACCATTAAAAAATCAAGGAAGAAGAATGAACTACAGACAATGGGGAACACTATAAACGGCACATACTGCAGTTATAGACTCCCTTTCACAGATCATTTGAGCACACAAATTGCTCAGTCTCTACTTGAGAAATGCTGCTTAAAGCAATTTCCTCGTGATGATCAGGTCTCTGGCACTATCATTTACTGATACTGCGTTTCTCAGCTTGAAAGAGATGGCTTCCAAGGGAACTAAAAGGAGTACATTTATATCTGACAGATTTGACAGTAAATTTAACAGAAACAAATGTCCGCTTTATCTCTCTTCTATCAAAACTTAGCTTTAAACATCAACAAAAACTTTTTTTTTTGGTAGTAGCAGATTTGTTTGGCTGTCTTTCAACAAGACTAATATTTCTTTGTCATGAGATTGAAGAGGACCACAGGAAAGCGAAATGGAACATTTGATTATTTTGAAAACAAATGCTAGCCAGGGAACTGCTCTCAAAACTTACCTGAAGATCACTATTCTCAGTTTCTTCTTTCACACACCCTTGGAAAACATATCCTCATGTGTTCTATCACATAACACTTCCACCATGCACACATGGTTTTCTCAGCTGGAAGCACTACTTTTTCTTCTCTCACAGCTGTTAGAGTTCTTGCTTTGTTCTGGCTTTTTCTTCCAAGTAAGTGTGCTTCTGCTGAGGCATTCCAAGGCATGCTTGAGAACACTTCTTGATTACCTTAACTGGCTCTATTTTTTGGCTCCTAGTCTCCCACAATAAACTGATTGGAATCTTTATTTAATCCTAATGCTATCACTCACCATTCTAAGGAGGACTGACCCTTCCTGCATTCCACAGAGATCCTTACCTTCCACCAGTCCATGAACAGCAGCTTAAATCCAGTGGCTGTCTCCAGGCAGATCACATACATGCTGAAACACGCTGTAGCTTCTATGTTAATTAGCCAAGAGCCAGTATTTTCATAGTACTCTGTTATTCTGATGTTGCCATGACTCTGCAGCATATATGCTAAATGGACACGAGAATACAACCTCACATGTAAAAATACAATTCAACAAGCATGTAACACCAGCAGCATTTGTCGTTAGTATTTATTAATTACACAACTAAAAAAGTACGAAAATTAGCTGTGAAGAAATACAAATGAGCACATTTCATGTTTTCCCAGTTATATACAAATTTTCATAAACTTTTGGTAAAGTTTTGCTGTCAAAATAAAATATAACAAAAATTTATAAAGGAATCTCAAACAGAATCTTTATTACATTCAGCTGAACATAGGTTATACAGTCTTACAGATGTGGGTCTGCCTGCTCTTCAGACCCATGCAGCCCAGGGGCCTGAGAACACAGGGAAGTAATCCACTGCTTTCTTTGTTAAATGATCAAATTCTCAATAAGTATGCAAAGAAGCAAGTCACATTTAAACCATATAGACAGAAGGAAAAACAAAACAACTTGTTACAGACATTGGCATAATAAATATGTAGTTATTTAGAAATGATGTTTAGGAGTCCTTTCCAGTATTGTTTCCTGTTAGATCTTTGAAATACTAGAATTTTGAAGAAGTTGCAGAAAAATCTCTCTTTCAAAGAAGAAACATGAAACATAAGGAAGACTTATTGTTTTGTTTTCAATTTCCTTCTTGCATCCTTATGTTTCTTCCGGCATTCCTGAAAATATTTAAATTTTAACACAGTATTATAAGAAGTTTCTCAATTCCCTTGTTTGTCTCAAACATGTTTTTTCCATGCAGTAAAGTAACTGGTCGTGTGCAATACAGGCATTCGATATTTTACCTGACTAGACACAACAACATCAAGTCACGTACACAACTGGATTAAAAATTTTTAGTTTCCCCAAAAAGTTTCAAGCAATTCTGAAGTTCTCAAATTCACTTCTACTGAGATTTCATGCTGAGATTTCAGCTACAGTTATCAAATAAAAGATGTTTAAATACTCACCTCGAGCAACAATCTACGCCTGTCTTCCCAACTGTCTTTTTCTTCATTGAGGTTAACTGATCTACAAAATGACTTGGGGCCCTCTGCACAGAACAAATTAATATGGTTACAAACATCTGAATATGGCATACTTTATAAGTCTCATGCAAACCAGTGACAGTTACAAGTCAGAAGGTCTGTTACAGTCTGCATATTCGACCCTTATCCCTACAACATAGCTGACTGAAACATTTTATACATTGCAGCCTTGCATGCTAAGGAAAACAAAGGGCAGCTGCAGCTTTCCTTACTATGCTGAAATAGAAATTGCAGTGAATCAGCAACCATTTCATTAGGAGCTCAGCAGCATGATTTCATGTCTACCAAGAAAATTGACGCCTGCTATGGACTCAGAGCTTGATTTGAACAACCACTGTAAATCAGATACTTAGACTGGAAGGTTACAGTACAGTAACTGTATTAGGTACATAGTAACTTTCATATACACTTTAAAAATAAAAAAAATCAATGTATTAACTTGTCTCAGAAAATGAGCATGCTTTAAGGTTACCCTGATATGCAATTGTACAAAGTATCAGAAGTAACTCTTATTTTTGTACTATGAAATTCATTAAATTCACAAAAAAAAAAAACCTAACACATTATTTAGGATCAAAAACCATATGGGTGTATGAGGCTGATGAGCATATTGAATATTCTTAGTAAAAATAGAAGCATGGAAAAAAAAAATAAGATCATGTATATGCATGATCTTTTTTATATATATATCTATATATATATATATATAAGCCTGAAAGGAACCAAATGTCTAGATAACTTATCAAGTGATATCTGTAAGCTCTAAAAGACCAGCAACAAATGATGTAATGATCTGGGCAAGATAAAAGCTCAGCATTTGGACTCTGTAGTTTCTGTTGGGAGGCACTACCACAATCCATACCACAAGAAATGATGGAAATCTGTGATTATTTTTCTTTCCCCTTAAGCATCTCATCTGTATTTTAGCTACAAACCATTAATAACCAAGCAATATCTTTTCTTGTTAAGTTTCAATAAAGAGATTGGAGGGGGGAGAAGAGGTGCCTAAGCTCTTTTTACCTCTTAATCGTTCATCATCTTTGGAGAAGAAGAAAAACCTAGCACTTTCTGCCTGCGGTAAGGGGAAAAACCTGGAAAAACACAGAGGAATGTTAGTGTCATGTAGGTTAGTCTCAAGTTCTATTAACATAAATTAAAGCTGCAATGCTTTAGAGAAATAGCACGTACTGAAGAGTAACAGTGTTCCACAATAACCAAATATAGCCTTCTATAAAAAAAAGTTTAAGAATACTTTACATACATTTGACTTTTGGTCCAAACCAGTACCATTAAGTTCTCATGCAATGAACTAGAAACTCAATTTTCATATTCAACTTCAAATCAAGTCTGATAGCAGGATTTTTTTAATATTGTGTTCTGTGTAGCAAGGACTGCTTTCCCTAAAAAGACTTCTGCTGGTCAAAGACACACACTGAAGATGCTAGTTATCCATGTTTGGACTGCTGCTGTTAAAATTCTCATAGCATCAACTACTACCAAGAAGACAACAAATACAAAGAGAACTTGCATTTCTTTGTCTCTTTCACTTTCCGTTGCCTCTGGTTCCTCCTCATCCTCAGAGCTGCTGTCTTGGAAGCGTGGATCTTCTTGCCATTTGACTTTTACAGGTTTTATTGTTTCAAGTACATAGGGCTCTAAAATAATACCAAGAACCAGATTACTCTTCTTCCTGCCAGTAAGAATTTCTACCCAAGAGTAAAATAATTATATTGGAAAATACAGATTTGAGCAGGACAAAAAAACTCCCTTCAAAGATTTTTCCATGATCCTACAGGCAGGTACGAATGTGGTTTGCTTTTTCATACGTTACAAAACCATCCTCAACACACACTGCTAGCATCAACACTGCACAGAGAAGAAGCACAGCAAGTCCCTATAAAGCTCACTGTCAGTGCTCAGGGTTCTGATCAAATCACTCTAACTAAACAGCTATTATTAACTGAGTTGGGAGTAGTTGTGCCTGTTCATATTTTTACCTTGTAGAAGATGGAATATAAGCTTTCTTTCACTGCAAACTACCTTGGAAAGGTCCTTTGTGAAGAGACTCATAATGCCTTAGGTTATTCTTTCTGCTGTTTTCACGTACATGCTCCTGTCTATAAAATACACAGCCAGTTTCCAGAAGCTCAATTTACACGTGGTATCTTATACATGCACCTGAGCTCTCACTACTTCCCTTGGCCAAAAGGACTGAGGTTAGAGGTACCCTCTTCTTCTACTGCATAAGCACAGTATCTATGCAGCCAGAATATCAGGCCAGAGTAGTGAAGACAACTCTTCCTCATGCAGTCCCTCTGGCAATATAAAGCATTTTTAAACCCAGCAGTAGCTAGACTATAAAACAAACAAACATGCATTTTATTCAAGCAAAGATCAGAAAGATCCAATTTGGAAAAAGTGAGCATTTACCGAGGAACAGAACAAGTTTAAATTATCCACAACACACTTATAATTTGTGCTGCAAAAAACAGACTATTCCTGTTCTCCCTTCACGGTTTCCACGTGTCACACATGATCTTTTTGAAGTCAGGTTAAACAAAATCACAAAAATTATTGGAGCAACCAAAGTACATGCAGTGGGAACTGACTTGTCTTATTGTTTTGTGTCAACACAGTAGCTTGCACAGTGGCCCTACAGTACCTGAATATTATATTTATGCAATGTAAGCCAATAATTATTAATCACAGGTAATCAAGACAGGGCTCAAGCGTGGTTCTCTTTGCAAAGGTGTCTGAACTCTGGACTATGTCTGTGCTCAGGTATTTTCCTCTTTGTTCTAGTGAGCTCTTACATGTTGTTACACTGGAAATTACGTTACTGAATTAATCGTATTTCTGAAGTCAGCATTACTGCTTTTTTTTGTTTGTTATTTTTGTGTTTCGGTTATCTTCACACAGTCTTCACAGTACTGCTCACTGTCTTGATTTTGTATGTTTTGGTTTCCTTTACATAACGTTTGATTTTCTTAGATTAGGACACTTCTTTTGTCTTGTTACCTAGATTATTGTTGTGTTATCAGTTTTGATTTCCCTGAAGTTGCAATTAAGCACATTCTAAAATGTTCATGGATATTAGGGTCAACTTCAAAATCTTCTTTTGCTTGTAATATTCCCTTAGTTAACGCTTTTTATTTATAAACATTCATAAAAGAACAGGATCTGATTTGACTTACGTATCACATGTTTTTCCCTGTTTATTTGAGAAATTCAGTGGATGACAAGTTTTTCCATCACCGTTCACACAACAATTACATAATAGCACCTTCTCAAAACATTATCCCTTGACACTATCCCTTACAAAATTCCAGGGATGCAAAAAATTAACTACGATTAAACTGCAGTGATCTTAGCAAGTATAAGAAAGGACCGTAATGATTTTGCATAATTACTGACTTCAGCCTCTGAAAATTCCCTGGTTTCTGAAATTAAAATATGCTGTATAACTTCACAGTGTCTGACATCATCAACTTATACATAGCAATAATACTATTTCAGTTCTGCTTTACCTTCTTTTACATCTGACTGATCCTTGTCATCAAAGAAGGAAAACTTGAAATCATTAGGATCCTCAGCAGCGTTACTCTCAACATCAGGTTCCAGATGGTCACGTGGGGCTGATTCCTCTGCATCATCTTTGTCCCAGGGTATTTCTTCCTTTTTTTCTGATTTGCTCTTTGAAGATCCAAACGACTCTTTTAAATCAACAGCAATATCACAATATATTTCTTCAGACACTTCAGGCAGTTTCTCTCTCTCTTCCCTTTTCTTCTTTCTTTGAGCTTTACTGAAATCAGAATGTAAAATAAAAATGACACAGCATGCATGTTTTTAAAATAAAGGTTCCCTAAGAAGCAGTCTTGCTATTAATGGTTTCCTGAAGTTCTCTCAACACATTATTAAATGGATCACAGCTACTTTTTTTTTTTTTTTTTTTCCCCTCCCTCTGCCCCTCTTTCTTAGCAATTCCAGATTCTGGCAATAGGACATTCCAAGGTCTATAGGACAGCATGGCCATCCTGTTGTTCCATCCATCTAATCCATCTCTTTTCACCCCATACAATTTGCCCACCCTTTGAAGGTGAGCACTGGAGAAGTGCCTCAGGTTTGAATTCATGAAAAGGCAGCAGCAATTCTACTTTGTAACGAATGACATTCTGAATCTTCTTCTAATGTGTGACAGTATCTAATCTAAAGGTAATGATATTTGGGACATATTTCTTTTCTTGCAAAGAGTTGTTAAGAGCTAATGCTTTCTGTTCAGAGATTTGCAAATCTCAACGTCCAGAACTTGAAACAAAGGGATAGCCTGAAGATGAGAAAGGAGGACAGAAAATAGCACATAAAGAATAGATAGACTAGAAAGAAAAGACAGTATTTTGAGTTTTTACTGCCACAATCCTTCTTTTAGCAATATCAGGAAGAACTAAAGAAATATCAGAGCTGTCTGTATAGTTTCAAAGATCAGTCTTGCTGGTTTTAAAAGCCAGCATTCAAGGGAAAGAAATCACAATGATAGTTACCAAGCTATAACACTACCTTTCTTTTTCTATAGTTTTTTCCTTAGTATTTGGTTTCTTCTCAAAAACTGCGTGGTCTTGCCTTGTGGGGTCATAGCGGAGGGCATTAATATCCCTATGAAAATAGAAGGAAAGAAACAAAAAACAACCCATGAGACATCATGAATATCCAGCTCAAGTTGGGAAACTGAATTAAAAGCTGACTTCAGATGAACGCAAGATAAGGAAACGCTTTTCTCAGTAAACTAAAAAATGTTAGCTGTGCAATATTGACAAAAATAAATCCTTCCTAAAATTACTTCTACCCTGATAATGTATGAATCATACTTGAATTTCTTAGCATTTGTGGCCGTTTTAGTTGGTTTTGAGTGTTCCAGGTCGATGTTCAAGAGGTTTCCCAGTATTTGCAGATTTTTCTTTTTCTCTGCAGCAAGCTCTTCTTCCTCATCTGCCTTCAGTGTATTTGTTTCTGCTAAGGAAAAAAACAAACAAACAATTTTTCCCCACTATGAGCAGAGTAAGTCTGCAATACTTGATGTGTAACATTACTACGATAGTAGAAAAGCTCATGAAATAGACAAGTGACTTCCCTTACTATAAAGCTAATTAATCAGAGGCTTTCTTCCCTGTGCTGTTGTGGATGCCCCATCCCGGGTGGAGTTTAAAGCCAGGTCGGATGGGGCTCTGGGCAGCCTGATCTGGTGGGTGGCAACCCTGCCCACAGCAGGGGGGTAGAGCTAGATGATCTTTAAGGTCCTTTCCAACCTGAGCCATTCTGTGATTCTATGACACATATTTCATGTGAAAATCAGACCAGTTATTTACCCTGTTCTCATTTTATATAACTGTGCAACTGCATCAGTGAGAGATATTGCATGTAAGATCACATTTAAGCAAAGCAGAACTTGGCAAAAAATTAAATTTCAGAAACGAATTCTGAGCCTTGAGAAGTAGGTTAACAATTTCATTTTTGCTAGAGGAAAGAAACAATATTTGAAAATTGTGTTTTTTGGTTTTTTTTTTTTTGTTAGTTTGCTTGGTTTTGCCCTTTGCCAGCTTTTCTGCCTTCTGCTATATATAAAAAAAGTTATCTTTATTTCTAAGACTGTTGAATCAATGGAGCGCAAGATGACTACAAAACAAACAGTTGAAATGAATGTAAAGCCAAAAAGTTTATTTTAGTTAAGTCATCTCTCAACTCATACAAAACATGGGTAAACACAGTCTCATATCATCCTATATTAAGGAGATCACTTCAAATGTTGATTTATCAACCAAGTTAATATTTCATTTCACTACCAAAAATGCTTTTGCAACATATATTTTTGAGAAAACACAGCCACCAGCATCTAATACGTACAGCTGGGTTATTTTCTAAGAGGAATGATCAGAGAAGCAAAGATAGTTAAGAGTTGCTTCAAGCATCCAAAATTAAGGCTCTATCTCTGTTACTACTGTTAACCTGGAAACAAGAACAAGCTTACCTTCTTCTTCTTCTTCACTGTCGCTCTCAAGGAATCGAGCATCCATGCGAAATCTTTCATCCGTGCCAAAACGTGTTTGCAAATTCAAGAGCTAAATAAAATGAAATTCTATTAAGTGTTTGAGAACATATTATCAACATATAGTAACTTTTTATTTCTAGCACTATAATCATTGCCACACATTAACAACCTTTAGCTCTTGATGCCTTTTCCAGAAATTTCTCCATATTCAAAAATGATAACAGAGAACTCTCTCCATACATCCCAACATACATTATTTCTTCCGCATCTACTGTTCACTCTATTAAGAGGATTTCATTGCAAGTTTGTCAAAATCATATTCAGTAAGCACGGAAACGTATGTATTATGTACTTCTGAATTGGTGTTATGGCAATTTATGAGAAAGCTAAGTCACATTAATTAATTGCTTCACTCACCTTTTCACCAGCTTTGCCTTCAAACTGTGGTTTAATTTTGAACCTCTCATCATCTGTATCATCTTGTTCATCTTCGCTGCTTTCAAAGAGTCTTCTAGATTCAGGAGCACAGTCCTTCTTTGTTAAAACAAAAAGAAAAATACAGAAAAGGAACCATTTTCAAAAGTTTTAGAAAATAACTTTCTTCACATGCTTTCCAATATATCTCAAAAAGCACAGTTCTAGGACAACCAGCCTGCTTTCACTGATCCATTCCTTCCAAATCTTGTGCTGTACACACACCTTTTAAAATTCTGCTTTACAGTTAACGAGCATTAAGCTTAGTAGAGGCAAAATATCTATGTGAAAAGTAACTCAGGTTTTCAATATGAGTTAGCTGTAAAAATCCAACTTTAATCCAACTTTCTGATTACGTGAAGGGAAATCAATTTTAAAATAACAATGTCTAAACCCTTTCTGAACAAGACCCATTTATAGTATAAACTGTAGGACATAGTTTGTCAGCTGATCAATAGCAATCACCACAAAAGGTAAGCACTCCATAGCTTCAAAACAGTTTTCCAAATAGAGATTCCTTGATTAGATAAGCTTTAAAGATGAAGTCCCACACAATTTCTTCGGACTCAAGCATCACTTTAAAAACAAGATACTGCATTAATGAAGCTTC
This sequence comes from Penelope pileata, assembly GCA_013396635.1. Lineage (NCBI taxonomy): Eukaryota > Metazoa > Chordata > Aves > Galliformes > Cracidae > Penelope > Penelope pileata. The sequence continues at coordinate 360,843 of WBMW01003582.1, forward strand.
CTTGGCCACTGTATTGGAAAGAGCAACAAGTCTCCCTACGTTACTGAAGCCAAACCTTCCCCTTCTTTGACCAAAGGTAAATTCTTGGAAACTTGTTTCATGTTAATCCTATTAATTCAAAACTTTATTGTTTAGTTTTTCTGTCACTATGCTATGAAAAAGACTTCAAAATAAAAGCCAGTCCTATGAACACGGAACTGCCTCAAAGAATACCAGACTTTTTCCTAGCAACACTTACTGTTTCATGTACATCTTCCAAACTCTCATCTCTCTTCAACATTTCATCCCCTTCAGCTTCACTTTCAACATCTGAATTGAATATGATGTGTTTACGCTTGCTTGCTGGCTGTCTATCCTACAGAGGAATAAAACTGTCAGGTTAAACATTAAATATACACTATAGTCACACAGAAGCAGCTCCGAGACATTTCTATGACACTAAAGGAAGAATCCACCACTCCTTTTGCAACTCTAGAGATATCCCAGGAATTAGGTATGCAACATCTATATATACTCTAAAAAGAAAATTAACAATATGTTCAAGAAATCCACAATAAATTTTTAAAATATCTTTAATTACAAGTAATTTAAATTTCCCCTTTTCTTTTAGTGCATGCCATTCAGATAAAAGATATGAGTGTGATTACCAGATTTGAAAGAGCTCCTTGAATGAGTTTCTTCTGAAATTGTCTCTCTTTCTCTCTCTCTTCTAGAGCTGCCAGCCTCCTCTGGTTATCTTGCAACTGTTTTTTTATATCAGACTCCTTTGAAGCAGTACCTTGAAGTTCTTTATTTTCTGGGAGACTTGTCTTCCTACTCACGCATTTCTTAACTTCACATTCTGAACTTGTGTTGCTTACATCCTTCTTCATTTTTTTTGAAGGCAGTTTTGGGCTTTTCAGTTGTCGTTTCACACGTTTCTGTGACACGGCAGCATTACTATCCATGTCACTGCTCTCATCTTCACTTTCATCAGCACTAGGAACAGCATCTCCATACGCTGAATTTTGGTTATCTTGCAAAGAATTTCTCTTTTTGTTCTTTCCTTGTAAATGTGGCCTGAAAATAGGCCAGTCATTCTCAGCTGCTAAGGAGGCAGCTTCTGACAACTCTTTGTGCTGGTCACGAGGTATATTTTTTTTCTTTTTAGTGCTGACTTCAAGTGATGAACGGTTCTTAGATTGCCCTTCAGATGACTCCTCCCCACAAAAAGGTACAGAAGCTTCACAACCTAAACTTTCCACAGACCTCTTTTTCAAATCAGCGCTGTCCTTAGTTAACTCTTCACAAAGGGACCCCAGTCCCCTGAAGGGCTGGTATTTCAAACGTGAATTATTTTGTCCTTTGGAGGTTTCCTCATCAGCATTCTCCTTTCCATCTAAAATGGCAGCAACTATATCTTCAGGACAGATGCATTTGTTTTTAACTGCAGGAGTAATTTTAGAAAGTTTTTCTTTACATACAACATTGCCTTTAGCATTTTCTTTACTGCTGCACTGATTAGAACTCTGTGTACTACCCAGCTCTTGTACTGATGTCTCAGAGTTTTCAGCAGCTAATGCTTTTAGGTCATCTAAGGTAAGGTCTACACGGTAACAGTTTTGCATCATGGATTCATAATCAGAACTGATGTCAGACTCCTCTTCCTCAGACTCTGAGTAAGAGCTTTTGCTATCTCTTGTCTTTGCTGTACTGTTAACTGCTGTACTCAGCAAAGCAGAAATTTTAGGTTTTCTCATTTTCCCTTCTTTCACAAGGTGCTCTTCTCTTAAACTGTGAGTTTTCAATGAGGAGTCAGTTACCAAATCACACGTTTTAACAGTTATTATTTCTTTATTTTCCATCTTCACCAGTTTAGATTCTTCTAAAGCTGTGGTTTTCATGCTACTCAGACCTGGAGCTTTACTCCCAGCAATAATCTCGTCTGTATCTGCTGAATCATAGCCATTATCACATTCCACAGTCTCTTTCTCTTTATTACTTCCTTTGACAACTTTCTTCACAGTGCCTTGATTGCCTAAGGACCAGTGAGTATTGTATTTTAACTCAAAATTATCTCCAACTATTTCCAAGTGGTCACTCTCAGTCTCAACATTTTCAGCTTGCTGTTTTCCCATTTTCTTCTTGACCATTGCTCTGATTTCCTCTTCAGAATCAATGTCACTGTCAGAAACATGCATTAAGTTATTTTGAGACATAACTCTAGAAACATTGTTTTTATCCGACAGTAAACTTTGCCCTGAAGGGAACACTTCTACTCCATTCAGATCCTCACTGCCCAGTTGTCTCTGTTTTTTAGGTGGCCTCTTAGTCACAGGGAACACCCCTTGCCGCTTCTTGCTTATACTGTCATTTTTCACTTCCAAATGCCAAGTAAGCTTGGATACAGGAACGACTTGCGTTGAGTCTTGCTCCAGCTTTCTAAGGTTGTGACAATACTTTGATGGGTCATATTTCACAATGTTAGTCCAAGTTAAGGAATAAAAACGTGTTTCTTTCAGCAAGTAGACTTCTAATCTCTGTGAACAAATGAAATTCTAAGGGGAAGGATGAGTTCATGTTACGACAGCATGCCTTTAAACAAAGGACTTGCAGCCTAAAAAATTATTCAAAACAAAAAATTATTGCAAGATTTACTTAAGGGACTCAGTAAATCAAACATGCTGTAGTAGTCAATATGAAGACCATTAAGTAAATGTACGTTTATCCAAGAAAGGAATTGTATCTACATCCAAGCAGTGCACAAAGGATATTTTATTTTTTTGTTGACTCCTAAGGCGAAGGATAGGTAGGACTCTGCCAAATTTACCCACAACCCAATTCTAAAAGAAAAGAAAAATCAGTCAGCATTTTAAAAAAAGTAAAGAAAATAACCCTTGAATAAAGCAGCCATTAGAAGGAACCACAAAAACATTCGATGTGTTTCTTTAGACTACTTTTCTTAAATTAGACTGTCACACTTCATACAAGTTTCTTTATACACAGCATAATAATCTGACATAAATTTAGGTGTAATATGTTTGTGCCCAATGCTGTTTTTTGTTTTAATTCACTATATAGCTACCTCACCATACCTTATGGTCTGGCACCTCTGTACCTGGTACTGCTTTCATATGAAAGTCTACAACTCCAGCCTTTTTCAGGGATTCTAGCAGAAGTGTTTCATCATTTCTCTGTGACTTCTCTTTCTGCAGTTTTGCTTCTTCCCTCTCCATAGCAAGCCTATACCAAAAAGTACATCATGTATGTAAAAACATTTGCCTGTGTGCTAAACCACAACGGGCAGCGACCCCTCCCACAGAAGGAATTAACTTCATTCTGATTATAGTTGACCCTTAAGGGAATAATGATACAAGAAATGTGCTACCCAGCATGCATCACCAGCCCACCAACGTAAAGAAAATGAATTAGAAATACGAGCATAACAGATGCATAAAGCACCGCCATAATATTGTTAAACAGAAAAAGGCAACTTCAGCAAAAACGTATTTGTTAATTATTGATTTTTACCTGTGCAAAAAACTTTCTTTGGCAAACTCAATTTGCAGTGTCCCCCCTTTCCATTTTGTTTTACTTAAAGTTGATATGCCTGTAAAACAAAGAGACTGGAAATTAATATTTTCTAGAAAATTAGAAAAACACACTTTGAAGTTAACAATGCCTCCTTTTATGATAGCTTGAGGTTTCTTTAGCATCATCTTATACCACATTACTCATTTAAGTTTGTATATGAAAGGTCTAACATCCTATACCTAAACAATACTGTCCACATTCAAAATTGAAGTCCTGACTTGAAAAGCATTATTCAAGTCTGTATGGTTCAGCTCAAACACAGATGTGAAAATTCAGATACACATACTCTAAAGTTTTTATGCTACTGTCAGATAAGCTCTTCGGTAAACCAATTCTTTATGGTGAAAGATATAGTTGAGAAGAACTGAAAAGCAGGAGGAAAACTATCTGGAACTTAAAGCAGCTAAGTAACATGGGATGGGTTAGCTTTCTCCTACTCCTAATGGCTGTAGTTGTTAAATAAAATGTCAAATTACCAATCCCTCTCTTCAGGTATACTTATCTCCACCTGGTACTTTACTGCTACATATTACACAGATAGTTTCATACATCTGCAAATGTTAACATCCCAACTATTTTGGAATTCGTAGAACTGTTGTAACACCACCACATTTATGTGAACTGTCCTTCTGGGTTTCCTTTCATGGAAAGTCTCTTCTAACATTTTATGGACCTGATGGAAGCGTTTGAAACACATTCCCTACACATTTGGGTAAAGGGGCAAGTACAAACTGATAAATCACCACTTCAGTTGCAAGGTAATTTTTCTAGTCTGCTTACATCCACTGCCTGAAAACTCTGGCAAAACAGCATCCATAAAAAGTGCAGCTTAAAGCGAACAAAATGAGCATGACAACAGAATGAAACAAGGTCTACCTTGATCATGTCCTGCTAGACAACATCAAATGGATTATCAGTAATATAAATTGGTTAAATTATTGTTGGTTCTTGGACATTTGCCTAAAAAATAAAAAATAAAAAAATACTTACATTTTCTAAGATCCGTCTCAGAAATGCTGACAGTGACGTAAGCAAAAGTTTTCGTAGGGTTCCCTGCTCAAGGATAAATATTCAATTAAATTCTATATAGTTTCAGTATTTCCTTTAAAAGTAAAGTTATTTCCCGAAAACAAAGTGCCTCTGAAGCAAACAGTTTATTTCACACTAGGAGTTGAAAATTCACTTTTAAAGAATGATGCAAAACTATTACCCTGGTCATCTTTTCTGGTAATAATCTCTACATCCAAAACACGTCCAAACTTCCCAAATCTTTCTTGCAGTTCAGCCTTAGAAACTGTATGGCCAAGCCCTCCGACATACAGACGTTTTGAAACTTGCTTCTTCTCCATACTGTAAAGTCAAGCTGTCACATCTGTAACATGCACTCTGTTCTTCTGAAAAAAAAGATAACAACACTTCACTAACACTTAAGACTGCAGGGATTAATACAACCCCAGTACCAAGTTATGAAACAAGTTGTTCCATCAAAAGCTCTCCATAAAGAACCTTTGAGAAGAGTGCTTTGGACCAGGTAACATGCTAGTATCAGTAAACACTGCACTGCTAGGAGAAACTGAGGCTTAAAGCACATGGCTGGCTGCATGGCAGCACATATAGCTCAGCTTTCCTTTCCCCTCATCCCCCTATCACAATTGAAACTTTGTTATACTTAGCTTTTTACTTGTAACTTCTTTAACTAACAACACTGTAACTACTGAAATTTCAGTAATGTTTAGGAAAACAACCTTTTTATGAGCTAGCATGGATGAAACTTAAGGTCTTCAGCATCCCAGAATTTAATTAAAACAAAAAAGGCAACAGAAACATTCGTGACATATTTCTGCCACAATAGGGGAAAAAAACACAAAGTAGCCAAGAAAATAGGAACCAGAAGCTGAGCAACTAATGGCTGTTAGGGGCTGGGAGCAGGGTGTGAGCTGCACCACGGCCTCAGGAGCACAGGGACAGCTGCTGCAGCTCTGCAACAGCCTGACACAGGGGCACGGCCCCTCCTAACTTAAGAAGTTTTCAACTGACAACAGCAGCAGAACAGAGAAGGCCAAAGCACGTGCTCATGCCGCTCACTCTCCAGCATCCACCCACCAATCCCTCATTCTTCAGACATCAAAAAAACAAACAGGAACAAATGAAGCCCCAGGATAAAGCGAAGGATCTGATGGCACTAGGCCACGTAGAAGCATGTGGTTTGTTACTATACTCATCTACAACGTTGATATGTTTGTATACATTGTCTACTATGTTTGTATACACACACACACACAGAGGTATACACGCACACAACTTCTGCATCCACAGAGCTGGAAGTTCCATAAAAGTTCAAGGCCTGGCAGAGCTCCCCGGGCTGAGCAGGGAAGCTCAGAAGGACCCACAGGGCCCCCCCAGAGCTGTTTCCCTTCACGCAGATCAATTCCATCCCGACAGATGTGCACTTCGATGGTTTATTCCCACAGCATAAAGCTGTGCGGGCCAGCAATAAAAACCCCAAGTCAGGTCAAAAGAAATGCATCAAGTATGTTCCCCAGCTGCTTCCTCTCCTGATGTCTGAAAATCATAACAACTTTTCTCACTACTTAGCACTTGAGGCAGCTCTGCCAAAGAGCAAGCAGACAGCAAAATAAAGACGAAGTAACAACAAAGGTACAAAGACAAATTAAAGATACCACAAACATCCATGCACCCCAGACTCTAAATAGGAAGTCACGCACAAATCTGAGGAAAAAAGAAAAGCTACGGGAATTTAGCTGCCCACATAGGTATCACGTAAACGGAGCAGAGACAGCTCGGCACCGCGCCTCGCCGCCACCGTGAGGGGCGCGTCCTGGGTAAACCCCGAGCCGCGGCCCCTCAGCCCCGCACAGCGCAGAGCAGGCACCGCAGCACGCGGAACAGCCCCGCCGCGCTGCCGGGGGCCTCCTCAGGCCGAGGGGGACAGAGCGCCGCGGGGAGAGCACAATGAGGAGCCGGGGCGTGACCCCCGGCCCTCACACAGCCGCCAGCCCTGAGGAGACGCCGCGATCCCTCACCGCCTCCATGTGCGATCCTCGCGGTGCGCCCAGCTCAGCTTCCCCCTCGCAGTCCTTCCTGGCGCTCCCTCGCAGCAAAAGCGTTCCGCAGCCTGCGGGTTCAGGTTGTCTCTGCCGGGTTCCTGTTTGCGGCCGGGTGGGTTTGACTGCAGCACATGGCTCGGGGCCCGTGAATGGCGGAAGGCTTGGGCGCAACCAACTAGGAAGAAAGGTAGGGGGACTTCTCACTAGACGTAAGCGAGGAAAGGAAAAGAAAAAAGGAAAATAGGTACAAAATAGTACTTTTTTTGTTCATATTCAAATTTGATCTCAGGAGACGCCCTTCAGGCAGTTTCACTGTTCCTGGAGGGCAGAAGGAACGACCGGTGCCGCGGCCGGAGCCCCCGCTTGGGCAGCAGCTGTGGCAGCGCCCCGGGCCGCTGCTGGGCGCGCAGTTTGAAGTTACGGTCCGGCGGGGCGCGCGGCGGTGCTGTGGGAGCCCCTCGCGCCGCGACCGTTGGCAGCCGGGGGTCTCCTCAGCGCTGCGCCCGCGCTCCCGGTGCGTGGTTCCGCGGCTCGGGGCGGGCTGGGGCCGCACCAGCTGGCGTGGGTCAGCTGCCGTCTGCGAGCCCTGAAGGCGCAGCGCCCAGCGGAGAGGCTGCCGGTGCGTTCCCGGAAACCTGTAGCAGAAAGGACGCTTTTTTTTTCTTTCCTAAGGTACTCCTTGTCATAGCTGATCTCAATGTATTGTAGTGGAAAAGACAAGCGAACAACAAACAAACAAAACCCCCAACCCTAAGAGGTGCTAAGACCCGTTTCTTAACGTTACTAACAGTTATTTCTAGTCCTTGTGCATCCTGTCTGGGGTCAGGTATCACTTCAGTTTGTTTTAAAGCTCCAGAGGAGGCCACAGCCGCACACTCGGTGTGATCCGTTGGTTGCAGATATTTTCCTTTTTGCTAAAAAAGCTTTTAATGCAGGAAGTGTTTTGGATGTTTTCTTGTGTGTGTTTTTCAAGTGCTGTTTCTTGTGAAATAAACCAAGGAAATCCCATTTCCCTTTTCGCTGAGCCCCTGCGGTGCGGGTCTCACAGATCCACCAGGGGTTACGCACAAATACACAGAGGAAAAGGTTTTTTCCCTGATAAAAAAAAAAAAGGGTAGATCCATCAGCCTTGAGTTGCACAGTTCTTTGAGTGTGCCGTGTCCAAACCAGTGTTCTGGTCCCACTGTTTGTTCCTTTCTCTTAAAAATGTGCTTTACTTTTTGACTTAGTTGTGACAGAAGTCTGTTTCTTTGGTCTCTTCACTGCTTTTTCCTTGAGGCAGCAGCTGCTGCTGGGCTGTGTGGGAGCAGCTGAGCCTCGTCCATCACCCAGCTGAGCTTCGTTGGATGTTCCTGGGGGAACTGCTCCGAACCAGGCTCTTTCCCATCTATTGGGGGCTGCTTCCAACCTGAAGAGCAGCTTGGTGTTCTGCTACAGCAAGCTGCAAATAGATAATTGCCTGTATGGTCACAGTTGGTTAAAGATTCTTAAAAAAACCCTACACACTCAGCTCCTGATTTAACTGTGGTATCCAGAGGCTGTGCAGTGATTTATGGCTTGAATTTGGTCTAATAGTTATGTTTGGACTCAATGAGTTACGTTTTCGAGGAATTAATCCAACAAAAACATTTATTTTTCCCAAATTGTTTTGTATTTTGGAGAATACTCTGTTTTGTTTTGTTTTTAATTTCTTCAAACTTTTATGTAAAGTCAGAGGCTTGTTCTTTGTCAGATTTTTACTGGTATCTTATAGCTTCCTGTATTCACTGGAAACAAAACCTTTCTTGTGACCCTGTTTCTGCTACCCTGTTGTAGGACATTTAATACCATGCCACAGCTGGGCAGCCTGATCCAGGGGGTGGTAACCCTGCCCACAGCAAGGGGTTGGAGCTGGATGATCTCTAAGGTCTCCTCCAAACTAAGCTCTTCTATGATTCTATTTAGGAGGCATTGTTACATTCAAAATCATATGGAAGAAGCAGCTTCTCTGCCTTTGGTGTATCTATTTGTAGACTAGTGCCCTTCCAATGGGGCTTCTGTAGGGTTTGAGTAGGAGTTACACTGATGACAAAGTAGTGAAGCACTGAGAGTAGAGTTCTATTTCTTGCCTTGAAGCCCAGTTCTGCTTTCAGACAGAATTCCCATGGAACATAGTTTCTGAGAATCAAGACTTATGTGTTAGTTTAATCTTCCAGAGTAAGCAGGATTGCTTAATTCCATAGAATTCTTTATGGCAGTATTTGTCAGAGCTAGCCAGGATATTTACAAATAGTGTCTATCAGTTCTTTATCTTGCAAAAGATGTAAGATATGATTGAATTGTTTCATTTTAAGGCAAGAGAAGTAAGTGCCCAATGCAATATTTTCAATTTTAAATTAATTGGGTAAAATTAATTGTGAAAATTGATCAGCTTTTTGGGGAGATGGGACCTAATAAATATGCTTGTTTTGCCTAGTAACTTTGGTGGTGAGAAATGGACAAGAGCATTTATCAAGTTTATGAAGATGAAATTCAGTTACTGGAAGAAGAGATTAAACTATTGACTGAAAAATATGAAGATATCCAACATGAATCCACCTCTTTTTCTGATGAAGAGATACTGATGTCAATGTATGTCATTTTCAGATGTTGGATTAATAATGTTTCTTTGCCAAATTTTTTTGAGTTCAGTTTTTGCCTGTATGTTTTGAGATTAGGACTTTATTTTTACAGTGCTATTTTAATTCAGATCTTGTTTAGGACTTGAGTCAATTATGATACAAAATTACAAATAATAAGTAGTTAGTCTCTTCTTAGTGCCATCTGTGTTTGTTTTTTTCCTGAAACAGTGTTCTGAGCATAATATCAATATGGTGTGTGAGCCCTCCAAAGGCTGTATGTTCCATTATACAGAATGAAACAGCTCAGTGCACACATACATTATTTAACAAAAAAAAAAAATTAAAAAGCTAGGGACATGTATAGGTTATGACTGGCTACGTGCTATTGAAGGACAGCTTCAGGGCTTATTTGTTATTTAACTGATATTCTGTAGTAAACGTGTACCCTGTAGCTAAGCTATGTCACCTAGGTTACTAAGGGCATCACAGCTCACTTTTATTGTACGGTCCTCCAAGTGAATGCTTATACATAAAAGTTTAAAATAAAGGCTGTGTCTACCTGGCAGTGAACACAAAGTGTTTGTGTAGGTTGCTGTTACTGTACTGTTACTGTAATATGGTCTAACTGAAATTTGACTCACTGAAAGCTGATCTTGGTCTGAAAATCACCAGAAGAAATTACAGATACCTTTGATTTAGAAGTATTGCTGTATTCATTTGAAAATAACATTCTTGTCTCTGGGTCTTTTGCCTTCTTATTTATTATATCTCATTATTTTTATTATTTTTGAATTCTAGAAAATTATTCCAACGTGAACATCAGGGAGAAGTTCACGGATCTCCATTGGACCTGAAAGCTGAACTTGAAAGCCTAGAGAGAGATCTCTCGTTTATAGTGAAGTTTACTGGTATTCAGTTCACAAGTCATTCTAAGAAAACATTAGAAAAAAGTAAGCATTTTTGTGCCTGTTACTGGGGCTGTACTGATCATGTCGTTTCAGTTAATTGCATTTGCAGATGCATGTTGTAATTCCACTTAATGTTAGCAGAAAGAAAATTCTTTTGTATTTCAAAATAATAGTCTTCATTGACAAAATAGTTTCTGAGCAAATACTGTATTTTGCAGAGTAGGAAAGTGAAAGTCTGCTATGAAGTTAGGTTTTTTTCTTAACATGTTTCACTTAATTTCATTATTTGTATGATGGAAAGTATCATTTGGTACTTCAGACGTGACTAATGGAAGAAATGCAGTGATAGTTGAATAGGATTATAATTTTAACTTTGTTTTTTATAACAGATGCAAATAGAACAGTGCAGAAGCACAGATTATCAGGAAATTGTCGATCCTTGCCTTTTCAGCTGGAATTTCAGCTTCTTGAAATGCAGGTAATGATCAATGTATATTTAAAAAAAGCCAAAAAAAACTTCAAATGAATGAATGTCAATAATTAGTTTTTCAGCTGAAAACTTTAACTGATATTATATCGTTGTGATTGGCTGAGTCTTCTTAAGCTAAGCCTCTCCATAACAGCTGGACCCAACTTTTAGATTTCATATGCATCCAAGCAAAATGATTGTGAAGTTCAGGTTCTGCATCCAGTCATGAAGTTCTTATCACATTCTCCTATAGCCTGGTATCTTGAACTGGAGAATGGAAAATTCCGAACCACACCTCTCTTCAGGGAACTGAGGAAAAGCTGAAACATGACATTCTTGAACAGCTGCTTTTTTACTCTGGTTATACTCCTCCTCACTTTTAGCGTGGATTGCCATTACATCATGGGGATGGTTGCACTAATGATTACAGACTTTTTGCAAGGAAGCTCTTGTCAGGATCTATTAGCACAGAATTCAGAATGGTAAACAATGGAAAAGAGCTGCTACCTCAGTTTGTAATAATGTTTTTGACATCAGGAAATTTTCTTCTCAGGAAAACTTGATTTTTCAGCTCAACTTTCAAGGTAGCTTTTGAAAGGAACGTTTGGACTTGATAGTATTAAAAACTGCTTTGTTATGTAAAAGTGTCCTTCTTAAGCTTAAGAGAAGCAATTATGAATTTAGGAAATGAGTATTGAGATACTCACATGTGGATTGGGTAATTTGAGAATTCAAGAGTTCAATTGAATGTATGACTTAGAACTTGTGGTACTACTGATGCTGTTTCAGCATTTGCTTGTGTAAAACTGCATTGAGCTTTAAGCATGGAAACAGCCTGCATCAGTCGTGGGACTTGATTATGTTTCTCACCTATATGGTCCTACAGAATGATCAGTTGTTTGAGTTCTTTGCAAATGTATGTTAATGGAGCACAGATCAATCAATCAGATCAAGTGCACTTGTGAGGTTTATATGTATTGTACCGCTAGATGGCAGTACTTGCCTACCTAACGCCTAAATCTTGTAAAACCTGTGCTGACGAATTGCACTTCTAAGAGTAGGTAATATATAGAAAACTAAGTGTGTTTGAATTTAAAAAAAAAAACAACAAAACCAACATTATTTTGAGTTCATTTTTTGCATGGCCTTATTTCTTTAATTAAAAATACATAGCACCTGTAGGTTACAATCTAAAATACAATACAGACAATGTACCAATTTAGCTTAATCAATTTTGAATCACCAATATTTTGTGCTTTTTCCTGGCATTGGGTTGTGGACACGCTCTGGAAAGTTGTATATTAGCTAAACAGATACCAATGCAGAGTACTTTTTTTTTTTTTGCCACAATACACAAGTTTAGGCTTTTGTTTTTGATATTACCTCTACAAGTCAAGTACACAGACATATTTCTGCTCCTTTTGTGATTGTATATGAACTTGAATGGTGTTAAAGGCTTTGTGTAATCTTACAGCTGTTGTATAAATCCAAACATAATGGTTTGGATAGAGTTGTAAAGTATGACCCATTGTTTCATTCATGTACAGATTTGTATTATCATTTTGTTAGAACTATTTAAATAAATTTTGAGAGAATTTAGTTGTTCTAAAGTTTAGGCTGAAGGGTTGCATTNCTGACCCATTGTTTCACTAATGTACAGATTTAAGTTTAGGCTGAAGGGTTGCATTTTGAAGTTATACATGTTTGCAATTTATATGATTAAAACATTTATCTCTCCCATTTCTTTATAGTGAAAAAGCATAGCTCACCAAGAGATTGTTAGCTGTTACATTAATATGTTTTGCCCAGTTCTAGTCGACTATTTCTGTGGTATAAAAGTTGCCACAGACTTCATTTACTGTGCAAGTGATCCTACAGCAAAGTTAACGCATCTTCTGTGGGTGCAGGAGTCTGCCTCCAAAGCTGTCAGGAAAGTTATGGCTTCAGGTCAGACTACTAAGGCCTGGAAACTCAACTAATTTTTTTGTGTGTATCAGGCTTCTTGTATATACAAACAGAGAAGTATGTATCCCTATTTTTTAAGATACAGCATTAACAGTTACACTGGTATGCAACAAGATAATAATTTTCTTCACACTGTCAACTTGATCTGTTTAAGTTAGTAGATGAGTTAGTCAGCTCCATAGCACCGTTAAACCAATTGGTATGCAATAGCAAATTTTACAGTTCTTGCAATTATCTCTAACTGGACTTTTAAACAATGTTAAATGTCATTTGTGTTAAAAGCTATATTCCAGAACACAATTGTACAAAGAACAGGCACATGTGGGTTCACTCTGGCTAATTTTCAGTGGTTGAAGCTGTCTGCATTAATGCAGTACTGGTCGCTTGCTGTGTGACACACTCCGCATCTCAGCTGGCTCTTTAGTTTTGGTACAGCATCACACTAGCACATAGTTTATATGCCAAGGCTGATTATTGTTTTGCCAGCTTGGAGTGCAAGCAAATAAGCTCCTATTAGTTCACTTTTGTACATTGGCAGATGCCTTCAAAGGTCAAAATGTGATTGAAGAAAGCAGTTTAATGTAAAAACATTTATTTTTTATTTTCCCTCTTACTGTTCTTAGGTATTAGTAGAGGATATGTACAACTAGCTTGAAAATCTGCCCAAACAAGTCTGAAACTATTGGGAAAAAAATCATTCAAAAGTTGCTTTATTCTCAAGAGTTTTCATTTAAATCCTTTTATTTGACCCCAAGATGGCATCTTGGCATATGTTATTAACCCACTTCCTGGAAAAACAGTTTTCTTAGAGGGTAGCATGTTAGCTTATAACTGCTCCCAGCTTCTCCATGCACATGTTGAACCTCTGCTCTAAATTTTAAATGATTTTTCCTGATGTTACTTACCCGATCCATTAAACTTTTGAGTGTCTTGTTTTGCTTTTTCCATCTTTACTGATGGCAGTGTTACCAGTACTTCTGTCCAACCAGTACTAGGGATTGCTGTGCTATGTTTGCATTTGACTCCAGCTTTTCCATTTAGTTTCCTCTGTTGCCATTCCCTTGTAGTGACTGAAAATAGGACCAAGTTTCCATGATAAATTGAAACGTTCACTATGGTTTTCAAACCATTATTTTAAGCCTTTCCATTCACTGTTATCTGACGTATCCCTCTGGTATGTTCAAGATTATACAGAAAAAAATTATTTCATGGCTTAATTTCTACTGCATGATCTTCTTTTCTGAATGTTTTTTAACTTTATTATTACATATCCCTGAGTAACAAATATTATTGTAAAAAGGGACAAGAAATTGAGGTAAAGCAATAGGTTGTAGAATGAAAGGAGTACTAGCAGAAAAATGACTTTTAAATTTTAGGATAGTATTAGTATGTTTTCCAAAAGAGACATTAGACTTGAGATTACTGGCTTATGTGTCAGCTAGGGAGGAGCTGTGTTGAAAAATGAGAAGAATCATTGTGCAAGTGACATGGAAGGAAGTAGATGAACTTCTTATAAACAAATCTTCTTCTATACATGTGTATTCTCTGTGCTGAGTAGCTCAGATATTATTCCAAAATCTTTGTTGTCTGGATAATGCTGATATTGTTGAAATGCAATATTCACACAAATAAGACATAGCTTGAAAAAATACTGTTTTACAGATTTTTATGTAAAGCATCATTTGCATTTATTTTTGTATAATTTTATATGTTTTTTACTTCTTACTAGAGAAACTTCTAAAATAATGCATTGTTATTTCTCCAATCCAGAACAAAGAGAATGTGTCTGCTGTTATTACTGATCTCAGCATTATAATGGAATCTGGAGAATATTCAGAATTAAGCAAGTTTTTATCTAGGTAAGGCAAAATTTTTTGTGTAAGAAAAGTTTTATCTGATACTAAAAACAATACAGAGTTTTAATGAAAACTGCTGCCAGACATTTTCTTTGCTTGGCAATGTACTGTTAGTTCTCCTTTAACACTTCCTATCCTTAGTCCATATCCTTGTGGACAGAAAATGAAATGAACATCATTTTTAAGGCTTCAAAGGGCTAATATAAATTCATGTTAAATAGAAGCAGGTCAAGGTTGTAATGTGCTTAGTTGTTTGGAATTGTTTGGTTTAGAGAAAGATGTGACAAGATGAACTCGGATATCGCATTTTCATTAATGTAATCATGAAGTTATCTGTTACTCAGGTGTGTATGTGAGTTGCAGGCTGCAATGGGAGCTGAACATGGTTGAGGAATGGATGAAGTGTACATTCAGAACCTCGCTCCAGTACTTGCGTGCTAATAATTCTCAACATCCTATTTCTTTTCCTAGTGTCTGTTTTTTTTTTTCACTATTATCTTTAAAAACAGTAGAAAGTAGTTTAAGGTCTGGAATAGTGTCTTTGTGCAATGCCTTGAAAAAACAAATACTAAAACTCAAGCACATGACTGTATGTTATTCTTAGTTATTTTCTGGAGGATGTCAGCTTCTTTCGGTACACAGGATAAATAATGATCAAAAGACTTGTCTCTGGTATTCCACTGTGAAATCTGTTGGCAAACTGTGCTGAGAACAAATCTATTATTTCATAGAATCATCATTGAACAGTTCGACTTGGAAGGAATCTTAAAGATCATGTAGTTCCAATCTCCCTGCCAAGCAGGGAGTTTCCACTTGACAAGGTTGCCCAAAGTCCCATCCAGTCTGGCTTTGAACGCTTGCAGGGATGAAGCATCCGCAGCTTCTGTGGGCTACCTGTTCTAGTGCCTCACCACCCTCATGGTAAAGAATTTCTTCCAAATATCTAATCTAATTCTACCATCTTTTGGTTTAAAGCTGTTACCCCATGTACTGTCTCTGTACATCCTGGTTAATGGGTCCCTCTCCATCCTTCTTGTAGGCTCCCTTTAACTACTGGAAGGCCAAATAAGATCTCTTCAGAGCCTTCTCTAGGTTGGAAAACCCCAGCTCTCTAGCCTGTCTTCGTAGGAGAGATGCTCCAGACCTCTGATCCACCTCGTGGTGGCCCTCTTCTGGACTTGCTCCAGCAGCTCCATGTCCTTCTTATGTTTGGGGCCCCAGACCTGGATGCAGTACCCCAAGTGGTGTGTCACAAGAGCAGTGCAGAGGGGTAGAATCACCATGCTCGACCTGCCAGTCATACTTCATGTGATGCAGCCCAGGATATGGCTGGATTTCTGGGCTGCAAGTGCACATTGTTGCCTTATGTCATGCCTTTTGTCCAACAATATCCTCGGTTCCTCCTCTGCAGGGCTGCTCGCAGTCCATTTGTCAGGCAGGCTTTACTGGTATTTGAGATTGCCCTTAAAAGGTGCAGGACCTTGCTCTTGGTCTTGTTGAACTTGATGAGATTTGCATGGGCCCGCGTTTCAAGCTTGTTAAGGTTCCTCTGAATGACATCCCTTCCCTCTGAAATGTCAGCTGCACCACTCAGCTTGGTGTCAGCTGCAAACTTGCTGAGGGTGCACTCAGTCCCACTGTGCATGTTATAATTAACTTATCAGTTATTATTGGGTACCTGACTTTATATGTTCTTTAAGTGATTTCTTGTTCTTTATTAGGCTTAGGCAAATGGATGGCAAAGAAGCTGTTAAATTACCTTGGGCTTTATTAGTCTGTACTGACAGCTGAATTTTCTGTTAAGAAGTTTTGCAATTTCCACATAAATCTACTAAAGTAGGAGGAAGAATAGTAGTTGATAGTAGTTGATTTCTCTCAAGAAGCAGGATTTAGAAAAGGAAATTACTCTATTTTTTCCTGTGAATTTCTTGACAGCAGAGTTGTCTTGGGATTTGATAGTCATACTGGAAAGTAATGTGTTGGAATAATGGCAGACTTTATTTCATCCTGGCCTGAGCACTTGTGTTGTGTCCCTGTCTCTCCACTCTCCTGGTCCTTTTCCATGTTACGTCAGTAGTCACAATCAAATATAAGCTTTCATGAGTGATCACAGACAAGTCATTGCTATTGGTAAAGAAAACAGTTCTACTTTTTCTTTAGCTTCTATTTGCATGTACCATCTGTTGTTCTCATGCCAGTGTGTAAATTCATGATGCCACAAGGTAAATATGAGTGCTGCTCCAAAAGTAATGCATCCTATTTTTTATGATGTTGGCCTGTGACATCAGGGATGGGTGTTGGTGGTATGGCAGCAAACGCTGAGCCTTCCCACCAATACCCCATTACATTTTGTTGCTGTGTGATGGATGGCAGCAAAGGGGACAGTCTGAAACAAAGGCATCTGACATGGAAGGGTGGATGAAGCAGAGGGATGGAATTAAATTCCTCCATGGAGGGGAAAAAATGTCACCCTTGGACGTTCACTGATGCTGCTGAATGCTTATGGAGAACAAACAGTGGCTGTGAGCACGGTGAGGTGGTGGGTGGTACATTTCAGCAGTGGTGACAGTGACAGTGGCTAATGCCTGCTGGTGCAGAGCATGGCATGCATCACTGGCAAAAATGCAGAGCTAATGGTGGTGACTATGTTGAAAAAGAGTGTTTTGTAGCTGAGAATTTGCTCTATCAAACAGTGTTATTGTGCTCTTTGTATCTGCTGCAGTTTCCATGGAAATAAAAAGGAGGCATTTCTTTCAGAGCGACCTACTTAACACTGGGGTAGTCATTTAGTTGAAAAAGTAACTAGTTATAATGCATAACTGCAATGTATGAAAGCAATAAGTTGTATTTATTACTGATTTAAGTCAGAAAATATGTGGCCAGAGAGGAGTTCATATTGGCAATGTCTGTTTTGACAGCAACGCACCATTAGACTCACTCAGTTTGGTTATGTGATCTCTCTTTATGGCTTGTTTTCTCAATCCCCTTCTGGTTTCTTACCCTAATTCCCAATCCCCTCTTTTCATGTCCAGTTTCAGGCTTTTCCCAACTAGCCCTTTTATTCTTCACTTTCCCAGTTGCTCTTACAATTTTGATTCCTACTTCTTCCCTTCTTCTCCATCCATTTCTTGTCCATGTGAATCTGATATTCATTCCAGTCTCCCCACCACTTTTTTTTTTTTCTTCTACCTCCATGGCCCAGCCTTGACAAATGCATTGTCTTGCTCTGTTTTCTCTGGTGGCCTGAATTTTTTTCTTACATTTTTCATAATGCATGACAGAAAATGGTCTTTCATAGCACTGGAGTTAAAAACTTGGCAGCCAGTTCTAATCCCCAAGCCCATCCTGCTTTGGAAAAAAACAGAAATAGTAAAGCACTTGAGCAACATGTTTTTAAAAGAAGCAAAATCTGACGGTTTATTTTCGATCAGGTACTGTCGCAGTCTGAGCAATATAATACTTATTTTTAAAAGGTGTACTCTTCCTTAAACATGCTGTGACAGCAAAATGTGTATGCAGATGTAATCACAACACAATTTTTGAATTCTGCTCAAGTCCCTTTACACCAGTTGTCACTCATGTTAAACATGAGTTATTAGTGTGGGGGAAAGCAATGTCTATGAAAAATGCTGTTGCCAGTCTTTCATTTTTTGCCCTTTTTTTTTTTTGACTTAACTAACCCAACAAGTAATGGGAAATACAACTCTTGCATAGATTACTTAAATAGGAGTTTTTAGACAGTTTGAAAACTGCTGTTGTGTTTTAGTAGTTAATTAGAATTTAGTGGTCATAGTGAAGGATTTGTGAAATTCTGCATTGCATTAAACACGACATGGACTAGCTGTCTTGGCAGTGAGGTGAAGCGTAAATTCTTCCCACAGCTGTAAGAGTCATTCCTTGGTTCTATATCCTAGTGCAGGAAATCTTGTGTACTGGAACTTTAAATAGTATTACAGCTTTTAAAGGTCTTATATACTTCTGTACTCTGTTGATGGTATTTTGTAAAAGGGAAATGGTGTTTGGATGAAGGGCATGTGATTTTAACCTGATACATAGTTAACTCTCAGCCTGAAAATGCTATTTGCTGTTTTTGGATAACTTCTCTGTTACATTATGTTGGCTTTGGAGATGAATGTTTTCTGCTTCTGGTGGATTATTTTATTTTTTTAATCTAGTGACGTTTTGTATTGCTTAATTCTTTCCGAAAAGAGGCTTACATTTTAACACCTTAGTAATCTTGTTATATGTAGGTTGCTCTGAAAGTAATGTCTCCTATTTATTTCCATGGAAACTGCAACAGATACAAAGAGCACAATGTTATTTGACAGAGAAAATTCTCGGCTACACAGCACTATTTTTCAACATACTACCATTAGCTATGGATTTTTGCCAGCCATGATGAAAAGCCCACCTGCTGCACTCATAAAAATCTGCATCAGTGGAGTGACCCACTGTTACCACTGCTTCCACGTGGAGGGAATCAGTTACGCACCTTGGAGCCATCCCATCAACATCTGCCTCTGACACTGTGGGCCAACATCATAAAGCAGGAGACATTACTTCCAGAGCAGCCCACGTATTATTCTGAAAGTGTTCTTGGTATTTTAGGATTTGTGGTACTTGACTTCAGCGTTGGGAATTAAGCTAATTTAGGCTAATTAGGAATTTTTCTATTCTAGACCCAGTATTGTTTGTTGGTTTATGAGTAGTTAAAATGCTATTGGACTTTTAATTGAAACACTGCTCATATGTAGTTTTTTGGTTCCCTTGGCAACACAAAAAAAAAAAAGGCATTTGTTACATATGTCTGTTCATGCCAACATAGTTTGTTTTTTTTCCACCTTCTAAGTATCAAATCCAATTATCCACTGTATAGATACAGGGCTGGCTGAATTTACCTAAGGGAAGTCCATACTTGGGCATAACTGGTCCCACATTTTAAAAACAGCTGCCTGTTTTGAAATAGCGTGTAAGTTTCACATTCTGTGGTAACAGTCAAAATATTTTTTTTAATATAATTTACTAGTTAGTTCTCCTTCACTTTACATATCTGGTCTGTTTGATCTAGGAAAGTTCATGGCCAGATTTTTTTTTTTTTATTATTTTTTAAATTGTCATTCAGCAATGTCATTCAGTGGTAAAGCTGAACAGTTCAAGGATGGCAGACTGTATTGCGTTTTTCATTTTTAAACTGGAGATTAACAGTACAGGTAAAAAGCTACTCAATAGAAGATGATAAATGGAGAGGGCCCTGTTGCCTAATGAGTTTCAAACTCAGGAACTGGGGATTAGAAGTCCGTGTCTTCTTTCAAAACTGTAGTTTCCTTTTGTTATCTTAAACATTTTGTGTGCCTCTTAAGATGTTTGGTGCAACTGGTTCTCTGAACTTGTTATCCAAAACCATCTTTCTCTACTTGGTGATCTAGATTCATCTGCTACATTGCCTCAAGAGGAATCTGAGAGGAAAGAAGAAATAGAAACAAATATAATGTTAAAACACTGTCATAAGGCTTGTGACCTGCTCTTGAGTTGCAGAAAAGTGGATGCTCATCTAAGTGGCCATTTTATTAAATGGATTTTAAGAATGGGATTGGTTATAAATTTTTGTTATCCCCTCCTTCCATGCAAGTAGGCTTAAAAGGCATATTGCTGTATGTGTAGAATCACATTCACCAGACAGCAAGATGTGCGCAGTCATTACTAAGTCAAGATTTTTGCTATACTGAGTACAGGTTTTTATACGTATGATGATGAGTTGTGGTTTAAAAAGAAAAATACAACCATAATCCTGGCCAGAACAAAGAGACAGTCAGCTATCGTAAATCAGTGTGTGTCTACTTCCTTCCAGAGACTCCATTTAGCCTGTGCTGCCAGGATTTTTTTTTTCTTTTTTTTTCGGTCTTGGCCTGGTTTTGCTGGCAGTTGTGACTGCATTGGTAACTTCCTTTAATGGTGTTGTTCTTTCCAGACTAGGATAAAACTTGTTTGGCTTTTCTTTTACAATTTCAGTATCTGAATGAGTCACTTTTTTTTCGCTCCAGTATGTGTAGCATGTTCCTGTACATTAAGTTAAGCTGGATCTGAGGCAAAGTTCTCCCCTGAATTGCTGAAATGACTCAGTAATACACTGGCATCCATTCTGTTAAGGGCTTCACCTTCTGCTCTCACCTGTTCTGAGAATTCAAAGAAGAATAGCTTATCTCAGATAAGAAAGATAGTAGAAGACTTCTAGGTATTAGAAGTCTGGACTTCTGCAAAGTCTTTGGTGTGCTCACACATCACAATGTTATCTCTGAACTAGAGAGAGATGGATTTGAAGGGTGGACTATTTGGTGGATAAGGAGTTGGCTGGATAGCCACAGCCAGGGGACTGTGGTCAACAGCTCTGTGTCCAGGTGGAGGCTGGTGACAAGCGGTGTGCCCCGGGGGTCCATCTTGTGACCAGTGCTCTTCAACATCTTTATCAATGACGTAGTGTCATTGAGTGCACCCTCAGCAGTTTGCTGATGACACCAAGCTGAGTGGTGCAGTTGATACCATAGAAGGAAGGGATGCCATCCAGAGGGACCTGGACAAGTTTGGGAAGGGGCCCGTGTGAACCTAATGAGATTCAGCAAGGCCAAGTGTAAGGTGCTGCTCTTGGGTTGGGACAATCCCAGACGTGAGTACAGACTGGGAGAAGAACTTCTCGGGAGCAGCACTGTGGAGGACTTGGGGGTTCTGAGGGACAAAAAGCTCTGCACAAGCCAGCAGTGCGCACTTGCAGCCTGGAAGGCCAACAGTATCCTGGGCTGCACCAACAGAGAGTGGGCAGTAGGGAGAGGGAGGAGGTTGTCCCCCTCTGCTCTGGGCACGAGGGCCCATCTGGAGTACTGCATCCAGGCCTGGGGCCCCCAGCACCAGAAAGGTGTGGAGCTGTTAGAGCAGGGACAGAGGAGGGCCACGAAGATGCTCAGAGGGCTGCAGCACCTCTCCTCCAAAGACAGGATGAGGGAGCTGGGGGTGCTCAACCTGGAGAAGACTCCAGGAAGACTTCATTGTGGCCTTCAGTACTCAAAAGGAGCTGATAAACACAATGGAGACCGTTTTTTTTCAGTCTGATAGTGATGAGGGGGAACAGTTTTAAACTAGAAGAAACGCCTCCTCCTCTTCCTCTTTCTCAGAATGGATCTGGCACTGACATCTCTGCAGTCCATTTCTCATCTGCAGATTTATCTGCATCTCTTTACCCCCTCTAGCCTTACGGCACTGATTACTGAGAACATCACCATTTTCCTTAGTGGGATATCAATCAAGAGTTAACTGTATTTGGAAGGTTATTTTTTAACTCAGACTTGGCATGTGCTGTCTAATGAACAGACTTTCTCGCTTACTGTAGTTTCAAGGTTAATCTTGGAAAGCTGAATTTCATGAAGGCAGAGGCAGATAAATGTCATTCGGAGATTTGGTTGAATAGGATAAATATCTCAGGAATATTGAGTGCCTAGTAATGTATATAATTTGGTTCACTTTACCAGTTTTGCAGGTTACTGTTTGTAAAGGAAGAAGTCCCAAAACTCTTACAACTATGCCACTTGCTTCATCTGGAGCTAGGGTCTCGGCTCCTTCCTTGTGCTACTGCTCCTCCAACTGCTTTTTGATCTCCTCTCTCTCCCAGGCTACTTTTCCAATCTTCTCTCTCCCAGCCTCCCTCTGCTTTGCCTGGCTTGTCCTTATCTAAACCTGGGGCAACCCCACCCCAGCTCCACCCCTTCCAATCACAGGTGCAAGTGATCTACCAGCATTCCCCAGGCCAGCCATGCCCCTCCACCTTGTGCTCAATCATCAGTTCATACTGTGATCAACTGTTTCCCTACACTGTTTTACTGTGGAACTCTTTGGAATTTATTCAGAAAGAAGAATATTAATGAACAAGCCTGAAGTCAAACTAAAACTTTACAGGAGGACTGCTTTGTGAATTTGTCATGTTTTACATATAGGCCATACTAATTACATTCTTTAAGGTGAAAGTGCAGATTTAGGCTGTAGAATTGATGCTTTTTACTAAGTACTATTTGGGATAAACAATATATTTTTCTTTTGCAGCGCTGAAGAACATGGAAATCTTCTGCTGTTTTTCAGAAGCCTTTCATCTTATGCTGAGTGGCATGAACATCGTAGATGCACATTCTTACATTTCAAGGTACTCTCTATCAAACCTTTCTATATGAATACTCCATTTGGTTCTTAAGTGGTTGAGTAACAAAGAGCAAAGAAAGTAAAATTTGTGCTCTTCAGCAATCTGGGAATCTTAATTTTGTATGTAGAGAAGAAATTAAAACATTTACGTTGTGTTTGAGGGGCAGCGTTCTGGCTTGGTATTTATATTGGTTTTTACCACGTTACTGTTGGGTTCTTCATTCCTGGAGGAAAAAAAGAATATCTGTGCCTTTTCTGTGGAGGAGTGAGACAGCTGTTCACTGCTATTACGTTTCATTTGTGGTCTTTGGCATTTAAGTGTTAGTTCTGAAGGGCTAATCTGTGGATCTGTCCCTTTTGAAAGTGTGACAGCATGTGTTTGGGTGACAGCACTTGTAGTTCTGAAATGTTTTACTTGAGTAGGAGATAAACTGTTCCTCCTTCTGAACAGAAAGTATGATTTCTATTCAGTTTTAAGTTACCGTTATTTAGCATGTTTTCTTTGTCTTTCTACTGGTTTTAAGGTAAGTAACTCTTCCACAAAGTAAAATACACTGCAGTTTTGCAAACACAGAACATCATACACCTTAATGTTATGGATGTTTATATTATGTTATATGAATGAGGATGTTTAGCTGTTTATTTGTTTTCTAGTCTTTTAGCTCAATTTTATTTAGCTCAAGCATTTACTGCCATTAAACTAAGCATCGTTGCTTTTCAACTTATTATGGAGTTCTAACTGCTTTGATTCCTATTTTTTTGAATCTTTTAGGTTCTTCTGAGTTCTGTGCTAGGCTTATGTGTTTCATTAATCTGGTTGATCAATTTCTGATAATTTAAAAAAAAAAAAAAAAAAGGTTTTCCCAACTTCACAAATTCTTAGGTCAGCCTCATGGTAGTAATGACAGCAGCCACTGCTGTTCTGGGGAGAGGGCTTTAAACAAATTTTGGCTGAAATTTCTCACAAGTCCTAGCTTATGTTGGTTTTTTATTTTTATTTATTTATTTATTTTTATTTTGAAGCTAATCATGGTCACATAATGTTATTTGTATTGTAGGTCTTGCTGCATTGCAACAATAAATGTTATGTTTGCAAAATGGATTTACATCTTCAAATTACTTTCTGGTCTAGACACACCCTTACTCTTCTGAGACTGTACTACTGAAGTATGTGGGCATTATGTTGAAGCAGATTGTTGAAGCTAATATTGATAAACAAGAAAAAAATTCAAGTTTATTGGAAATACAGAATAGAAATGGGTGATAGAAAAAGATAGAATGGTGTACATTCAGCTTGATATTAATACAGGTCACAAAAATAGAAGGCAAAAAATCCTGCATACTGAAGCTCTTTCACTTAGTGTTTTAATGAGTTAACTTACTGTGAATGGGAAAATTAAAACACGTCAGATAATTTATTGCCTGCATGGGGCTTTCAGAATATACCAGTTGTCTACTTTTGTTTTGCTCACAAAATATTAAGAGCATTAAATTACTGTTTATATTTAGTACTTTTTCAAAAATATATACAACAACTTAACATAAAGTTAATGGTGTGGTAGTGGTTAGATCTTAGAATGCTTGCATGCATGTATTACATAAATGTGCATACGTTTGTGAATACATGTGTATGCAAATGATTGATTTCACAGGGAAATAATACAAATTCTTTTGATATTTATTGATCCCATTAATGTTGGAAAGGGCTTTGTTTAGTAATAATGATTTGTGAGGAAATAAGATCAGAGGCCACCACTCATGTAACATTATTATACTCCTAACTATGTTCTCTCTGTTTTACTTACCAAACAGAGATGAGAAAACTGGTGGCTTTTATTTTTTTCCTGATATTAATTTGGATTGAATTTGGAACGTGTTTTGATATGCTTTTGGGTGGTTCGTTTATCTTTTACTAAGAGTCTGGAGATGTAAAAGCTTTAAGGCTTTCATGGAAAAATGAAAATCCAATATTATTCTCACCGTAGGGCTTGGTTTTGTTCTCAGATACACTGAGGCAATGCAATTTCTTACTTATTATATCAAGAAAATTAAAATGGAAAAGATGGAGACTGCTGTGCCTTTCCTGAGTAATGGGATCAGAGCAAAAATAGTTTTGTCTTGATTATCATAATTACGTCCACTTTCAAGAAAGGTGAACCCACAGCTGGTGCTCGACATAGTCACCTAACCTTGAAAAGTGCCTTGGTCACCTGGATCTCAGCACTCGTAGTGGCAGAGCATCAGTATGTTCAGAATAAAGTTTAAATTTCGTAATAATTCCCCAGAGCACAAGCACTAACAAATCAAGGCATAGCTATATAATTAATACAAAATAAAATCAGTATTCTAGGTGATAGTGATACATTATCATGCATTTGTGTTTAACTAGTTCTACAAATTAGAAATCTACACCAGCTTCAGAGTTGGTATGAAGTTGATCTGGTCATGGTACTTAGTACTTCTTTGGCGTTTGTTTATTTGAAGAGTTGAAGCCTGTGGTAGGTATTTCAGGGGACAAACTGAGAAGTTAGGAGAAATGTGTAGCAGAGTAATTAGAAACATTGTGTTCTGTGACAAGTTCTGTCTAGTTCTGGGTGAATGTGGGGTAGAGGTCTGCATGCATCATTCTGTCTTTTTAATAGACAATGTGGTTTAAAGTAGGTGAGTGAAATGATGCTAGCTTAATTTGCTTGAGGTTAAGACTTTGTAGAATAGTTTTAGAATCAACTTTTTAATATCTAATGTGACTTTTCTTCATGGAGAGAAAGTATTGCTGTACAAAGGTATTTCTGAAAAGACTTCTAGTTAAAATCCTGCTCATTTACAGGTAAAAGCATTCATTCAGTTTGCTGTTGATTATTTTGTCACATTTCCTGCCAAGGAAAAGCAGTAGAATAAGGCTCAGTCTATATCGCGTCTTAATTTAAAAAAAAGTACTTGAAGTCATACTATGCTGTATGGTGACCACTGGGGTGGGGGGGGGGAAGGAAGGGGAAGGAGAAACTATAAGTGGCAAGAATTACTCCTATGAGCATAGCTGAACATAATGTGTATATATATTATATATTTTAATCAAAAATATAATGTGTAAAAATATTTATATGTAACATACACAATTGAATGCGTTTATACATATACATTCAATTATATAGAGGTGTTTAGATTATTTTGAAAGAAAAATAGACAAAGAAGATTTGACACATTTGAAATGTTCCACTTGTTTTGTTGCTTGGTGCACTGAGCCTGATTAAAAATTCTTCTCATTTTCCACAAGGCAAGTGTTTAACGAAGCTTTAATGAAGTTAAACTTTGAGAAATCCTGGGTCTAAACGTAACTTTCTTTCATATGCAATTTTGCTTCACACACTTTTGAAGTTGAAACTTTTTGATTGGAATTAAAATACAGCTTGCTTGAGGAATGTTTGGGTTTATCAAAGTAAAATAGAGTGATTGTTCTGGGAACGGGTAAGGAACATGAAGAAGCAGGGCTGTGTGATTCTACCTGCGTGTAAAGAACAAGTGGAGAGTTAAAAGTTGGAAAGGGTATGCACGCATACATATGTATTTTTACACTTTGATTAACAAAAGATTCTGAAAGCGTGGGAGGCATTGTAACTACTAAATAGGATGGCTGTTTCAAAATAATTATTTCAGAGAACTCCATTTCAACGCAGTAAAAAGTTCTGGGTGTGCGGGGAAAACTGTATTAGCAAGGGAGAGGATATAAACATGTAAACAGGAATAAGAACGATCTTTTGTTACCGTGCTTGAGTTTTGGCACATATAATTATGTAAGTAGTGGCTAGTAGTACGTTCCCACAGGCAGTGTTCTCAAGCAGGAAAAGGCATTGACGTGCTTTGCCAACTGGATTGGATTGCCTTCCATCCTTATCTCATCCATACGCGTGCGGACGTAACGTGTGTTGTTTGATTTGCAGAATGTGTCATCATTGATGGTAGTGATATTGTTGTGCTGCAAAACAATACAAATAGTTGTTATTATTAAATAAATAGATGCACTCACACACATAGAAGTTGAGACTTGTCAAGCTTTGATTTTATTCCTCTTACCCTCTTAATTTATTGTCACTGGGATTGATTTGCATTCTAGATTGGTTAGAGTCTTTTCAAACCAATCAGAGAACAGACAAACAATTTGAGGTTGTTATTGACATTTGAAATTTATTGTTGACAAGAGATTATTAATGGTTTTTCCATTTCTTAAACTTGGTGTACAGAAATTTATGAGAACTTCTTGCATGGTAGTTAGATAACATTTGACAGCAAGGATACTTAAATTTTACTTAATTCTAAGCAATTATTTTAAGACCTTACTGCTTTTTCCTCCTGTGTGCTAACAAAGATGTGCAGGTTGAACACTGAATGGCTGTGACCATACAGATTAGAGGTGCTGTGTTTTATTTGGAGAAGCACTGGACAGCTGTAGCACAATTGCTGTGTAAGCTGTTTTAGAAGGAAGTAGCAACCACTGTGTCTTTTCATAAAGAACATTAAACAAAAATACTTCAAAAATACCTGAAGGTGAAGAATGCGCAGACTTTCTGGTAGGTTAAGGGGAACAGATTCCAGTGCATTATGTCCTAAGTAGAGGTAGGCCAAATTTGTCAGCTTCTAATGGAAAGAAAGAGAGAATTGATGCTGCTATTGCACTTTTTTTTTCCTTTGTCTGTTATTAGACATTTTTCTGATCACAAAGAAAGCCTGTAAAGGGATCTAACAGGCAACATTCTTCTGTTGTGAATGTTGAATTCCATCAAGACACTCATAGAACAAGCCTTTATGTTCTGGAAATGTCAATGTCAGCATACTGGTTATAAAACTTGCCATCACTATACAGATGTTGTTGTTTATCAGCATTTCTGCGATCCGCAGAGCTCTGTTTGAACCATCAGTTTTGACAGTTTTGAATTCACGATCTCTGTGTGTGAGCGAAAGGAAGTAGGCAAGATTATATCTTAAAAAGAAAGTTTTCCAGATGAACTACATGAGAGAGCAAGTGTACAAAGGGCTGTTATTCCAGAGTGCCTTCAAAACAAAACCTGAAAAGCTTCTTTGTCCTGGTCTGTTTCTGTGATTGCAAAAATACAGAACAAATCCATTTGATGGTATATTATGTTTACCCGTGTTATTTACCTTGGTTGCCTTGATTGCTTACCTTGAAAGCATTTGCTTTGATTCCTCTGCTCTTGATTTTGTTTTGGTTTGCATTAAAAGTTGTTAGTTTGGGAGGTAGAACAGGGAGTTTGACAAGACGATTTTCGGCGAGAGAAAGTTCTTCCAATAACAGAAGCTTTGAGAAGGCTCCATCTTCTATTTCTTCTATCATATTTCCACTAAAATCAATTCTTCTCAAAGTAGCTTTACACAAAAGAAATGAAAATCTAAATATTGAATTTTTAATTACATAACATTTGGAACATACATGGTTTTATGTTAGATGTTAATAACAGATAATGGCTGCGCCATCCTACAAGTACTTACATTTGTACATCACAAACTATGAATTTTATATATATTATATATATGATCCTTCCTTTTTGCTTAGAGACAACATGATTTTAGATATTGGTAGAATTTGACATGTCCTAGTGTGACATAGGTGGGAAAGATCTCTGAAGCATTTGAAGGAAATATACTTGGTCAGTTAAGACTGTCTGGGATACAGATAAATGTTATTTTTAGGGATCTGTTGCTTGATGGTTTGGAAATACTAAGATGGATATGTGGGCCAAAAGGGGTTTCCATCGTTCCTTTTCGTAGTTCCTTTTCTAATACAAACAGTGAATTTAAATAAGTAATATTCATCATGAAATCTAGCAAAATATAATAATTTTGGTAATTTTGGCATGGTACAAAAGGACACCAACAAATGCTTTATCAGGTAAAGAACTTAAAATCTGAACGTTACTTACTGATGTCAGCAAAATCTGAGACTGCTATCCTCTTTATTTTGTTGAACCGTGCATAAAGATACGCTGTTTCCTTTGGCAGTGGAGGTACAGCTTCGATATCTATTTCCTCACAGTACACTGAGCCGCTTAAACACACGCAGAGCAGGCAAGTAGGTAAATCTGAAAGCAAATTATTTTATGAGTAGACAGTTAAATGTTAAGCAACTAACTTAAGCTTGAATATTCAAAGCAATTCTTTCGGGTATCTTTTAAAATTTCCCCTTTATTGTAACTCCAATTGTTCCACTAGCACCAAGTTTGGACAAGAGTTAATACCCTGATTTTTGTTTTTTTTATTGTTTTGTACTCTATTTTCATGCATAACTTCCTTGTGTATATTCTCTGTTCTTATCCAAGCTTGTCTTGAAATACTGTTAATAATAATTCCATTCATTAATTGTCGTATTTTGAGTTTGGCCGCAGATCCATGCAGGAGAAACATCTGGAAGTGCCCACCATTGATATCAGGATTGCATTGGAGCAGTTCTGGCAGGGTCATGTCTGCTCTGTGTTACTCCTAACTACTGTTCTGTCTGACTCTCTTTATAAAAACTCCAGTGATGGTAATTACATAATAGCTGTAGGAGATCTGTTATTTACTGAGTTTTTTCAATAGCTGTTATTTTGTGATGCAAGGATCTCTATATCTCCTTTAAATGCAGTTTGAACCCATTGTGGCTCTTCCTATCCATCACACATATTAATGAGGTCCTACTCATTTCTTCTCTGCATTAATTCTTTGTGACAGAAATATTCAAATATGTATAACCGATATTGCTTTGAATCCAGTTTTCTCAGCACAGTAATCTATTTACTGTGTTTTCTATATAATGTGATTTTTGTTTAGATTCCAAGTTTTTCTGTAGTAAAGAGAGAAGTGTCGTACTGCTAGGTAGTCCATTAAAATAACATAGTTAGAAAAGGATCCTCCGCAGTTAATGAAGAGTTGCTATAGCAGTCAATACTGGGCCAAACATCCCAGAGAATGCTCCCATTTGTTAGCCTTAGAGCTCCGCTCTATTTCCTTTTCTAGATGTGGTGCCTTCCTTGTCATCTGTTAGTGCAAGAAATGAAAAACATGGCTGCGTAACACTGGTGTCACTATTCAAAGGGCAACAGTTTCCGTGCTTGTCTGACCAGTGCTGGGCTTCTCCCAGGTTTGTTCCCCTGTTATGGGGGCTTGTCGACAGATGCTAGTTGTCAGTCACTGATGCTCTTGATTAAAACTTCAATGAAAGCTGGCACTTGGTGGTCTTGCTGAATCATCTGTGATTTTTGGATGTTTAGATCACAAACCCCAAATGTCTCTCTTCTTTTTCTTTGCACAAGTAAAAGTCATGGTGGCACATTAGGAGGAATCTGGACAATACACCTCAGGGCTGGCAGGAAGCTTGGACTAGCAGAGAATGTTCTTGATGTACTC
Organism: Penelope pileata; assembly: GCA_013396635.1. Lineage (NCBI taxonomy): Eukaryota > Metazoa > Chordata > Aves > Galliformes > Cracidae > Penelope > Penelope pileata. Next base: position 390,855 of record WBMW01003582.1, read on the forward strand.
GTATTTTAACTGGTTTTGTTCTAGGAATCCTATTGTACCCAAGTTAATTTGAATCCCAGTTCATTTACAGATGTGTTACATGCTAGCAGGAAAAAAACCCAGAAACCCAAAAATACATCGAGATTGGCTTCCCTGGTCATCAGATGTAAACTGTGAGAACAGAAACTTCTTCCAATCAATGTGCTTAATTTAAACATGTTTCATTGTGACGTGGTTAAACTGTGGACCTTTTTGGGATGTGTGTTTTGTTTTTCTTGGTTATCTTGCCTAGCTTATTGAACCTGGGTACGTCTCTACAACAAATACAGCTGGGTAAGTCTATAGATTCTTATAACCTGCGTTTTGTGTATTCAGAGTTTATCTGAAGACACTTTGCTTTTTTTGAATAATTTTTTAATTTTTGATCTGCAAAAATTTAGAATGCTTTCCACAGGAGATTTGAAAGGTGTTCATAAATTAAAACATTATTTCTATATCCCTTGTCATCTTTAGTATATTCAGTTTTTATAAGAAAATAGGTTTTTTTGGAGAGTTTGAATGGAACAGTATCCGTATCCATCATTAACTTACTTGTATCCTTCGTGGGTCGTACACTGAGTTCACTGTCATCCCCTTGCAGTCTTAGGGCAAAGTCAAGAGAATCATTTCTTCCGTCCTTTGTGTGAGAGCAAATATTATTTTAAAAAACAACAAACAAAGTATTACAAGGGTCTTCAATAACGTGTCTTTTAAAATGAGCTTCCTACATCCTATTTTCTTGTGACATTTAACTTTTAAGCTATTCTTATACGTTCATTGACTAATGGGATATATTATCACTTTTGTACACAAGCTTTTCAGTTAGAAAGACAAGAAGGGAAGATATGCTGCTGCTGTCCTTTGGATAGGATCAGTAGTTATAAAGAAAAAAAGAACATAAAACTATGTAATGGGGAAGGAATATGTAAGCAATGTAACCTGCACTTTTGAAGGCAGAAGATTTCGCAGAAGACATCATGGAAAAATTTGAGAGGATTCTTGTGAATATGAGTTAGATCAATTGGGTAAACAGAAAATCCTTACATTTCCTTGCAATTACGTGTAGAGGTACTCATTACATCTTTTCAATTGCATGAAAACTTGGTTTATAAATGTGTTTCTTTCATTCTCATTAACTGCCCTTAAGTCTATTTTAAAACCTGGGCTGCTAACAAACAGAGCCTTTAGTGGTGCATGAAATGACATGTTTTCATTGAATTTGGCAGGAATTTTAGAGAATTGCATCATATTTCCAGAGTCACAGCATACACACAGTGGATCAGTATGTATAGATACATACGGATTTGTATTGGATTTGTGTATATTTCCGTTTGCAGAGGGTGTTGGCTGACTGTAGCAATTGTATTTGACTAGCATCCTTTGTCTTTTGTTGATGGGAGATAATTGTAGGAGAGAGTAAGACGTGCTTGGTGGTCTGCTTGGCTATTGAAAACACGTGGGAAGAAATATATCAGCAGGTGTGGAAAACAGTTTTCTGTAAGTGTGCTGAATGACCAGGAACCTGGCCTGAGTGCTGTGAGCAGCGAAGAGAGGTTCTGTGAGTGCTGCGGCTGCTCACAAAAGAACCAATTCTTATTTTATTTTTTTTAATTTCTCTGTTCAGGCATGTAGAACAGTTCAGCTACTAGAGCAAAGTGAAAGTAACACTTTCAGTTTATTTTGGGTACCAAGTCTGTTTTATTTAGTGGTGGGAACTTTTGTATTTTGCAATATAAAACCATTGAGCTTGAGAAAGAAGTATCTTGGCCAGCCTCTGTCATTGTGTCCCTTTTTGCCTGTGAATCATCCATCACTTGGCTTGTCCCCATGTCTCTCTATCCAGGCTACAGCTCTTTTTTTGTGAGTTGTTTTTACAATGTTTGGGATAGGTTGATTTGTTACAGTAGGACTTTTCAACACAAGCTAGAACTCTGGTGACAGTTCAGCAGTTGTGGCATGGAACCTCTATGTAGAGTAAGAGATTTTCAATATTTGGTGTAGAGAAGCTGAAGTAAGCTGAAAAGTTAGAAAAGAAGACTCAAGTGGCAAATCTTACAGGTTTCTGCAAAAAAGTTTAGTTTGCATAGTTAGGTTGATCAGGCATGTAAAAACATGATCCTGGCTGAGCTATTGATGCTAGTGGAGACTTCTGGCTCACAAGGGAGGCTTTTAATATCCTTGTGTGAAGGGTGTTTGATGTAGCATATCTGTACCCGGTGTAGGTTTCTAATACAGCATCCTACTTGAGGTGTGGTCCAACAATGACTATTTAAGTTCTTTGCAGAATGCAATGTGTAACTAACTTCGGAAAGCAGGAAATGTCGATAACAAAAAAGCAAACAACAAAACTTGGTTATTTACCAAATAATGTTAAATACACAAATGATATATTCCCTCCCACCCCCCTAAAATAAAAGTATAAATAACCAATGTATTGGAGGCATTTCTTTTGATCAGCTAAAAAAAATCACTAGCTATTGGTGCAGCAGATAGTTTGGGTTATAACTGCAGAAAATTCATTATTGCTTTTATACACTGAAGGAATATTGACGTGCTTACATATGGAAGTTCCACCTGTCACTTGCACCTTCCCCTACAGACATGAATTCTGCATACAAAACCAGACTACCATGTGACATTTAAACATTTTAACCATCTTTAAAACTTCTGCAAAGTGATTGATTCATCCTGATAACACACAACGGTGTGTTATAAAGCTGAGTGTTTATAATCAGTGAAATCAACTAGTCTGGGCATGCAATGGTGTCCAATTGGACAGGTCTGTTCTGTTGTGGAAATTAAGATTTCATGGCTTCAGATTTATAGTCTTCTAAATTTCTCGTCTGTAGAGGCTGTGGTTTCCAATAAGCACTGTAATCACTACCACAAATATAGGCAGTTGGTATTTCTAATGTGGGAACTGGGATTTTTAGTAAAAACTTTTTTTAATTGGTTCAATACACAGTAAGGGGTTAACTTTGTCATGCAAGATCAAGATTTTTTGACTGGACAAGTTTGAGGTAATTATTGGCACATATTTCAGTTACAGTTGAGGTATTCTGGGAGCTAGAACTTCTATTGGAATTGAATAGAATACTTGCCTGCACATCCACTGGTTTAAACTGGGAACATTGGAACTTAGATATATCTGTTTGTTGCACATAAGGAACCAATTTTTTATTTTGCAATGAAAGCACGTCATTGGAGAAGTGACCTGATGGAAATAATGACCTACTGCATTCCTGGAATTATCCTAAGCAGAACTGCTGGCCTTCAGGAGACCTGCAGTTTACAGCACTGCCAGCACAGACGTTGCTTAGGCTGTGGCACATCTGCTGGCATTATTTCCTTGTAGGTGTACTCCTTACTGTTCTTTCTACTGAAATAGTGGTGTGCTCCTGTTAGAAGGATGTTAGCAGAGAGTGCCATGTGATGCTGTGCCTTGCCTGTTAAAGTTAACATACACAGCAGTTTTTAAAAACTTTCTTGTGGAGTGGATAGTAACCTATTTGTTGGGGCATTTTAATTGGTCTCTTTCAGAAGTTTATGAAACATGTTACTACATCACTGTGGCAGAGGTCAGGTTTTAAAATGCAATTCATTTCTAATATAAAGATTTAGCTGCTGTTTTTAGTCTAGCAGGGGAAAGCCATTATTCAAGTAGAACTGGAAAAATATTAAATATGTATAGAAGTAATTTTTCTATAGATGTGCTGGAATTGATTACTTATACCAACCATCTTTTGCTCTCCCCTTTAATTTCTTTATCAGACTGATTTATTGTAGAGGGATGAGGGTTTTTACTGTCCCTTTCAGCTGGGGTTGTTGCACTTCATTTCACTCACCTGTGTTTTTTTGTCTTCTGTTCAAGTGTTTAAATTAACACGCAACCATATGGAGCACACAGCAAAACAGTGCAGAACTGACCGGCTGGGGGGGCTGGTGAGTGCCATAACGTATTTTTATTGCTACGTCTCAAAGTGTTAACACTGTAGGTGGCAAATTACAGAGCTGAACATTCTGTAGTAGCTTAGAACTGCTAAACTTCTGACTGGCAGAAAAAAAAAAAAAAAAAAAAGCCCTGAAAAAACAGAGCTGATCAGAAAAACTGATTTATAATGACAGCTTGCATATGGTAAAAAGTACTGTTTCAAGTACTAATTTGCTTTTAAAAACAATAACAACAAAAAAACTAAAATCACCCTCCTTAATTTGAATTCAAACTTACTTTGTTATTACAACATTACTCAAACTGTTTAGCTAGCCTATACCCTTCTTGAAACTCCTTAAACAGCAGGCACGTAGCTACAGCAGAGTTAAAAACGATGCTTTAGTCTTACTTGCAGAAGCATGGCTTCTGTGGGTTTCTCAAACTGCAGCGAGTAGTATTTTTGTGGTTTTAATTTGAGTGGCTTTCCGTTATTCCTGAAGCTCTTACATGTTTTGCCATTATTGTAAGGCTTCTCAACAAAACTTGCATGCATACATGTAACGCCTTATTCATTCATATAATGCTTAGCAGTTAGATATTAAACTGATAATGTAAATAAAATACCTTTCTTATATCCTTGGACAGCATGTCGTTCTCCTCTTGGCTCAGGCTTCCTATGGTAACGCCTGTATCATACTCATCAAACTTGGGGGATTCTTGCTGTATAGGTGGTGCTGACTTCACCAGAGGTACAAACACAAACAGAAAAAAAGTAGGCTGCAAAGCCTTCATTTTCTCACAGAACAATGCGTCTGGCTTGCACTGGGCTGGTGGAGAGCCACTAGTGTGTTGACTATGGAGAATACTTTCTTTGTGACTGGAAATGAAAATGCAATCCGTCAAAACAATATTTAAAGCCTAGAGAACTAGTTGGCAGGGGCTTCTAACACATAAGGAACACGGAACAACTTTTAACTCTTGGCATTCTTTAATTAGATTCAAGCATTATATATAAAAAAAAAATTAATATGGAAAGAAGCTAGGAAACAATAAACAGCAGTTTCCAACTAGTAAGGAAAATATTATCTATCAGCTTGTTTGCCAGAGTGCTATTTCTGCAGGAGGATTTTGTAAAGCATTTTAAGAAACATTTGGCATGTATATACCTGAACTAACTAAAACAAGAGAGCTTTCCCTTCTGTCAAAATATATTGCTATAAAGCATTTAGGTTTAAATCATTCTCTCATTGCCTTTGTCTTTAGGTTTGAAAGTAAAGGACTGCAGATAATTTTCCCTCCCTCCCTTCCTTCCCCCACAAGAAGATTTTACAGGTTGTACAGGGCTGGGGTTGGGATGGAGGCTACAATGTAAAAGCATTTTAAATACATCTCTAAACATGTATCTTTTCACAGCATTTTTTCCTGCTTGCTGTAGTTCAGCGCTTTATTTAAGCTTTAGGTTAGTATGCTTTAGGTTAGTGTGCTTTCAGGAAAAAAATGCACCTACCGTTTTCGCAGATTCCAAGTTCTTCTGTGACTGTGTCCTAAAACCAGATTATGTTATGCATATGTTAACCCAAAGTGGATTGATAAAAGAGTAAAGTTATGAATTACATCCAGGTTGCTGCAATGAATAAGTTTTCCAAGGTTGACAGTCTTAAAAGTGCTTTCCATGGGGTAAAAAATGCTTTGCCAGCATTCTGTCCCTGGGGTGAGAGGTAATATCCTGGAGCAGGGGGCTGTACTTAGACTTAACGTTTACAAATGTTATCCAGTCGAGTTCATCCTCCTTGGTAAAATGGTACTGTTCTGCTGTCTGGTGATTTTCTCTTTATAATTGCTAAGGCTTCTTCTCTGAATCAAGTATTAATTGTGCAAACCAGAGGTCTGTAACAAGGCATGTGTTATCCATTTTGTTTAATGGTTTAGCTAAGAGACAAAGCAGCTGCTCGCTGACACAGACAGAGGCAGAGCCAAAACATACGCACACTGTATTAGTCACATTTTGATGAGTGCTTAAATGTTTCACTACAACTTATATATGTTTAGAGAAGTTTCACCTGGACAAGAAACGGAAACTTTTCAGTCTGAAGAGTTCTGGAAACAAAAAGCAGATTTTAGATTTGGTGGGGGTGGGGCTTGAGGGGTTAGCAGAGATTTTTCAGACAAGTAACTCATGTCTAAGTGCTTTGTTGAATGAACTACTACACAATTTATTTAGAAATTTGGTTTCACAATAAATATTTAAGTAAAGTTCTATTTCAGCTTTATAAATTACTTAACACTGTCTAGGTGTGGAGTTTTCATATGAACCAGAAGCAGCAGTTTTCTAGATTTCTGATGCATTTCTTCCTCCCCCATCTTTTCCTTATATATTTTTGGCAATCACTATAAATGGGAGCCAGATGACCAACGTGAAAGTTTACCAAGTGGCTTTTCTGAGTCTTTAAAAAGTATGTAGCAATAAAACCTATCTGGAATATATTCAGATTTATATTTCTCTCTCATTTTCATGACTTTTTGTTTAAGATAGCACTGGCAGCTAGAATGATGTTGGAGATAAACAGAGGACCTATGTGGATAGATTTTCCTGTAAGTCCTGTCTTGTTTAGTAACCAGATGTCGTTAGTAAATGTGTAAATTGGAGAGTGGCCACAGTCATTCTCTGTCTACACTTTTTTCTAGTTTATAATCACTTGTTAATTTCTGAACTCATTTGGCTTTTGTTTAAAAAAAAAAATCAGTATAGTTTATATGCAAGTTAAACAGTGTTACAGTTAGGACTTGCAGTTTTCTCTAGGATAACAATTTTGCTGTATGTGTATGACTAAAAAAAAAAGGGAAGAATCTCAATAATGATGGAAATTGGTCTCTGAATCATACTGGTTACTGTTCAGGTGGAACAAGAAGAAAACCAAAAGTTCTGAAGTTGTTTTGTGACTAGAATACTGACATGTGGCAGTGTGTAGGAACTTCAGTTGAAAGGACTGTTTTTGATAGAGAAGATTGATTTCCTATGGAATGAGCAAAAAAGTTGCAGCATGTGTCAATCCCATTTTATCGTCTCTCATGGTCTCATGCATTTTTCAGGAGCAGTGATAGCATCTCTTTCCAGCCACCTGTTTCCCTTTCCACCCACCCTTCTGAACATCCAGGTTAAGACTTCATCTGCCTCTGGGAAACCAACTTTTTTCAGTGCTCGAATGTAATCACAGTGTAAATATTCTAACATGAAAGTATTAAGTATTGAAACTGACAGTATGACATAACATACTAAATGTATTTGCTATATTCTCTTGAGAATTTGTTTATAAGGTACTGAAATTCTAGAAGGTTTCACAGTTACGTATATGGAGTAACTTAATTTTTCCCTATATATTATTAAAAATAAAGGATGATCTAGCTGTAGATGTCCCTCTACATTGCAGGGCAGTTGGACTAGATGACCTTTAAAGGTCCCTTCCAACTCTAAGGATACTATGTTTACTAGATAACCAAAGCACTGAAAATGGTAAAAGTGGTAATGCAAGAAACGAGAAGAGGATTTGTAATGCTCGACGACTTCTGTGATAGCTTCTGCAGAAAACATTTTCAAAGGTCTATATTCATCAAGATCACAAGATTTTACTGGTACACTTATCACAAAAGCATTATGTGAATATTCACTGTTGTTATTCAAAGCACTCATAACTTTCAAATGGATTTGAAGATTGATTTATAAATTAGTTTGTCATAATGTCATCAGGGCTTACCTTTAGGGTTTAGTGTCAAATAAAGGAGCAGTCCTGTCCCGTAATTTGTCTGATTGTCATTGCTTATGCCAGGAAAAATGTGGTATCAACAACTGATTTCAGATAAAAACGAGAGTTTTTGTCATCTGAATTTATGTAACAAATGCTGAACACGAGGAGGGAATAGCACAAGTGGCTGCAGACAAGGAAGAATTGTACTGCTGTTTTCAGCAACAGTGCTGCTTTATTCTTGCTCAAAATAACTTGAAATGCCCAAATCATCTGGAATGAAAAATGTGGTTGATATGCATTGGCAATGGGGAAGCTAGGAGGAAGTATTCATCCTGGCAAGAAGAGAATGCTCTTTAGACAGTTTTGTCTCTTAGAAATTTTACATCTAAGTAGCTATTTCTTGGATTGTAGTTACAAAGATCTATACACTTACAAGGTAATTTCTTTTCTGAAAAGCTAAACAAGCTCTGTTAACTAATTGAGCTCCAGTATTTCAAGAGGGCCTTGAGGAAGTATTTAAGCTATGCTTTCTGATTTATCAGGTGTGTCTTATCCTTGTTTGTTTGTTTGTTTTAACCAATGTTATCTCATTTTCACAGACTGGTTTCCCCATGAAATACCTTGACCTGAAATGTTATGCACTTAAAGTGGCTGCTTTACCAATTGTATTGAAATGGAAACCTGGCTAAAATTCAAATGGTAGTAATATCCCTACAAGACATGAAATGTAGCTGGAAGTGTAAATCAAATATCACAATTTTTTATTTATAGTGGAGGAACTACAAGTCAATCTAACACGGATTACTTGCTCTCTGGATTCTGCTTTTTGAAAAATTTAAGAGAAGGGGGTTGCATACAGAGTAGGTGTAAAACTTGTTCCCCAGTGTTGCCTTAAGAGACAATGAATAAAAGACTTCTAGGACAAATAGAGAAAGAGAAGTTGGATGAGTATGGATGGCAGCATAGGAAAGGTACAGGAGAACAAGGACAAAGTTAAGGTATCTTCTCCAAAACACAGGTGTTCCTGATTACATCATCCTCACCATCTGGGAAGCAATCTGGGAGTGTTTACTGTCAAAAGCAGGTAAAGAAAATAAGCTGAAAATATCTCAGAGGAACTAAAGAAAGATTGTTGTTTTGCAGGCAGAAATGAGAGGAGGTTTTGTGTATTGTTTGAACTGGCTGATTTTCAGCTCAGTCTATTTATCTTGCACTTGAAGTGGCCTCACGTCATAAGAGCTGCTTGGAGCTTCAGGCTGACTAGTTTATTTCTGCTCTCACCTTTCCCCTAAGGTAAATCAAAATACAAGTCAGACTTTCCCTTAAAAACTAATCATTCAAGGACATACTGCAAAGGCTGCCATGAGCAGTACTTAGCCAGCATATGTTGTCAGAGAAAATGACCCCAACTTCAGTGGAAGGGCAGTTCTCTTCATTTTCAGTGGGTTTCAGCAAAACCCAGTTCCCATAGATGCTAGCATGAAAATTGGCTTTTTACCACGATGATGTTCGGTGCTTCTTATTTATCCTTAGTAGTTTAGTACAAAAACGTTGGAAGAAAGCTTTGCTATCCTTCTTCTGTGTTAAGGCAGAACTGAGGACTGATTGCTGATAATTCTCTGCGAGGCACTTGTCTTGTTTCCTGGTAAACCTCAGCAAAGACTGAGCTAAGAACTGGATTTCCAGAGAGGAGGTCCTTGTGTTCTGTAAGGCTGCTGGTTATAAATGACTTCTGCAGGGCGCCTGCAGCTGGGACTGGCACCATCTCTGTGACACTGGCCTGTGTGATGGGAGGCAGAAGGCTGGGAAGAGGGAGAAATTAAAATGAAAACCAAAAAGGGGCTTTATCTCTGAGGTGCATGGGTTAATAGAGAGGGCTATGAAGCAGCAGGAGGAAGGATGCCATAGAGCTGCTGTCAAGATATTCCTTATGAAATAAAGCAAAGCTGAGTTTACTTTTAACCACTTAAATCAGTTCTATATTTAGGCAAAAAGATGCATTTTTGCAGCTGCTTGAAGACCTTGGCCTTCATCATGTATCAGTCTCTAAAGGACAATGTTGGCAAGTTCTGTGATTTCCCATTTTTTTTTGGTTTTGAGTGTTCTTGGAAGAATGAATTATGAATTATTGCTTAGTGTTCTAATGAACGTTGGAAATCACTTACGTGATGTAAAGAGTGTGAAATTAGTTGCAAGGCAGTTTAATGCCTGTGCTCATGCTGGGGCTGCATTCATTGTGGGAACAAAAACCCAGAGTACCCATAAGGGAGGAAGCAACCTCCTGGTGTCTTCTTGAGCAGAAATTAGTTTAAAGGTGATTCTAGATAGGAGTTGTTGTGTAATGTTAAGCAAAGCATATTCCAATCCAGCATCCCTGGGGGTGGGGGAGGTTTCGGAAATAGTATTAAATCTAAGATAAACGGCCATCATGTCTTAAAAAGAGAGATTAGAATGCTCCTAGAGATTCAAAATAACTGAAGAAGAACTGGAGATAAAGTGGAATTTATGCGTAAATACCTTCACTGTTTTTATGAAAAGTTACAACTGTTTCCAAGGCTCCGTGATTTAGATTAGGTTAAGGTCACTGTTGGAGCAACCAGCTGCAAAACAGAGACAGCTGAAAAATGACCTAGTGATTGTATGAGCATCCTTCCATATGTTTCTGATTTATAATCAAAATTTTTTAATGCTGAAGACATTACCTTTATTCTTTGCATTTCTGGAAAAGGAACAGACTCTCTGTATCAGTTACTATGTTTTAAATGAATAAAGCACATTTTAAAAAAAAAAAAAAAAACACATGCATAATAGTAATCAGAAATCTAATTATTAACAAATGCAAACGATAACTAGAGCAATAGTACTGTCTGCTATTCACACACACCCCTATACTGAAGATAAGTTCTCTTGAACTTTGCCTATTTATTATCAGTTACATCCTGAATCAAAAGCCAATCTGGTTCAATACATCAAAATTGCTTAGAATTCCTTCCCAAACTAAGGTGGATTCTTTATAACAATATCATTGGTTTAGAGCCATTACTGCACATCTACAGGGATGCTAGAAACAGGGCTCCAAGACTCACTGACCAGCCTTGTAGGTATTTCAGTTTGATGTTCCTGTCCTGTGTTACTTACATGATTCATAGCATCTACTTCAATCTCTGTATTTACGGTTAATCTTCATGTTTATCTATTTTTTTCTTTCTCTCATACATTATAGTAGGGGAATGTTAGTTAATTTCTTCTTTCTCTGTGGGTGCTGAATTTATTTTTTGGATTTATGAGATTATTATTTTTTGGATTATGAGATTAAGGTATTATCTTATTTTCTTTTAAATTGACTAGATCATTAGAAATGTAATTTTTGGATGAAATTTAAAGCATTATATAGTAAATTTGTATATTTGTCAAGTTTCGTAACTTCTGATCAGATACACATTATTTGGTTTATAGCTGAAAAATTCATACACCTGTAGTAGTATTGGAAAATGATTATGAAATCCTTAAAAATCTCTTCTGGTGCATAATTTTTTGATTTAAAAAATTGTATGTCCTCTTTTCATTTTTTTTTTTTAAGTAGGAAATTCCTATGTTTATTGCTTGCAATGATCAAGTTGGGAAACAAAGAAGGAAATTGTTTCATACTATAAGAGTGGAACGTGAATACGTTATAAGAAGTCAGAAAGCTTGAAATGGAAACCATCTGCTGGCTATAAAAGAGTTTCTGTCCTAATCTATCTAACTTACTATCAGAATACTGAAGTAAATACCTCAAAAAGTAAGCTTCAAAAGTATTTAAACCCAACAATCAAAAACAGAAAAAGGAAAAATAAGTTCCTGCTGCTTTGAGACTAAAGGAAGAAGTGTAGACAGTTGGATTAAAACTATTGTTATTTCTTTTATTTTGCTTATTCGCAATAACTACATCTTGCAGTATCGACAGTGGAAAAATCTGTTTGTCAGTTATGTGTAGTTCTGAGAGCTTTAGTTTTGTGAACTAAAGCTTAGTCATAACCAAATGTTTTCCAGAAATCCACGAGTTTTTCCCTGTAGGCTTACAGAGGTATCAAGATGTTCTGCAGTTCTCTAACAGAGCCTTGCTAATTGTTATGGACTATGAATAACACTTAGCTTTGATTTCAAGAAAAGTTCATCCTCATTTGCATAGGACCTGGAGAACGCAATTCTTCTGAGTAGTTTGTCCAATGTTGAAAGTAGAATTTAAATTTTGTGTTTATCGGTCACTGTGTTTCTGCTTATGTTGCTGCTAGTATTTTACTTAGAACCAGGAGCACATTTTTGAAGTGAATCTTCTGATAAGGCCAACTGTACCCAGATTCACAGAACACTTTGCAGTACTGAACTGGATTCTTGTTGGGTGTAACAAACCAGAAGATGTATGTACTTGGGGATGTACCTGATGTGCTGTAGCTGCTAATGGATTTCATTAGGTGCTAGGGCTAGGCTGCAGTAAGCCTCCTCTCCCTCCAAAACTGGGTTTGGGTTTCATGGCCTCATCACAAGTATTTTGCTGTATGGATCCACTCCCAGTGCTTCACCTTGATTACTAATGCAGACACAGTACTATAGGCCAGGTCAGGCATTGTTTCTTTATTTACCAACTCTTCTGTAAATAAACTAATCAAGCTGGTTTAATTCTTAAGAATCTATTTTCTGCTGAAAAAGACCATATAATATTCTGCAAATATATAACAGAGCAAGCGCCCAGCAAGTATGTTTTGACAAAATCTGTATAGTTCTGTAGCGATATAATTTGACCTATACATAGCTCCACACTAACGTGACTGGGCTGCTTTGTGAAATCAGTATTCTTCCATTCTCCAGGTATTTTCTGCTCAGCATTTCTACACCTACTGCACTTTGTCTGTCTAACAACTTGCAGTGCATCTCTTCCAAGAAATGCAATTGCTTATCCAGCCTTCCTTTGAGCCCACATGTAAAATTGCTGCTGCTTCCACTGTGTTCCTAGGCCCACGTTTGAGCAGGCTGACTAGTCTATGCTTGCAAACTTTTATTTTATTGGTTTGTACTTGACCCATGCTAGCTTTGTTTGATGGCTCCTTGCATTGGAACAACTGATCCATGGCCTCGTGCTGACCCCTGTTGCTGTTATGCAACTCATAATTTTGTAGATGTTTCCCTCATCTCCCCTTAGCTGTCTCTTTCCGAACTAGGGAGTCCCAGCCTACTTTCTGTTGCTTATATAGAAGCTATTCCTTGCCTGTGGTGCCCTTAGAACCTCTCTCTGATCCTCTACTGATCGTACTGCGTGTAGAAATTATCGGTAGCTCAGGGAGTCAGAAATCTGCAGTGAGTTCAATGTCTAGGTGAGTGGCAGAATGGTGCCTAGTACAAGAGCCAGTGACTTCATGGCACCATCTGTTGTTAATTCCAAGTCTTGTTCTTGAGTTATGGTGGTCAGGTCATGATTTTTTAATTTTTATGTGAAGCTAGTATTATCTTTTCCATGCATATCACTTTACGTTAAACAATGTGAAATTTCGTTTGCTCTTCTAGCTTCCTGGTAACTGGTCATTCTTCATCAGTTCTTAGCCATCTTTGTTGTCATCTTATGGATCAATCCAATTTGATTATCTTTTGCAAGTAAATTAAATACAATAAATGCCGGCACAGGCTCTTTACAAAACTCCCACCAGTGGAGTCCCTTCACAATAAGAACTGACCATTTATTCTTAAGCTGTTTCTTATATTTAATTTTCTTTTGTCTATGCTGTCACTTCTCAATTGTGGCAGCTTGATTTCCTCAAAAATGCTTCAGAAATTGATGTAGACTGGACCAGGATCTCCCTTTTACACATCCTTTGTGATTCCTGTAAAGAACTTTTTTTTCTTTTTTTTCTTTCTTTTTCTTTTTTCTTCTTCTTTTTCTTTCTTTTTTTTTTTTTTTTACAGATGCCATGTCCACTCTTACCAACATCAACTGTATTTATCTAGGTATCAGTTGGTTCTGAACTTCATGCTAACTTCTCGTCTCTCTGATACAGACATAGGACTAGAAATCTTTAGTTCCCTGACTATCCTAAATTCTTAAAGTACCACCATATTTGCCAAACACAAGATATAATATTATTGAATTAAATGTGAATGATGATGGTTCTGCTTTTAATACAGTTTTCATATTCCCTGTGAATGAATCTCATGTAACAATTACTGAAAACTTTAGAGCTATATTATCCATTTATGTTTAAACATCAAGAAAAGTATGCAACTACTTGCTGAAAGTTTATCTTTCATGCCACTCTAAAAATAAAGCTAAGCAGAAAGGTTTTGATAAGATATGCAATACACCTACTATATTTGAATAACGTTCTTTTTAAAGCTGAACAAGACTTTTTTGAAAGTCTTACTTTTCATTTGCATTTTGTGCACTTAAAATCTGAAAGAGATGAGAAGTTATAAAGATTCCCTATGGTTAATATACTATGTATTTATGTTAATAAAACTGTAACAGTAGATACTGATATTTAAATTTGTGCATATATGTTTTTGAATAGAATATTTAAGTAATAAAATGAATACATCTATATGTTCCTCCTTCGTGAAGCTAGAGGTTCTTGAGGTTGATAAATGTTTATTACCTTTATTTTTAAACAGAGAAAGATAAATTCTGAAGAGTTGAAGCTACACATATACGAATGTGTATACACACAAAAGAAAAAAAAAAAGGAGGGGTTGAGAGAGAAGGATTTGTGTTAGTTAAAGAAAGACTCCAGCGTGACGATATTTGAAGCAGCATGTGCCTTATTGGTATTAGCTGTGCAGAATGATAGTCTGAATTAGTAACGCCTGGAATGCCACTATATGTGTCTTTTCTTGCTGATAAGCAATTCTAATGAGAAAGTGTTACATCTTTAATGCCCTCCAAAAGAATATCGACTGAGGTATAGCTAAAAGTTAAGTACTAATGGTTCAGAGTTGTGTTAATGTACCTCCTCAGACTTTTGATTAAAGGCCGTATATTGCCTACATGACTAATCTGCTAAAATCTTTTTTGAAAGACCTGTGATAGCTGATGTACAAGTTGAGAATTAAATATCATAACACATTGTGGTAGGACACTGCACAAACGTATCAGGAAGATCTGAAACTTAGATTGTGATTTTCCTTTCCAAGTAGATATTGAGGAAAGTAACATCTGTATTTGTGAAAGATGTGCAAGAACCTTGTGAAAGTGTTTTCATGCTCTTACCCCCGTATGTTTTTCTCTTGTATGTTTATTTTCTACTGCTGTCAGTAGTAGAACATCAAGCTGGACAGATTTTCTGATGTTATCCACATGTTCCTGTTCAGCATTCATCTGTGTTACGATCTTGTGGCAAGTTGAATCACTTCAGAACATACAAGGTCAATTTTCTTCTGCTTAGGCTGCCAACCCACAGATAAGTCCATCATCAACGCTGGTTATATATCAGACTGCTACCAAATGCTGACTTGAGTGCTCTTCCTGCACTAAAATGTACACTAAAATTCTATCTCCACTTAATAGATATAGCTTAAATATCCCAAACTACCTAACTGTTCTAAGATGGACACAAATACCCCACAAGTAAGGAAAAGTTTCTATATATGCTTATTAACAATGATTACTTCACCGAAAATAAGGATAAAAGTAATTGTTTTCTGCTTCGTGATCTTCCTCAGTTTCTTGATCATGTGTTTCATGATCACCTTCTGTTTCATCATATTCTTCTGGTGTTAACAGTCGGCGAAACACTGATCTTCTTAGTTGGGTTGATTTGTTGACGTTAATGTTTTGTTCACCGTAGTAAATGGTTCTGATGTTAGGGAAGCAGAAGAAGGCATACGTGCTTATCGGCGCTGTTAGCTTATTTTGGTCCACCCGTATATAGGTTAATTGGTTGGCATACATAGGATTGATGGATGGACACATCAAAGTAATATTTATCGCTGTAAGAGAGAAGAATATTAATTAAAATACAGAAAATAGAGTTACGTTTAAGAACTATTTCAAAATTGGAAGTGAAGTTTTGTATTTTAAAACGGAAAATATTTGGTTCTTAATATTAATATCCTTCCCTTTGTTTTCAGTCAGTTTCGTAAATAACAGTGGTAACAGTTTTAGAATTTGCAATTTGGTTAGCTCAGAACACTAATAGAACACTCATCTCTCTGCAAGAGAGGGATATCACAGTACCTCTTGAACAACGTGAATTTGTATGGCTCCTGGATTCTACACTTGATTTATATGACCTATAAACATGACAGCTGTAAGGTGGCAGGTCCTCAAAACCAATGGCAAACAAAATAAGTGTTTCTGATATTTCAGGATTTAGGTTAAAAGTGCTTAATTTTGGATGGTAAAGAAAGCAGGCTGATCCCACCCTCCACTTCTCACAACCACCCCCAAATTCCACTACATTGTTCTGCTTTTCTAGAGTTAGAGCTGTCTACATACTTTCAATGTCGTTGTCTTCAATATACAAATGCTGCAAACTTCTTGGAATATGGAATACTTGCTTCAATTTGTTGTGTCCGAGGTTAAGTTCCAAAAGGTTAGGTAGATTAAAGGTGTTGCGTGGAATGTTCTGCAGGTTATTGCGGGACATTCTTAGAGCAATGATTTTTGGAAGTCTGCTGAAATAGTTTTCTGGAATATGAGAAATTGAGTTATTTTCAAGAGAGAGATGCATAAGCGACGATGGTAGATTAGGAGGCATAGTCTGTAGCTTGTTGTTGCATAAGTTGAGCTGCATTAGATTTTTCATGGCTGAAAAAGGATTTCCTTTGAGTACTGAATCGTCAAGAAAGTTATTGCAAAAGTCAAGCATGGTTATGTTTGGTAATCCTTCCAGTGCATTTCCAGGTAACTGAGAAATCTTATTGAAACCAAGGAGGAGTCTTTCCAGGGAGCTGGGGAGTGGGAGTGGAAATTCATCTAATTCATTATGCTGTAAGTGAAGCTGCACTAAGTTTGACAGTTTGGCAAAAACACCATGATCGATCATATGAGACTTAATTTTGTTGTGGCTCAGATTAATTTCTCTTAAAATGGTAGCATTAGTGAATGGTCCTGCAGGTACAGCTTCAATATCATTGTTTTGCAGATAGAGTTGCTGGACGTGGGCAGGGATATTTGGTATTGTTTTAAGCTTACGATGATCGCAGTACATTGACAGTGGAAAAGCTGGTGGACAAAAGCATTCTCTGGCACACTCAACTGGAAAAGGAAAGCGAGGAACTTCAGCCTGTGTACTTGGATTAGAATTAAAATAATATGGATGTTGATCATCTGGCTCCACATCATATTCGTCCCCAAAATCATAGTCTTCATATTGGCAAAAGACAAGAGTAGTCCAGAGGAGGGAAATGATTGATAGGTGGCTCTGAATCCCCATATTTAAATTTGTATGTTATACCCTGTTGATGAGAAGGAAAAATAAGTTTACCAGGTAGTTGTAAGCTAAATCACAGATAAGTATTTCAGTTTTAAGAAGCAGTATAAAACTATTGTAAGTAAACAGAAGAATGCATTTTCTTGGGAACATCATCCACGACACTACTAGCAAAAACAATTTTTAGTTTGGATCTTCCAAGAAATAGCCACAAGCAAATACACTGGCCTTGAAGTAAGCAGAAGTTTTCTTATCTGAATTTGGACAAGGAAGAACTTTCTACCTGTGCTGTGCCTAATAATGAAGGGTACCATAACATCTGGGAGAAGTAGTAGGAAAACCAGTCCCAGTTTTCATTCCATTCCCACCCTAATGTGTTGCGGAGAAGTTGCAAGACTTTAATGTTCTTAGTAATATATATTTTTTTTTTTTAACAAACTCAAAGAAAATGAAGGAGATGAGACTTAAACACTGATCTCCTGTGCTTCATATTGCTGACTGATTCCCACTGCATGAATTCTATGAATTTAAGGAGAGAGGAAGGCTCTCCTAAGACAAGTAGTAACAAAACCACGGAATTGAATACATCCTCATGATCCTCCTGTGTTGCATACAGACAGTGTGCAGCAATGGTTGGTTGATATCAGTTATGGAATTGTCCAACTCAAATTTCTGACTTTGTATCATTTGTACAGGAGTGCTTGTATAAGACAATTTCTGGAACTCATTAAGACAGGGTTGGGTGGACTCAGTTGTTCAGAACCACCGTGGGTCGATCCTCAGCAAAGCCAGGGTCTCCATATCCCTACAGCATTGTCAGACGTGAGCTAATGTAAGTAAATAGCAGAAATATCTCCCGAGAGGCCAGTCTGCCATTGCATGTGTTGTGTAAATGCACGATAATGACAACCTTAGCGGACGCTTGCTGGGTTGGGGGAGCAATAACATGCTGCAGGAGGAATTAGTTGCTTTTGAGATGTCAGGCAGTGTATATTGAAGAATAGCTTTTTACCATATTTCTAGTTCCCAAGTCAGAGCTGCTGAAGTCTACCTATATAAATGCTGTCACTATTGTGACTTGATTTGTTTTCTGGAATAGATTCTGACAAAATCTGTTCCCCAGGTCTAGTTCATGTCCTTGGTTTTGTTTTGATTCCTGCAGCTGCCTCCCTCCTTGCTCCTGGTTCTGCCCAGAACTTTAGCTTCACCTTCTGGTCCTAGTCGCTCTGCACTTCTTCTGCCTGTCACAAAGTTTGTGACTAATCACTTCTGCTCATGGTGCCTTAGAAACTAGGAGGAACAACTCTGCTAAATCCCATACGGTTTGAGGAATAAGTTTACTTAATCCTTCAATTCACTGAACGTGTAGACAAGGTAAAGGGAAGAACTCCATTCACTGCAGGTGAAGTGATGATGGGTGACAGGTATCAAAGTCTCTCACAGGTTTTATAGAGTGGGAGGAGCTTGTAGTTTGAGGGGGTTTTATACCTTGGCTGTAGCTGAGTGCGTGTTTGGTAGAATGGTAACTGTCCTGCCAAGCTTGCAGTCGTGTCTCAAAGCACTGAGATACTAATGCTTCTTCATGGAATATTTCTAAGGACCTAATATGTTTAAAACAACCATGCCAGCTGAGACTTGGTAACAAGGGGAGCAAGTCAGATGCATGCAGTATGACAAACTGCATACTTACAAAGTTGAAAGAAAACAGAAAATCGTGCAAGCATGATTCTTTGCCGTGTCTAAAAAGCTAAAAGCTTAGTAACAGTATTGTAAGCAATTTCCTTGCTGAAATTGAAAACTTATATAACATGTATGAATTGCTCCTCACTGCAAGGATAACACAACTGGTTCTTTTGATTCCTGCTTACCAAGAAAACTTACTCTTTAGAAGTCTGGGAAGCTCAAGTTGTAGAGGGGAGCGACTTAGTGTGCTGATGAAATCATCTGAGCAATAACCTAATACAGCTGGAGGAACAAAAGATGCCTCTAAACCATATTTTGTGGTGAGGAGCCTTGTGGGAAGGCAAAGCAAAATAATAGGCTTAGTCCCTCTTCTGATTTGCCAGCCAAAAAAAAAAAATTGTGCCACATCATCAGCTATTGTTGATGTAGTGTCACAAGTCTGTGAAGAGATTTATCCTTTTGTTAAAATCACTTCAAAGTTATTTACAATACTTTTTTCAGTGTTATCAGTTCACTTAAAAAAAAATAGAGAAAGACTTCAAAAATATTTCAGAGGTCATTAGTTCATTTTGTGGTTTCAATTACACTCAGTCTGTTATCCAGAGGATTTGTGTTCTGGAGGATGAAGTTAAGAAACAGGAAAAAAAAAATTGAGGGAAAACACGTGCTATAGAAAAGGTCTGGATGAATATCTCCAAATTCTTCAAATATACACTTTCTTTCACTAACTGTATTTCCTGTTTGTTTCCTGGAAAACACTGATGCTACATGGTGGTTCTAATATGTAGTGTTTTAAAATGGCAGTTCACAACTCTCAGTAAGTTTCCTATATGTTTTTGATAATTTATATGTAAAGAGCCTAAGTTTTTGTATGAAACAGATAAACATGATGTGAGACATAAACTGGCTTTACTGAATGAACAATAATATTTTTCATAGCCTTTGAAGGTGATTAAAAATGTTATTGTTGTCTTCTTTTGCTGCTCTATAGTACGCTGACATAACAGTGACATATGCAAAAAATGGAGAAAATGGGTAAGTTTGAAGTTGAGACACTGTTCTGGATTAATTGTGTGATTTTATCAGAAAATTCTAAGGAAGCATTTAATTATACTTTTGGATTGGTAAAAAAAATTGCATTATTTCTAGATCTATTTGCAAGGAAAGTTGTTATTCCTAAGAAAAGCCTTAGTGCCTTAGAGGTATTATATTCAAGAAAGCAATGCAATACTAATTTTTGTTTCTGTTTTGGCTTGGAGCCTCCTGAGGCTGATGATCTGTTTGACCTTTCCAAGATTTTCTCTGTAGCATTGTGGACTAGAGCATTGTTAAGGAAGAAAAATCATGCCTGGTTTTAATGTTTGGAATACAAAAGCACCAAAAGTCATAAGCAGAATATTGCAGGAGGTGACAATACTAGAATTAAAACAAAGCAGTCGTGTATTTATGTAGAGAATACAGAATTGCAAAGGAGAGGTTCAAAGAGTGAAACTAAACCTACATAGTCCCTTATGAACTATACAGTAAACAGTTAATGAACTACCACAGTACAATTAAACCTAAATAATACCAAAGAACAACAGTTACTGATTTTTTAAATAATTAGAATATATTCATAATGATGAATCAGAAAAATACGAGTTTATTATGCCAGCTAGTGAAGTGTTTTTTGCTGCTATGAAGTTTGTTGGTTTTATTTTGATTTGTTTTTTAAAGTGTAAATCAAAGAATATAGTGCACAATTTCGGAAGCTCTATTATATTAACAGTTCCAAATAAAACATATGCAAAAAATAAAACAATTTTCTCTAAAGATAAAACTTTGACCAAATTAAAATTTTAATTTCATACCTGATATTTTTCTATAGTTTTCAACTAATGGTTGTGTCCTGAATCCTCTTAAGTTATTAGAAGACTTAAAATCCCGTGTTGCATTTAAAAATCCATGATGGCAGAGTAGAGGAGCCTGTCCATTTGGAAACTGTAGCACAGCTCTCCCTCTACAGCATATATAGCTGCAGCAGATGATGCAGGTCTAGCCATGGTATATGTTAAGACTCAGTTCCTTTTTTGTTGCATGAGCTGTCTGGGATGTAAACAAGTCTACTTTGTGATCTTGGTGAAATCTGTGTGGTTGGATCATCTCCTAGCTTTGGTTTGAACTGTGGTAGGAATTTCCTTACAAGGAAGATAATGAGAGGATTAAATTTAACATCATACTCATAATACATCTTGTTTCAAAGGCGGTGACAAATCTTTTAAGTAACTTTTCTTGCATGAATTTTATTTTTTAAATTAAAATGTTTGAAGTTTTATCATCTTCATTAACTCATTCAATTAATGTGGATTGTTAGTGTTTGCAACTTTGGTTCTGAACTGAAGGCTGAAGAAAGATGACTATTCTAATGTTTAGTGATTTTAAGTTTGTTTAGCTAGTTGAACAAATACGAATTTAAAAAATGTTTATTTAAAATTTCATAGTTCTAGGCAAAACATTTCCAGAATAAGTAGACAATCTAACCACCGTCACTGAAGAGGCATAATTCATGCTTGGGATTGGCCCTCACGTAAGTAGGAAAAAATTGTGCTGCTTAGCTTCTTTTCCTGTGCACAACATTTTACTTTGGGGTTTCTTTGGGCTGTTTTTCCTCCTCCAAAGAGTGTAGTGCCCTATATGAAGTCTAGAAAAAGCCAAAAATGTCTGCATGTTGCTCACAGAGGCTCAAAGGAAATCAAATGAGGCTGAGAGCTGTATAAGTGCTACTGAGAGCTCTCTGGAAGCATGACCTTGCCAGACCAGAAAGTCCTTCAGCCAAACTCTGGCCTCGCTGTCAGGCTTCTGAAGAAAGCCTCAAGCTCAACATTCCAAAATCTTCATTTGGCAATTTGAAGGAATTCTGTGTTTTAGATAAGAATTGATGATGTTGATTTGTTGCTCTGCATGTTTGTGCAGTAGAGAAGAGGATACATGATCAAATATAATGAGGAAATTTGAATGTTGTAATTTGGTTCCCCGTAAAGCCTGTGGGTTTCTGAAGAAAGAAACAACCTCAGACGTGTCATCCACACTGGGCTGCACTTCAAAGTCGAATTGTAGGCACAGAAAGAAAATACAAATATAAAACTTTCTGCATCCTAATTTCTAGGCCTTAACTGGCCATCCACAAATGCTGTCAGCAGACCACTAGCAGCCTGTGTGACTCTTGTCTGTGATCTGCAAAGGCACTTCTTGTGTTTGCTGTCAACAATAGTAACAGGTTATCAAGTCTGTAGTTGTTGCAGAGTTTATCCTCTGCCAGAGCTCCTCAGAAAATTCAGGTACTGAAGCATAGGGCTCTCAGAAAACCAAGATACTGAGTTGCTCCATCTTGCAGGGCCTTCGGCCCAGCCAGAGCCTACCCTGTGATTCCATGATTCTGCCCAGGGTACTGGGTAATAACAGCTCTTACGGACTTCATGCTCTTCAGTGGAAGACTGTTCTAGGAGCATATCCCTGTTCAAATACGCATTTTTAAAGCTTGTGGAAAAGGGGCCATTGAATCAAATGAACAATCTTGCAGAGCTGAGACAAGACTCAATCTATTGAAAGGAAAGGAGGACAAAGCTGTTCCATGGGTGGGGCTATGGTTGCCACTGACCTGAGCCTTGCTGTGTGGTCTCTACTTATTTCCCATTTTGTAGGTGGTATTACATGATAAAAACTGGCAGCCCTTGTCTTATGCAGCCTGTTTTACATGTGTTGTTTTGTTTAGCTGGGAGCCACTATGGAGAATGTGTTGAGCAACTGAGAACAGCTGAATGTAAAAAAAAAAAAAAAAATCAAACTGAAAAAAAAATTACTAAGTTTTACTAGACAATAGATTCTGCATATATCGATTTTTTGAATCTGTTGGGGAAGGAGTGTGTGTTACTTTGGTAGATGGATTTTGTTTTCTACAGGAGAGGCGTTTAAAGAGTCCTCATAAAATTTCTACTGCTACAGTATCTAGTAGTCAAACAATCAATGCAGAAAATAGTGTTGAAAATACAAAAATACTTTAAAAATAACAAGCATTATTAATAAAACTAAAGGAATACACACTGTTTTGTAGTGGGGGAAAGTGAGGCAGTTGATATGTAGCTCAATAAAAAGTGCAGAGATCCTTGAGCAGTGTCAGTCCGAGTTGGTATGTCCTTGGTACCGTTCTTATTGCTTCCGTAGTAGTTTATTGAATATTGGTTATCTGAGATAGTGTTTTAAAAGGAGTGGCATATTATGCTATTTTAAAAGAAATTCTGTATCTTTCAGTTCTTAGGTCAGCTTAGGCATGACCTACGTGTCTTCATATAGAATATCAGCAGAGTCTGAGAACTATCAACGTGTGAAGATGACTGAAAACTTGCTGCTCACCAGGAGGACATTCTTTGGTGTACACGTTCACCATCTGTCTTTGTTCCTTGAGTCCTTTTCAAAGCAGGCATTCATTTATACTCATTTATTTCCAACAGCACTGCTAACTGCAATGTCTTAGGCTGTAAGGTAGCAGTCATGTTGTCACTTTTAGGCATCTACCTTAGGTATTTATATTAATCTTTTTTCATTAACTTTTGTTCCTTTATAGCTATAAATTTAATGCATTTTTGTAATGTACCTGCAACTTCCGATTGTACCCACGGTTGTGTTCAATCTGCAGATCATATTTTTGTAGCCCCAAAAACCTAGCTTTTTTCTTTAGGTACTTTATGGCAAAGATAAGAAGCAGTTTTCAAAATTACCTGCCAAACAACATCTGAATGATCATGCCTGAGAAAATGTTTTGCCTTAACAGAAATTTCCTCCTTCTATACAATGAGAAGTGCTTCCCCTTTCCTCTGTTACTGTGAGTTTGTGCAAGACCAAACTCATTGTTTTTACAGTCACTGAGTGTGTTTGTTTTCATGGCACAAGGATTTGTTTGAACACCTCCAGAGCTGTCCACCCTGCCTTGGTGGGGCAGAGGATTTTGCCAGGCAGCCTTTCAGCTCTCTGCAGCAGTCTGGAAACTGGAGCCCATCCTTAACAGAGTCCTTAACTTTTATTATCCCTCCTTTTTTTTTTTTTTTTTTNNNNTTTTTTTCCCCTTTTTTTTTTTTTTTTTTTTTTTTTTTTTTTTTTTTTTTTTTCCCCTAAAGAAGAGATCTTCTTGTGTAGCATGAGAACTTACAATTCTAGTATATGAGTATGCCACGACAGAACAGAACAGGCTCCTGCACTGGATAAAACCCAACATACCTAGTCCTGTATCCAGTTCTTAATAGCAGCTGACAGCAAAGCTGCAGGAAGGAGTGTAAGAACGTGACAAGTGAAGAGTTATATTCCTGCAGTACATTTTCTCTGCAGCCAGAAACTGTGACTTGGAAACTTCCACAGAAACACTGAGTATTATTACACATTGTCATTCATCTGTATATGTCCTTGGCATCCTCTTATGAGGAAAATTATGATCTCTGTGTTCTTCCTTCCATCCAGTTACCTCTCTATTTTTTTCTGGATTTCCTTTTAGTAATATTAGCTCTGTTTTAGGGAAGATGCTTTTCCATACACCTATATTCTACCAGATGTAGAAGTAAATCTGTCATTTTATTAATGTAAGTAATCAAACTGAAGTGTTATCCTACTTTATCTGAATAATTTGTGAGATGCAGCCTCTTCTTGGCAGAGCTGAGGCAGTGTCTCATCATTATTTTATTCCATCACTCTGTAGTAGGAAGTCTTCTGTTTCTTCTATCATTGGCCATTCTGAGGTTCTTGAAAGGATTTCTGGCTGCTTCTGGTGAGGGCTTAAATGTGGTTCACACATTTTTATGGTCAGCCATTTGAGAAAAACAACTTGTTTCTTTATCTGTCCTAAATGAACATTCATGGTAGCCACCATTTCATCAGGGAGGATGAGGTGCTTTGGTTACAGATCTTCCATGGTAATCAAGCAAGTGTCCTTGTTGCTGTGTTATACTTCTGACACCTGACTGTTGCCTTGCCCTGTCACTTTTCAGGAGTGGAGATAACGCGTGCCAGTATTTGTAGCCAAAATATAAATATTCATAATGCTTGCTTTCTTAAAAAAAAAAAAAAAAACTACCTGAACATTAGTGTGGGGATGGCATGAAGCCAGTGCTTTGAGTGATTGAGAGATTAGATTGAACTTCATCAGAGCAGAGCATGTAACTGAGCTGCATTTAAAAATCTTAATATTCTATATGACTACAAGACAGCTGTCCAAAACTCCCTTCTTTGCCAAGCACTGGGCTTATTGTTGAAGTTTGTATTTACAAGTCTGTACATTGTGAAAGCAATCAGAGACGTGAGTTGTCTGATTGTTTAGAACTGCCACTGGATGAACTAGAAACTGGATTTACCCACACTGGAATGTGTAAGTGGAAGGGTGCTCTTTGGAAAGAAAGAACAGTGACTTTATGAAGCAACTGCACATCTAACAGCTGTATTTTCCATACTCATATTCTCATCTTCTCAGGTTCCTATGCAGTCTGCCTTTGGGAGGGAACTGTAAACGTGGAAAATGTGTTACCCTTTCTACTCTAAGCAAGGCACAAGAAGCACCAGTACACATCTGTACAGGTACTACTAAGGCAAAACGTGCCTGAGAGCAGGAGTAATGAACTATTTTATGTATGTATGCTCCGGTGGAACACGCTCATAGAAAACATCGGAAAGATTTTTAGTTAGTGTGGTAAGAAACATTGGTGGTTGTTGTTGTTGTGTTTTTCTAATGTGCAGTGCTTTAATTGCTTTATCATAAATAATGATACAAGGTTTTAACGAAGAATAACTACTTTTCTTCTTCTGTCTTTTGGATGGAAGCAGTAAGAAGAGTGAAGAATGCTAAAGATAGAAACTAAGCCTGATTATAAAACTACTTTTCTTATATGCTTTTGTTTTGACTTTGACAAATTCATTCTGAATGCACTTTATTTAGCTTTGAACAGCAGTATTGATTGTTCCAGTATTGATTATTCCAGGGAAACCATATAATCAAGAATTATTTGTCAAAAGAACCACAGTACACAGGAATTATAGTACCAAGGCATGATTTCCTACAGATTTCACCTTGACAGTGGTTTCTAGGAGAAGACATAGTGGCCTATTAACCATCTACCAGCTTACTCTGTTTTGTGTTCTGAGAATTGTATTGCTCTCAAGTGAGTGTAAATGCTAGTTGTTAACCCTTATGGTTACATGACAAATAAGGAATCTCTTGCCATGTAATTTAAGACAGTACTTTATGGACACTGGCTGTGGTAGTGGTTGATGGAGGTTGGAAGCATATTTCCGTCTGCATTGGCATCACAACAGACTTGATCTTCGTTTTAAAGAATGTGGCAGTCCTACAGATCCTATATAGAAACAGATTGTGAAGTGGAACATAAAGCCATTAAGTTCACCATGCAGTATAGGTAGATGTCTGCATGGAACACAGCTTCTACAAGTATTCTGATTCTTTCATCTCAAAATTTATGGTATTACAAGAGGAATCTGTTGGTTGTTCTCATGGGACAGTATTATGCATTTAGTGAATTTGAGGACAAAGCATTACGCTGTTGTACTGGCACTTAATGCTTTACCTTCTGTATTTCTGAAAGTTACTTAATTTTATTTTTCTATGTTAGTCATCTTACAAACAGAAACAAGTCCTTCAAATTTAGTATTTGAGGTAACAAAAGTATTTGAAAGCATAATCTACAGAATTGTAACATCAAAATGGAAATTGTATGTATTAGCATAAAATATAAATATGCATTTGAAAAAGCAGAGTAGGTTTCTGTGAAGTTACTGATTTCTGGCTATGAAACACTAACTTGTTTTTGAGCAAGTAACCACACTGCACCGCAGTGTTTCCGCTGGACAAGCGAGCAGACAATTGCTGATATTATTCTTGCGGAATAGGTGATCATGATATCACTTCTTGAATCTAAGCATCTTGTGTTCAAGTTAATACATTAGTGATTTCTTCAGTTCTTCATACTGAATAGTTAGTCCCTGTTACTGACCCGCGTGTTCCCTGTTTCACCTTGTAGAATAGGAAGAAGATAGAGTTTGAACAGAGCTGTAAGGAAAAGGCTAGCATGGTGTCTGGGTGCTCTTGGTGGCCCTAAATGGGATATAAATTGAGGCAAAATAGGATCTTTCATAATGGCAGGCCACTTTTCTTTGCCACAAGGAAGAAAGAAAGGAGTTAAGATACTCTGTGAATAATGTTTCTGGAAGGAAATGTTTTCATTGGTCTTTATATCTAAAAAGCACTTGGAACTTGGAAACAACACAGGCTGAGTAGTTATGAGGCAAGTGCATGCTTGTGCTGGTGACTTGCGCTCTCTCTCTGTCAGGACATTTTATATCCTTTGGCAACAAGTCAGCTAGAGATTTTTTCCATGCTTAACTGTCTTCAGAAAAAAACGAGAGAACGAGAACTTAACAGATACTCCAAATGTAGCTGTGAAGAGAACTGATTAATTTCAGTATTGCTCCCCTTGATAGAACGCTTGGTAAAGGTGATGAGCAATGCGTGCATAACGAATCTGGTCTGTGAGACATTGCACAAGCTGTATAGGTATCTGTACGTATGCAGTTAGCCTCATGCATCCAGGCTTGCTAGATGGACTGCTCGTGCACAGGCACTTTGTAACAAGGCTCTCTGTGTGAGAACGTGTATCCACAGTGCTGCTGTTCCAGAAATCTCATAGTCTTGAGATTTCTCCTGAATATTGATTTTAAGACGGAAAAAGAGAGTATGGATAGAAAAACCTGGCTGTATGGTATTCCCTCCTCAATTGTAGCAGCATAATGGTTAAATGCCGAGTTGCATTGTTGAGTAGAACTGTTCCTATTTTATGTGAAAAGCTGCAAGGAGTCTGCTGGCAGCGTGTTCTGTTGAGCTGGGCTCTGACTGGCTGACACAAGCCTTGAGAAACAGCCTGACTGCTTGATTCAAAATATTGATTGCTTTTGGAAATCACATTAATAGTAGAAAAGCCCTTCTGTTTGTTTTGTGCTTCACGCTGTCTTCCATCTCAGGTGATCCAGAGTATGAACAGTAAATCGTGTGTGTGTCTCAGCAGATAATTGTAGCCACTGGTATGTGATACGTGGCATCTGGAGTTGCACTCAGATTTTCATTTACTCTGGGGCTTTTCCGCATGTTTCCTATTAGCAGCTTTGTTCTCAAATCTCCAGTCTTCCCAGAAGGGAGGGAAAAAGTAAGAAACAATCTTCAACTCTCAACACAGGAAAGGGGGGGAAAAAAAATGCTACAAATTCTGACTTTATCATTACACTCGTATTAAATTCTGATTAAAATAAAATGGAAAATATTAGTGTTTCTTTTGCCTGTTGTGGTGGATGTCAGATTTCTGGATCAATAGTGCAATATTTGAACCAGGGATCTGTTCTTAAGACTCTGAAGTAACGAGAAGTGAAGATTGGTGGTATTCTTAATACTTTTATTTGAATTTTCATCTTTTCCTTGAACTTCATTGAAAATTAATGCTTCTCTTACTAATTTTCTCCTTCTTATTGATTTGTCATTTAAGAGAACATGAGTGAAGTAGTTTGTTGGGTTTTTTTAATCAAGGCAACATAGGAAAATAGCCATAAATTTTGAGGAATGGAGAACAAGTTGACATAGCTCGAAGTTGTACAGTTGAAACTTCTTGGCTTTGTTCAGCTTTGGGCAATCTTTTCTGAGAATCTGAAGTTGTTTCAGTTGAATCCACAGAACCAATACAAACACTTGTAGCGTTATTAGTAGCAAACATCAAAATATTAGCTGGAAACTTAAGCTTCAAATGATTTAACTATCAAGGTTTAACTTAGACTTGTAGAGAAATGTTGTAATGTCAGAAAATGGCCAACTATGGTTGAACAGGTATGGCACAGAGCTTAATGCTGGAAACTGCTGAGAGACAGCCAAAATCACTTCTTAGAACATAGGTAATTGCTTTGGAAGTTGTTAAATAATTTCAAAAACTTTTAACAGTGTAGTTGTATCAGATTTCCTAAGCATAACCTGCTTGATGTAGCTGAAATATGTCACCACTTCAGCAAACTCAGATGAGTGGCTCAAGCTTGCATATCTTAATTTAAATATATTTTTCTTCCCTCCTCCTCTACTCTTGGGCATTTCTCTTGCTTTTGGGAAATGCTGCTTCAGGAATTTCTACTGTTTGCTTCACTTGCCAGTGTGAAACTTAGGGAGTTTTCAGTACAATTACAATAGCCAAGCTTTCACTTCTTGATTTCCTATGGAAAGGAAGATTTATGTCTTGAGTTTGTCAGTTATTTTACCCAGTAACTTTTGGCCTCATAGCCAAACATAACCAAACTTGACATAGGATAAAGGCAAACATATATGGAGCTTCTAAAACTTGTGAAACAGTATCTGGGCAGCAGAAAGTGTTCCAAAGAGGTGCCTCAGCTGAGGAAAAGACAGTTGTGAATTCTT
Source organism: Penelope pileata (assembly GCA_013396635.1). Lineage (NCBI taxonomy): Eukaryota > Metazoa > Chordata > Aves > Galliformes > Cracidae > Penelope > Penelope pileata. The sequence goes on from WBMW01003582.1 coordinate 420,102, forward strand.
GCTCTTGGAGGAAGCAGCCAGATGGCAGAATGAACCAGACGTGTTGACTAATCCCTTGGCATACTTCTAGCTCCGTCACTTGGCAGCCCAACAGGTGGCAGCTGTGGAACAGGGCTGTAGGAGAACACGCTGAGGTATTGGAGTGAGGTGGAAACCAGCTGGAAGAACCTGTGGGTTGTAAGACTCAAGGCCATAGGAATTCAGGCTTCTGTAGCTTCCTTGTTCACAGAGCCAGTGACAGCAACACTGGGAATGATGAAATTGTCCTTGTCCTGCCAGTGCAGCCCAGGATTCTGTTTGCCTGTTTTGCTGCAAGGGCACATTGCTGGCTCACAGTCAGCTTGTTTTCCACCAGGATCCTTTTCTACAAAGCTGCTTTCCAGCCAGCCCAGCATTTACTGGTGCCTAGCGTTACTGGTACCCTGTTGAGCTTCAGGAAGTTTGTCTCACCCCATTTCTCCATTCTCCAGCCAGTCCACATCCCTCTGGGTGGCTGCACAGCCTTCAGGTGTACCAGCCACTCCTCCCAGTTTTGTGTCACCAGTGAATTTGCTGAGGGTACACTGCCCCATCATCCCCATCATTAGTGAGCAGGATTGGACTCAGTGCTGACCCCTGGGGTGCACTGCACTGCTAAACTGAAGGCATTTGGAGCTGCAAAATTAGTAGACTTTGCTTACATTTTTGTTCAGTTTTTGAACCTGGTTATGAAAGAAGTCACATTTTATTGCAAGCAAGTTGTGATTTACATGGTATGCGCTTGCCATAGATGATGGGGCAAATTAGAATCATGATTTGATAGAATTTTGTACTCTTTAAACTTTCAGTATCTTATTAAATTTCTTGTTGGTTTTCTGTTATTGTTTAATTTCTATATTATCCTTTGTATTGGTGTGTTGTAAAATAGGCTGATACTGGGGAAAGAGGCAGGGAGAGTATACACAGAGATGGGGTGATTTAATTCCTGGGCACATTACTGGTAGAGCAGGACAGAGCTCAGTCTTCAGAGCTACTCAGATAGTTCTTCAGTACTTAAATAGGCTGCTCTGCTTAATTGTTATCTGCGAAGTCTACTACTTCATTACTACACGGTAACAGTCTTTATTATTTAATGTTCAGAAATATTTTTCCTTTATTTGGTGACAAGAGGCTGCCACCCTCTGGTGAAATCTGTCAACTGTCTTCTTGGAAAGACCTGGGAGATTCTCAGAAGAGAGAAGTGCATTAGGGTTTGGAAAGTTTAGATGGAATATATGTTCTTCTTATTATTCATTTAATCAGAGGAATATAGTTATTTGTAGCAGAAATATGTATTAGAGGAAGAATTTTAGAAGGGTTTATACCAAATTCCTTCTACCCTTTTTCACTTATCCAAAACATCTTTGAGGAGTGCATAGGTGGGGTTGGTTTCTGTTTGTTGTTCTGTGGAAGGGTCTTTCAACATCAGCGTGCGATCGTTAGTTGGCTGTTGCTCTGTTCAGGCAATCGCTGAAACTGTGTAAGGGGCGTTTTATGTTGTAGCATGTATATGTTGTTATGACAGCCAGTTGGTTTTATGTTAAAGTATGCCAAAGACAGAGATACAAGGTGTTTAAGTTGTTATTGTCCACAAATGCTAGCTAAAAAATAATAAAAAGAAGAGGAGGGCTGCTGACATTATTTCTCATAGGTGACAGATATCCTCAGAACTGATATGAGATGATATAAGAAATTATTGCCTGAAAGTAAGTCTTATGGGAGACGACTAGAACTTACCATTTGATAGTTAACCTGCTTTAATCCAAAATTGTTAATGTAATTTCAGTTGCGGATAAAGTTGCTTAAATTTTAGAACTCAGTGCATTTGCCTCGAAGATGATGAAAAGTGAAGCAGTTGATAAAATCCTATAGAGATTATTAAATAAGTGTGAATGTGTCGTTAGTATCTGGACAAAGCGATGCAGTTTCTTCTGTGAGCCTTACGTGTATCCATGGATGCTGACTGTGTGTGTCACGGAGGAAGGAACAAGAAAGCAAGAGTGATTTTATGGCTTTGCAAAGATATGATCAAGAGTATACAGTATTCTACCTCTTAGGATTTCTCTACAGTTTTACAAACCTTCCCCATTTTATTGACTTTAATGGATCTAAAATTCACTTCAGTGAGCCTAAAATTTGCTGAAACCCCTAGGAGAGTATCTGTAAGGAATTTCTAGGTTTATGTAGTATGAGAGATACTGCTTTCTAGGGACTGGGAGTACTCTGCTGAAGCTGTGCCCCAAGAAAAGTTTCTGATGAAGTCCAGCACCAAGAGACTGAAGTCCGTGTCAGAGTTGTTAACTAGCCTCAGCCAAAACTTACTGCCTTTGGAGACCTAAAAAAATGCAGTGGCAATTTTCTTGACTGTGTTTTGAACAAAAGCTAGAGAGACTTTGTTTTTTCATATGGGAATGTAATCACCTGCAGGCATTTTTCATCTTTGGGAGTTCTATGCAAAATGCAGTTACTAAGACATACTGAGAATGTAGGTAGTTGCTTCCAAGGGCTCCGTACTGCTAATTATTTTTATTAGCAGTGGGTTGAATTTGCCTACGTTGGGGTCAAGAAGTATAAGCTAACAAAAAGAAACAATTTGTACTTCACGTTCGTACCTTAGTCCATCTTCTTGAATGCCTTACTCTTTGCAGATGCAGTGTTCCTGTAGTCCATTGCATAAGCTTGAATTAAGTCAGGAACTGTTTGCTTTCTCAGTTATGTTTCATAGAATCATCAGATGGTTTGGGTTGGGAAGGACCTTACAGATCATCTAGTTCCAACCACTCTGCCATTGGCAGGGATGCCTTCCACCAGACCAGGCTCCCCTACTTGACCGCTTTTCTCCTCTGGAAGTCCCTGAAGTCATCTTTTTGTTCTTGATTGCCCTCTGGTCATGTACAGATTTTCCTGCCTTGACCTTTATTTGTAAGCAGATTCACTGCTTACAATGGTTAATACATTGTAAACCTCTTGTGGAACATGAAGGACTTCAGATGTCTAGTTGTTGCGAGATAAGAATGACCATTCATTTCAAATGTTTGCTCTCTTCTTGAGTAGTCAGCTGTTATTGACAATGCTCTGAATCTGTGGTGGGGGATTATGGGCTGTTTATGGTAGCATAAAGCAGGGTAGCCTGTCATTAAGAGAGCACTGTTATTTCCCCAAGGATATGAATGTGTACTTGGGCTGTTTTCATAAAACAGTAAGTACTCCTGCTTGAGAGAGAATTTACAGATTCTTTGTGATAATGATTTACTGTAGGATAAGTGCCACATCTCTTTGGTGTGTTATTCTTTATGTTACTCTGCAGTTTCACTCTCAGTTACTTATTTCTGCCTTTGCTCTTTGCAATATTCTTTCATGCTCCACACAAATCCCATAAAGGTGGCTTAGAGAGCGAGTAGTTTCCCTCTGTGGCCCTGTCTGGTCTGTTACTGCTGCACTGATTTAAAATGCAATGTATGGAAAGGCCCAGACCATGTCCACTCCAGGAATGCGGAGCTGCAGTGAAAGCTGGTGTGCGTTTCCTGCATGAACAGTACATCAACAGCTCTGTGTTTCCTCTGAGTGCAATCCTGAGCACAGATACAGGCTGGGTGGTGAATGGCTGCTTGAGAGTAGTCCTGAGGAGAAGGATTTGAGGGTGTCTGTTGATGGGAAACTCAACATGAGCCGGCAGTGTGCGCTTGCAGCCCAGAAGGCCAACGGGATCCTGGGCTGCATCAAGAGAAGCGTGGCCAGCAGGGCGAGGGAGGTGATTCTGCCCCTCTACTCTGCTCTGTGAGACCTCACCTGGAGTCTTGTGTCCAGTTCTGGGGCCCCCAACACAAGAAGGATGTGGAGCTGTTGGAGCGGGTCCAGAGGAGGCCACGAGGATGCTCAGAGGGCTGGAGCACCTCCCCTACGAGGACAGGCTGAGAGAGTTGGGGCTGTTCAGCCTGGAGAAGAGAAGGCTGCGGGGGGACCTGATAGCAGCCTTCCAGGACCTGAAGGGGCCTACAGGAAAGCTGGGGAGGGGCTTTTTACAAGGACAGGTAGCGACAGGTCAAGGCGTAACGGTTATAAACTGGAAGAGGGTAGATTTAGACT